>CALNHX010001540.1:0-219931 GCA_940337035.1 Agriotes lineatus
AACGATAAGAAACGGAATACTTGGATATGTCAAATGATAAAAGTAACTGACGTAAGAGAGAGAACAGCTCGACTTAAATGGCAACTTGCAGGCCACAACGCCCGCCAACCAGACACCAAGTGGAACGTACGAGTCTTAGACTGGCGACCATGGTTAGGAAAGAGAGCACGAGGAAGACTACAGATGCGTTGGGTTGATGACTTGAAACGACATGCTGGCCTAGCATGGAAGAGAGTGGCCCAAAACCAGACACGATGGAAAGAACTAGGGGAGGCCTACATCCGAAAATGGAGTGAAGAAGGCTAATGAATGAATGAATGAGTCGAAAATAACTATCAGTATCGGAACTTGTTGATAAATATACTCGTATTAATTGTTATATACGTCATTGCTTCGATTTGTTTTAAGGTTTCCTTGGCGATAACAATAATAGCGAGCAGAATAAAATTAGTTTTAAACCTGAAATAGAAGGTTTCTAAAGTGCTCGTGATTCTTTCCGCAGGCTTTGTTTTTGAAGCCAACGACACGGTGCAAATTCCTCACATATATTGGAATGGTCTTAGGCCCTACAACTCAAGTCTGATAGCGTTGAAAATTTAATGGACATTTCAATAAGCACAGGGTTGAGGTATTTTATATAACTGCAAGGCTAAAACTTGAATTTCACAGAATAAATGCATTGGTAAAGAGATGCCAGTAATAACATAATAATTGAATAAGAAACGCAAAAGGCAAAGCTCATTTCTCACAGGGATCTAAGTTGTCTGTCAGATCAATTTAAATAATAGGTTTGTGCAAAAGTAACAGCCGAACCAAAAGAAATTATTAATTACAAAAGTGTTTGCTATGTGCAAGAAAATGAAGCGTAGAATTCAATTAATTTAGACAGTGACATTTTGTGAGGGCTCTAAAAAGGGTATAAGCCAGAATAAACTAATTATACGTTGCAAAGAGCAATCAGAAGGCAGGCATAATGAACAGGAAATAGCAATGGTGAAAAGTACACATGATAGGAGAAAAAAACGAGTGAAAAGCAAACATGGACATAGAAAAACAACTGTGCAGGAAGTGAACTCTAAATAAATTAGTCAGTGCAATTACGCATGTGAACAGAGAAAAGCAATTAATAAAACGTGTGGTGGGGCGGAGAGACATTTCAATAATTAAAAATGTAGAAAATATTTTAGATATAAGAAATTTGTAAATATAATAGTTAATAAGTAGATTTATTTTAAGATGTAATTGATTTGAACTTGGTTAATTTCCGATTATATTAATATTAGATTAGCTTTTGTTTATAACGGATTAGAAGAGAACAAGAGAATAAATTAGAAGAAATAACAATGTAAATTGTGCTCCACTTTAAATCATATTTTTATATAATTAATGAGCAATTTTCGACATAAAAAGTGTACCATTTTAATAAGTGCATATCCCAGTTGGTGTGATATCGTTTGCAAGAGTTTCCGTCACAAAAATTTAGAAAGTTCCATGAAAGGGCTCTTCCGAGAAGTTAGCAGCCGTTCAGCTCATATTTTCGATCTCTGCGTGTAGCCAAGATCATCGCAGCCTAGAGGGGAAGATTCCAGGGCGTAGAGCAGCTCTGTAACAACGTCTCCAAGAGGGTTCACATCAAGAAGACCTGTAACAGCTCCAGAATCTCAACGGCGTCACCCCAGAGTTCCCTAGGAAGTTCGGACAAAGTAAGGTACAGTTTCACCTAAAAGTATAAACCTTAAGCCCGTGAAAATTACGTAGCTGATAAAGGAGACATTACTTAAGAAGATCCAAGCATTTGCGCGGTTATAGGGAAGGTGCAGCTCGCAAAACAAGCGGATTCAATATTTGAGGTTATGCGAGGGTGAAACCGGACGCGTCAGAAACAATTGCTAATTTCCGCCAGCAGCGTCGCTTCTGACGTTATAAAAAATTAATTGTCTGAAACACAAGATAATTAATGCCGCCAAAGCGCGAAAATTCAAATAAATACCTGTATGAACTTTGATAATTTTACGATTTTAAAAGTCAACCACGCAATCTTGCATACGGAATCCATTTTGTGTAATATTTGACCTACTTTCAAATATTTTGCTTATGCGTATTGGAACTAATGCGGTAGACAGAACTGTACTCAAATAAATTATAATTTACAATCGACAAGAAACCCAACTGAGTCAGAGTGATTGCTTTACTTCAGAGCTAGCGTTTATTTATCATTATTTCCAGGAAGATGGAATACAAAAACGGGCATATAACCATTCATTTAGGCATTTAAATAAATACAGCTTACTTTTAATCTGCCTGAGAATTTTAGTTCAAACAAAATATTGTGTGGAGGCTCTAACAATTTAATATTTAATTTAATTAGAGAAACCTATCCATCGAAATTTTAAAGGCGCCCAACGTGGGGCAGGTAGCTGGTAGCAGGAGAAATAATACTTAATAATATAAAAATGAAAGAAATCTCACAAACAAAAATGCAGGTATTTCGTTTTCCTCTATCAAGACTAACGAACAGGAATTATACCTTTATAGGAGCTTGAAACCACGCCATAGGCATTATAGAGTCACATGTAGGGCCGGTTGCAGAAAGCAATGTTAAGTCTGGTGTTAGCTAACGTCGCGTCAAAGTGAACAAAATTGCATCAAATTTTGTTTACTAATGTATTAGTTACCATAAACATTTGAGATTTGATTCGTTTTTGTTCACTTTGACGTCGCGTTAGCTAACACTAGACTTAACATTGCTTTATGCAACCGGCCCGTAGTGTCTTAAATTTGGAATACCATTGTTCTGAAATCTGTTGTAGATTTTCTCTCTGAAAATGCACTAATACTGGAAACAGAAGAAGGTTTAGTACAGTTATTAATGAAAATGTAACAAAAAGGTAGTTTTTCTCACATCGGGGTGATAGATATCCACTTGAATGTATGTATGGGAACCATAACGATTACACCTATGTCTTGATTACACGTCATCAGCAACATCCCAGCTCCAGCACATAGGCGCAAAGAACCAACTGTTTGGGAATGGTCGAAATTACATTACCCATACCAATCACAAGACCCACAACTGAAATTCTGAACGATTTCCAACCGAACCGTGTGAAATCTCGAAATTCAGTATGGGCACCAAAAGTGAAAAGACTATTCAAGTGTTTTCGATCTTAATTCCACTCTACCAGGATTTGATTTGAAAAGGAACATGTGAAGAAACTTCAAGCGAATAAGATAAAGAGATACATAATTATGTAGAACTGGAGACTTCGTAGCTCACCAGTTTGTGACTGCGGAGTCCAAAAGCAAAGCATCAAATACTTTCGAAAATGCCCTCTATGAAAATATTAAGGACAAGCCACAGATATCATGAATACCTTAACCTCTGCACGGGACTGGCTGCAAACTGTGATATTGCATAATTTAAAAAATATGTAGTTAGTTCTAGTCACCTTTCCCATACTTATTTCATTTACAATAGAATTTAGGATAATTTATGCAACTTACTAAATATATCTATACCATAAAATCGTTGGTCCCTTTTTTTGTATGTATGTATGTCTGTTCGCTATCTCCTCCGAAGATACTGGACCGATTAAATTGTATGATAGCTTAAAATTTTGCTAATGTTTAGACTTAGATCGTATGCCAATCTTTATTTTAAAAAAGTAGGAAAAAGTAAAGTAAAATTAAATTACTATTGGTTGAAACAGCGAATGTGGTACGTTCACAATGAACTCTTCAGCACCGATTTCGACGTCAAATATAAAAGAACAATTGCATCGTGTAATTTCAATGTTCATCTATCAACATTTTTGTATGTACAATTGGTAAGGTTGTATGTGTTTTTGATTGTGACTTGTAGCACCCTTTCCCACCGAAGCGTAGCTCGGGTGATTCACTAGTGTTTAATAATTATATTACTCATTTTACAATAAACGAAGTAAGTATTGGATTCACTTAAAAAATTAGAAATTGAGTTTTCAGCAATGTTCACGTTTTCGAGTCCTCTGAAACCAAAAACATGATTTTGTTCATTGGTCTGTCTATTAGTCTGTGTGTGAACAGAATATCTCAAAAACGAAAAGAGGTACGACGATAAAACTTCATATATAAGTTTGGTGTACTATCTAGATGCGAAAGCAAGCTTTTGAAGAAAACCGCATAATCGGAAGTATGGTGTTTACTCTTGCGATTTTTTTATACTAGAATTATAGGTATACCATTAATTGTGCTGTCTACGATACGTAAAACAAAAAAAAAATAGAAACATGACATCAATGCATAATAGAGCAACTTATAATAATCGAACACTTTTTTTTGAAATGTACATAAACATTGGTAGTGAGTGCTGTTTTTGTTCAGCAATAGCAGAACAAGTAGAATATGTTATTATAACATTTTTTTTTGTATACTACTATAGTAGCAACTATGTTCCAACTTAGCAACGAGTCCGGTCCTAGGATGTTAGCACACGTCTGTGGCTCGTGTTATACGTTTGGTAGTATTGAAGTATGTTCTTGCTGGTACTGTCAGTCTCTATCAAATTCGAGGTTAGCAGGTTAGGTTATACGTCAGTCTGAACAAACGGACCCAGGCCTAACCTCGACGTTGGAATAGAAAGTAATTATTAATTTTGAATAATTCTTTAATATTCAAGCTGGTTCTTGTTCTTGACATTATACAAAAAAAATTATACGACACACGGCCGGTATTCGCGTTTATAGCTTTACTAGTTCACGTGTCTCGCCCTGACAGGCTGGACTGCGATGAACTAGCTCGGCCATAAATGCTTACCTACGAGCTTAATTTCGTATTTTTTTTTTAAATAGATCAACGCCGACATCAACAATTAAAGCTCACGATGCTAATTGTCTTATCTTCAGAATAATAAGCAAACGTTTCTGGAGAGAATGGGGAGACCTTACACATTATGTCCCGGATAAGGGAAAGATGTAGAATAGAATTAGTTACGCAACATTCTATTTGAGCACTTAAATGTTGGATTTAACTTTTATTTGCTGTAATTCATATTTATCGTATGTTTTCCGCCACTCATTATTATGACACTTCTATACCCAACTTAGTTATGTTATTGAAATTGATCTAATCTAATCAATTCAACTTTTTTAATATATTAATATAAGGTTTTGTATTTCTTGTGGGAGGCATCTAATATTTTTCATATTTGGAACAAGTTTCTGTTGTCATTTCAACAACGTCTAAAGTATTTCTGACGTTAGCACCTGTACAGGTTAGTATTTTACACATAAATGATGTGATCGAACTTGAATGCCACCATTAAATCATAGTCCGCGTTTGAATCTCCTGTGCGTGACGAATGAGTGATAAGGACAAAGACTCAGCCCTGCGCGTGTTTGCGTATACTTAACCACGACACATCCCCACATAAACATTACTAGAAAATGGCTAAAATCGTAGGAGGACCAGAAGGGTATAAAACGAAGATGCTTACGCTATTGCAAATACTTGAGGTTAGCTCTGACTGAAGAAGCCAACAAGCCCTAGCCCTTGGGCTTTAGCGAAGCAGTCTGTAGTCAGAGAATGCTTTTCTATCGAACACGAAGCTGACGACTGATCCTGCCAAGCGAGTTTCCGCCATATCCGACACCCGAATCAGAGCGCCTCGAGTCCAGGGAACTACCAGAAGAAGCCTTTCAAAGCCGTAACTTTTCTCCTAAATTAGAATCGGCTTTGGTATCAGATAATACCTTTGAAACCTGTATCCAGACGGTTCTCCAGAGCGCCGATTGCGATACTGGAGCATCCCTCTAAAACGTCCTCTAACTGGCATCTGGAGTGCCGATTTCGGTACCAGAAAAAAAACCCTTAAATAAAACAGTACCCCAGAGCTCCCCTTTGCTGTGCCGATCTCGTTAGCGAAGACTCTCATCCCCTCCAGCCATCAGCCCGCTTAAAGCTCGTAACTAAATAAAGGCACAACTTACATAGTATGGAGAAGCCGTCCTGATCAGCGACGCTTACGTATGAGGTCTCCAGACGAAATTGTAGCACTTTTCAGAACTTCGACAATTCGACCTGCATATTCGTTGCAAAGCGTAACAAGAGTTTATGCCGGCGTCTGTAGCTTTAAGAGGTAAAATTTGGCGTAATACGTCTCGCCGATCCGTCCAAATTGGCTCCTGATGCACTAGAGCACCAGCACTATAATTTTACAGCCGAGAGAAGACTCCTGGGAGTTAGCACCATTAAAAAACCTCACAGTGACACGAAGGCGTTAGTTAATAAAAGCGACCGTATCATAGCTGTTAGTTTCGAAAGCAGTGCAAACCAGCGCCGCCCCAGAGCCCCCTCGGAAACGTGTTGTCTGGCCTGCAGATTGCAGATTTCAGACGCTGACCGGGGGCCAATAATTCGAATCCAATTCATTTAATGTTTGCATTTTTTATACGGTCTATATTTTTACTTCCATGTCTGAAAGACGAAGGAAGTATTGTAATCACGAAAAAACCACCTTCCGAGATTTTTTCAGATCTTCACGTTTCAAGGTCCCTAGATGACGAAAAAGAGATTTTCTTAATTTCGTCTGCCTGTCTGTCTGTCTGTCTGTCTGTCTGTCTGTCTGCCTGTCTGTCTGTCTGTCTGTCTGTCTGTCTGTCTGTCTGTCTGTCTGTCTGTTGACAGTATAGCTCAAATACTATTTGTCGGGGAAAAACGATATTTTGCATACATATTACATATCTACCTCGTATCAAACCTGTACAATTTCATACAAATATATACAGGGTGAGCACCCTAAAAATTAAAATTTTGTTTATTTTTGGGTTAATTTCGAAATATTTTCACCTAGATCAGGCTTTACATTTGCCGAAAATAAGACTCAACCGATAGAGGATAATTTCACAAAAGAGTAAAAACATTTCAACAATAACAGCGTTCTGTTCAAGAGAGGCGCGCGCCGGACATATTTGAAAGAGGCTCGGTAGCGTCGTTGGCTTTATCGATGCAGATACGATCTCTATATAGGGGTGCGGTTACAATCGCTCTGCAGATGCGGCGGGTTCAAACCCCAGCGGGACACATTTTTTTGTTATTTGAAAATGTATTTAATTTATTAGAAACGTGAAGATATTTTTAACCTAACTTAATTTGATTTTTAAAATTATTTAGTGCCACAATGTCGACGAGGAAAGTTCTAGGTAAAGCCTTTTACAGATTTTTTTTTAATTACTATTGGCCATTGCGATACACCAGGCTCTGGTAACGGTTAGCCCATTACTTCAGAGTCTGGAACGTCGGGTCAAGAAACCTTGATTCTAGTTTATTCTACATTCTACAAATTATGGATATACTATTTATATGTCGTGCTCTATTTTGTCCAGAAGTATCTCCTGGATCATCTCCGTAATTAAATTCCAGTTTTATTTACTTTCTAACACAAGCTCGATGATGTTGTTCGCTGTGATGCTTCTATTCAGCTTCCTGTTTGTGTTTCTGAATAGTTCCATACTTGTTACATTGAAAGAATGTGTGCTCTGGGTCGTCTCTCTCGTGGTCACATAACAAGCACTTCTCTTCTTCCGTTTTCTTGATTTTCTTTGTGTAGGTCATGAAGCTGCTATGTCCGCTGATCATCTGTGTGAGGTAGAAATCTACTTACCCGTGTTTTCTCCGTACCCATGCTTTCAGATCTTTTATGAGTTTTTTGTCCATTTTGCTTTTCCTGTGTCCTCGTTCCATTGTTCCGTTGTGCGTAGAGATAGAGTAACACGCGGAGGCGGTGTTGCTTTTGATATTAAGTCACCCTTTTCTTTTTCCATTTTAGAGAGTAGTTCTGATATTGAACAACTTTGGATACAAATGACATTTCAAAAATGTAAATATGCATTTGGAGTTGTGTACAACCCCCCGCAGAAGATTTTATATGGAATTTGTAAACACTTTGGAAACTACATTATCAATCATGTTATCCGCGAATAAAGAAACATTTCTCTTTGGTGACGTCAATATCGACATGGCAGATACGGAAAGCTGTTTTACTTTGCATATGGTTGATTTTCTCGAGAACCTTGGTTTAAAGCAGGTAATTAGCGAACCTACCCGTATTACACAATCATCGTTTTCTCTAATTGACTTAATAATCGTTTCAAACAGGAAGCTTGTTTCCAACATTGGCGTCTTAAGTATGCACGAAATATCTGATCACCACTTAATATATTGTTCAATAAATGTGCCTCATGTAGTTTCTGTATTAGTTATACGAACATATACAGATTTAAAAAATTTCGATTATTCTCAATTCGACGCCGATTTACGCTCAATACCGTGGAATAACGTTAATAGCATTAATAATATAGATGGTAAAGTTAAATTTTTTGTTGACAGCCTAAATACACTTCTTAATATCCATGCACTAATAATTTCTTCCAGAGTTACCAAACCTCACGCTCCTTGGTTAAAAAATAATATTAAAAATATGACAAGTACACGTGATAAGGCTCTCAGTTGATTCAAGAAAAGTAAGAACCCAGAACACTGGAAATATTAAAAACAACTTAGAAATCATACGAATAGCGCAATAAAACGGGAAAAGAAAGCATATTATAATTTCAAATTTAGAGCGAGCTGATTCTGCTTCACTCTGGAGTAACTTTAAAATATGAATATTTAATTTCTCCTCATCTTTCGATTGCGGCCAACTAAATGATTTTTTATTAATAGCATACCTAAGGTAAACATTGATGGTCAGGTAATAGATTTTTATTAATAAATAATAAAATAATAAATAAAACAAAAGCATGTATCTCAGATGATTTCACTTTATCCCTACGGACGAAATTGAGGTGTTGAAAATAATTTCATCAATCAAGACTAAAGCTTTTGGAGTGGATGGTTTGAGTATTTCCATTATTAAATTTTGTAGTCTGTTTTTGATTCCAATAATTACGCATTTAATGAATTATTGTCTAACTAATTCCGTATTTACCAAGTGTTGGAAACAAGCTCTTGTCAAACCTTTACCCAAAGTCACATCACCAACTGAATTTAAAGAATTAATGCCAATAAGTATTCTTCCCTTTTTGTCAAAAGTTGTAGAAAAAAATAATGGAGCGACAACTACGACAACATATTGAGCGGTTTAAGGTATTGCCTGATGTACAGTCAGGTTTTCACAAAGGGATACAGTTGCAGTACGGCATTACTAAAAATTACTAACGATATAATTCTAGCTAGTGATGAAGGTAAGCTAACAGTGCTTGTTCTGCTTGATTATTCTAAGGCTTTGGACAATATCGACGATGTATTACTTTCAATTTTTCATTATATTGGCTTAAGTAAACAGGCTATTACTTTGTTAGCAGCTTATCTCTCAGACCGCTGTCAGGCTGTTAGTTTTAATGATAAGCAATCAAAATTTTGTAAATTTCTTCTGGAGTACCGCAGGGGTCTATTCTGGGACCACTTTTTTTCACAATTTATACTTCGTTATTCCCCTCAGTTTTGAAATCGAGTACATCCCACTTTTATGCAGACGACTCGCAAATTTATAAATCTTTCAAACCCGACGAATTTGTAGAGTCTTGTGAAGCTATAAATTTAGATCTTGAGAAGCTGGCAAACACTTCTGAGCAACATGCCTTACAATTAAATCCAAATAAATCAGCTGTTTTAATATTTGGCAAAAAAATTACAGACAAAAACTTTCAAATTTAGTAAATATTACGATACAAAATAAAACTCTACCATTAGTTGATTCTGCTAAAAATGTGGGTTTAACACTTGACAGCGGCCTGCGTTTTAAACAGCATGTGTCTAGGTGCTTGCAAAGTGCATACTGTAACCTTCCGCTTTTTTTCAAAACCGACATGTTCTAAATAAACAAATTAAAGTTATGCTGTGCAATAGCCTAGTTTTGTCTAAATTCGACTTCTGTGATTCAGTTTATGGTCCTTGCTTAGATTATCAAGATAAATCCCGAATACAAAAGCTGCAAAATTCTTGTTTACGGTTAATATTTGGGATAAGAAAGTACGAAAGAATATCACATAAACTAAAGGAAGTGAGTTGGCTTGATATGAGTAGCAGGCGTTTGTTGCACTCCGCTTGTCTCTGTCACAAAATTATAATCTCAGAATGTCCACCTTATCTCTACAATACAATTACATATCGTAGATACTGATGTACATAAATTAAATTTAAGGTTCAGGGGTAAATTGAGTATACCTTTGTTGTCCAGTGAGCAAGCTAAACGGTGCTTCTCTTATTCGATTGCAAAAATTTACAATGCTTTGCCCCTGGATATTAAAACTTTAACACCAGCCAGGTTTCGATGCCAGCCTAAGAAATTACTTTTAAATTGTACGTTGCGTGCTATCTCGTAGTATCTAATGTTGTATGTATATTTTTTTCCTCAACTTAGAATGTTTTATTTTAATTGAAATCTAGGTTTTTTTACATATGGTCAAATGTGCGGTACATAGGGCTTAGGTTTAAGTTTTTTTTCCTGAGGGGTTAGGTGGAAGAACGGCCCAGCTATATTTGGTAGCTGTGCTGAATCTCGCCTCGCGCAAACAAAATAATATTATGTGTTGTTTTTATCATTATCAATAAAGGCGATGTATTATTATTATTATTATTATTTGCGGGCCCATTTATTGTTTGTTTCCTCCGGGATTTCCTTTTTCCTGTTTGCGTTTTCTCCGTATCCTTAGGTCCTATCTTTTACCATGAGTTCCATAGGTTACATTCCCGCTATTACTTAAAGTGCCTCGGTGGACACGGTTCTGTATGCGCAATTGTTAGTTTCCTTGGCGCTTTATCGCGCATGTCTTTGTATTTTCTGTACTTAGCTGCCTTTTCCCATGCAGGAACTGCATACAGCATTGTGGAATAGGCCACGGAGCACAGTGGCTTCCTTTTGCACTGTCTAGGACCTTCGGTTTTGGGCATCAATCTGGTTAAAGCCGCTATTGTTTTGCCGATCTTCTGGGTGATGTACGTTATACGCTGGTTCATTCCTGCATTTCTTTCGAATATGACACCCAAGTACTTTAGTTTATATTTACCTCTAATTGCGGTGTGTTCTATTTCTTTTAGTGTGTTGCCTCCGTATAGGGTTACTAGTTCCATTTTATCCGTTGCTAGCGTTAGTTTCTTCCTCCGAATCTCCTGTGTGGTTCTCATGATTGCTGTGCTCGCGTTGCATTTGAGGGAGTTAAGCGTCTTTGCTGTTACTGATATGGCAACATCGTCCGCGTAGCAGAGAATCTTCGTGCCTTCGGGCATATCGGTCCGCACCACGTCATCGAAGATTAAGTTCCATAGTATGGGTCCCAATGTAGATCCTTGTGGAACTCCACAACTCAGTGGGTATTTCTTTGTTTCCTTCTGCTATTAGTATTCTGTTCTCGAAGTAACTGCATCTTATTCGTATCAGGTAGTTACTGAAGTTTCTCCTCCTTAATTATTTTATATTTTCATTCCAGGTAGCCGAGTTGAAGGCATTTTTGATGACTAAAGTTATCAGCAGACATAGGCTACTGTTTTTGTATGTCATTTCTTTTATCTTGGTAATTTTTTCCTTTATAACTTTCATCGGGTCTATCGTAGATATTCCTTTTCTAAAACCGTATTGGTTTTCAAATATGCTTCCTTTCTCTTCTAGTTCCGAGATTAATCTTGAGTTTATTATGCTTTCTAGCAGTTTGCCGTAGATGTCTAGAACGCGTATTGGCCTGTACCTCTTATGTTTATCGTCGCTGTTCTTTTTTTCAATAAGACACAAGTTGGCCTTTTTCCAGACTTTTGGGAAACTTCCCTCTCTGATTATATTATTTATGATTGCCAGTATTGAGTCCTTGTCGCTCCTATGACTGTTTTGACGATTTCGGCCGTTAGTCCGTCCGGGCCCGGGGCTTTCCCTAATTCTATCCTTTTGACTGCTTCCTCCATTTCTTCCATGTTAAAGACAGGTACTTGTTCTATCTCGATGTTTTCCCAGGCGTTTATTTCTCGCATTGGGAATAATTCTTTTATTATTTTTTCCGTTTCTGTTTCATTCAGTTCTATTGTTTGTCTAATACTCAGTTTTTTAGTTGCAATTTTATAACCTTGTCCCCATGGGTCATTTTCTATTTCTTTTGTGAGTTCTTCCCATTTCCTATATCTAGCCTGATTAATAGCTTTCTTATACTGATTTCTTAAAATTGTGTATTCCTCTTTCGCTGTTGTCCGCGTTTCCTGAGTTACCGCCTGGTTTCTGTTCAGTCTTGTCATGTCTCTCTTCCTTTTCATACAATCTTTTAGTTTCCGTGCTATATCTGCGTTCCACCAGTATATAAGTTTTCTTCTTGTCTTCCTGTTTGTCAGTGCGAGATTGTCCTTACAGCTGCCTTGCATCATACTGATGTATTCCTCCGGTGTAATTGGTTCGTTTTTTTCTGATAATTTCCTAACAATGTCTGCTTCTAGTTTTTGAAAGTTCTTTTCATTTGTCTTCCATCTGGCGTTGGTGGTTACTGTGCCATAGCTAGGTATATCGTTTTCCAGAGTAAATATTATATTCTTGTCGTCGCTTTCGTTCTCTTCGTCCGTTACCGTCCACCCGTGACATTTTGTGGCTAAGTCTGAATTCACTATGGTTATATCTATATGTGATTTTCCTCTTCCCGTTTCGAAAGTCGAAGTGTCTGCATTGTTTAGTACAATAAAACCTATTTTCATTGCCCATTCGACTATAGGGTGTCCTCTATAGTCTGTGTTTGCTGCGCCCCAATATGTCTACTTGGCATTTAGGTCTCCTGTTAGAACTATATTCTTATTTTGCGATATATGCATTTCTATATTGCATTCTATATCTGTCCAAGTTTCTTCGAAATCGTCTTTTCAAATATTTGGAGATAGGTAACAGCTGTAAATGATTGCTTCCTGCAAGTCTGCCCATTCGAAGCGTCGGCCTTTGCCTGTGCGTATACCTTGACTTTTGGGTTTATTATACTTATTGCTGCTTCCTTTTTAACATCCGTCAGCCATGCCGCGTTTCCTAATATATTTATATTAGGTTCCCTCATTAATAATATATCATCTTTTTTGTTTAGCGCGGTTGCCAGCACCATATTGTGTGCTGTTCGGTTTCAGCCCATGTTAGTCTGTAAGAATTTAATCGTCATTTCTTACAGGTCTATCTGAAGTTTAATTTATAAACCTGACTCCAATATACACAACCTTCCTAAAGTGTTCTGAATCTATTCACTCGAAGCAAATAATGAACTTTAGCTTACTGAACTACCATTCGAGCTAGTTGTATGCTAAAAAGTCGACAAACTAAAATTACAAGGCTGTAGCAAGAATTACATAGTTTGTTTAAGTTTTCAAGATCTTATTAAAAAAATTATTATGTAGGTCATTAGTAAATTCTATGGCAGCAATAAGACATTTTTAAAAAATTATTTTGTGCGTTAGCTAAATTTAACGATGTCGTGTACTATCGAAGAAAAGAGAGACGCGTTAATACAAAGTATTTTAAATAGTCCAGCAATTTCGTTATTAAAAGCTGCAGATACCTAATAGCAGTACAAGGACAATATGTAAGAGAAAACACTCTTATAGCAGAAACTAATAAAGATAGGTAAATTTTGTGGTTGGATTATAAACCGGCATACAACTTAACAACCTTTTCCAAATTTAAACGTTTTAAACGTTTTCCGCATGCCCCGAAAATACAACACCCTGTATATCAATATGTAGTCACGTTAAAACTAGGCTGTGGGCTGTAGTTGTGGTTTAACATACCATATTTAGAGAATATTAATGGCATTCTTCAGTTTTGCGAAACATTGTATGTTGATTTTCTGATAATCACGATCATCTCAACAGATGAATTAGTGACTTGCGACTTGAACACCTTGTATTTCGGGAAGTTGAGATCAGAGGCAGAAACCCTTTTTGATTTGTTCTTATGTTATAATATGTTTCTAGAGACCACACTGTCGACTTACAACACCTTCTATATGTATCGTTTTTTATCTAATTGGGTTGACCGATTACAATCTTTCGCTTTGGAGGTGGAGAAATTTTTGGTATTCCGTTAGCTGGTAATTTAATCCATTTAAGGAGTAAGAAAGGAGTCGTTATATTTTGGTTTAAACAGCGGAATATGCAATTTAGCTAAAGCTGCAAGTTACTTTCAGTCGAGCATAGGAATAGAATTGTATTGGCTGTAAAATATCCAGAGACAGCTTTATAAAACTTGGACTGGAAACTTTTTCCCATTCGTAACTTAAGTATAAAAAAATTCAACATTTCCGTCGTAACTTCTAATAAAACAGACAACTTATTTTCTGTGTCGGACACACTTTGTTTTCCATCATTTTTATGACATCTTCTCGCGTCTTCCCACTGATTGTTATTCTATGATGGTTTGTTTCGTTTCTTTTTTGTCTTTTCTCTGCACGTTTTCAAATTTACTATTCCCTTTATGTTGCGCAGTTCCTTTGATGTTTACCTAGCTCGAGTGCATGTCTATATACGACGCTTCCTCAATCTGTTTGAGCGAATGCTCCTCGAGCTTGATGTAGGCTAACTCACCCTTTGCAATTTTTTGCTTAATAAATCCAATTCATATGACTATGTAAAATGCACCGCAGTAAGCTGCTTTCGTTTTTATTTGCTAAAAGCCTGTAAAGATGCACAGGTGTTTTCAAATTACATCAAAGCTAAAAACGGAAAATTAAATTCGTTTTGTGACGCTAATGACGAATTCGTAATTACATACTTTTCAGACTCGGCGCCCGCCGTTAGAGCCTTCCGAATTAAAGTAAATAAACTAGCGGAATGAAACAAGAAAAACTTAAATTGCGCAAGCTTCTTCAGCTTTAGCCTACATTAAAACATTAACTAAAAGCTTAGAGTTCGTAATAAGTCAAGCGTAAATCAGCTGCTTTCCAAGCGAAATGTGGAGCAGAGAATAGAATTAAACACAGAAAACTAAAAACTCAAATACACGAATCTCTTACACTTCACTTGCACCGTCTCCACCGACATTTTTTGTAAACGTGGTCCTGACATTACCAAGTACAATCAGAAATAGAACATCTACGGTAACCCAATAAGAATAGCGTTTTATAAAATGGATTCATATTACAAATAATATTGGAAGGAAAGAACTAAAAATTCAATAATGCAAATATTTAGATATGTATGTAGGAGCACGAGCGGTCCTTAATAGGAAAAGTTAGAGGATTCTACCCATCTGTATTCCGATGGGACAGGACCAAGATCAGGATAATCAGTGAAGTCGCCATTTTTATTCCGCTTCACTGCTGGCAAATATAATTTTAGATCAATTTATATGCTTATAGAAAAAGTTTTAGGAGAGTAGCGTGTTGAAATTATTACATCGGGGTTTATCAAATGTACTGGGAATTTTTATTTTGAAAGGGAAAGCGGAAAATAAACAATAAGGAGAGAGCAAATAAGCAGCCGCGTACGTGATTTATTAATGTAGTTATTTCACGCTGCAATAAAAATATATTTGGGAAACGTGGGCAAATAGGATTTGCTGGAAGGGCTCTTAAAGAAGCTTTACCTATAAGCCATATCTCCGTTCAACTGTTACCGGTAAAAAGTAGAAATTATGAAAAATGTGTCTTTTTCCACGGGATTACTTCTTGAGATAGTCCACGCCCCCGATTATGGCCCGTTCTGCCAACATCCAACTTAATCTTGAATAACGATAAGACGGACAAATGGTCGATGTTTTCAGGCACGCCGTAACTTGCGGTTCGTTGGGATAAAAATCAATACTAAGACGGAGAAGAGAAGGAAGTGGAAAGTGAGAAGAACGATAACAAAAATTGCACTACACTTTGTCATTATTTTTAACCATAATTAAAACAATTTAAATAAATTTTCCAACGTAGCGTTAACCTATAAAAAATACCTGCGTACTTAATTGAATAACTAATGACACTAAAGTCGAATTTATTATTTTTTTATAATATTATTCTTAAAGCTCATTTGAAATGATTATTACAACAATTGTCCTGGTCCTGCCACTATGTGTGTAAGCCAGATAAAAATTGTTTCGTAGAAACTCCGACGAGGTAAATAAGAATAGGTATACTCTTACGCTACATTTAATAATTTCATGAAGTTTCAGCGTACTATATTGGCGGTGCAGTCTAAAATTTAATGTAGTTGGCAGTGCACCAAATTACCAGTCGGATTGCCGTAAACAACTGCATCGGTTGGCATCTTTTTAAAAATTTTATTTCTCCCCTAACCGACTATAGCCGCGGATTTATATAAAGTTCTATAAATTGTTGACTGAAATACATTTTCAGATAAAGAAGTGTCTAAAATAAGAAAAGCAAAGAAATGATCTCACACAAAGGGCGAAATAAATAATGGCTTTTCACTTTCACAGGGAAGATAACGCTACAAATAAAGTTATCGCTTTGTCTCTGGAATAACAATCAAGATTGTCTATAGAACCAAACGGTGGTGTTTGAGTGGACTTGAGTCGAGCCGTTTCCTTAACCGGTTAGGCAAATTAGCGTGAATGGGAATTCATTTCGCCAAAGTGAGCATAACCACAAATAAAAGTACAAATTAGAGCGAAAACGCTAATCTCATGCATGGAGTAATCTAGATGGTTTCGAGTGACGTCAAATGCTTCCGATCCATCCTCGGTTTTACCGAGGCTTTTCTTTGAGAAAAGCCTCGTTAACAAGGCTAACCAACGGCGCGAGCAGCATCCAGTGAATGAAGATGAAAGAAATTTGTGTTCCATAGAGCACGTGATGTAGTCAAGTAGGCTGTGCCGGCGAAGGCGTCTTTTTGCGGTCGCTTGCTACACATGTCATTAGCACAAGTAGCAGGTACATTTATTTTTTGAAAAGGGAATATGCACCAGATTACTAATAAGAAGTATTTTCACGTATTACGAAACCGCGATGTGGAAACGCCGATTGCTCTCTCGGCTATTAAATTAAAAGATCCGTTCGCTCTATGACTTGCTGTTTGAGCTGTTTTAAGAGATTTTAAAATTACTACTATAATGATAGCCCTGCGCTCTACTTATAAAAACTTACATAGAGCCGCCCACTTCAGACTTGTTATTACATTGATCACATCCGACATTGTTGTGTTAATTATACACCTACCCACGTTTAGGTCTTGATTTTTTGATGCATTATTATCATGACTTCTATGAGAAAGCTGTCTTACAGTTTAAAGCAATTATTAAGCTAGCGAATAAAGAACGGAGGATCAAAGACGCCCAGGAATATTCTTGCTACTTTAGAAATCTAGGACAATAATTGGCGATAAGGAATCTCTGCATTTGATTGAGCTTAATTATTCAGAGTTATTGGTATTTTAAGCAAAGCCATTTTAAAATTTGTATTTGTGCTCAGCACAAGATAAAAAATCGAACGGGCAAACTTCTTTCGAAATAACTAAAATTGATTTTTCCCTAATCGGTGGAAGTGCTGTCCAATGATGCGACTTTTACTCTCCATATATTTTATAGCTGTGTAAGGATCCTGAATAGTGCACACCAGTTGGGGTATATGCTGTAAATCATATAACCACGCTGTTTACTGCATTTATGTGGCCCACAGTCCAAAACAGAACCAGCATTTTCAAACTTGAAGACAAATCTGTTAGAAAAGTAAGTATTAATAATGAACAAAAACTATTTTAGGCAAAAGGCAGCTGCCACAAATGTTGCTGTCAAAATGATCTTCGCCAGGGCGAGAGATATTAATATATCTTAAAAATATGTCGAAACTAACTTTTCAGCCCACCATATAGGTGGCCTTTCTCTACTTAAGATAGTGTTTTTGTTTATAAAATTCAATTGCTAATAAAAAAGTTACAGAAGAAAATGTCCTAACGCACACCGGAATAGTGTTCAAGCTTATGCACAAAATAAGTAGCGACATATTAATGCTGCTAGTAATATTGAAACAGTAAAAGGAAACACTTAATAATGCAAATTACATTAATTTACAACGAAACAAACATCGCCGCCGAGAGAGTAGAACTTGCGAAATTATATTGCTAGTCAGACGCTATAACCAGTTGCCTATAAGGGCGTACATGTGATGCTTGCTTGTCGTTGCGCTATAGAGAACACGCAATGACGCCAAGAAGCAGGTACAACACATATTTATACAAGGCACATCTAAAATGTAAGCCACGGCTTCGTACACGAATAGTACGTATAAAAAACCTATATGAACTTAGATTCTTAATTTTTTCAACCTTGTGTTGATTCCCTCTGACCAGCTTGGGGAAAATCTAATGAAATTATCAATGAAAATTTAACAAGTGCTTGGAACATTTCCCGAAATATTTGGATTTTTTTAATCAATAAAAGCATGAGTGCGTTCCAACTCAAAAAATTCCGACTTCGAAGGAGAAGGGACTCCTTTTGAGGCAAACACGAACGCTTTTGTTAGATAAAATTGCTGCGGAACTTTTTTTACAAATATTTCTATATGAAAGTCTTTATGCACGCGTTATATTTTGATAAAAAATATCGCAAATGTAGAAACGCAGTAAAGCAAACATCCACTAATTTACAAACTAAAATTATCTGAAATTCTTGATAATTACCCAGAGTCAATTAAAATTTATACTGAAGCTTCAAAATCAGAAGACGGAGTAGAGGCTGCCATGCTAACGAACAGTGGTGGTTACACATTTAAACTTAACGCTGAGTCCAGCGTCTTTACCGGTGAATTATCCGGCATTCTGGAGGGCAGAGGCCATGAAATACATCAAAGCATCTGAATTCACCAAATTCCTCATCATGTGTGATTCATACAGTGCTAGCCAAGGAAATTTTCTTCAGTAATCTTTTGGTCATGGAAATCCAAAAGTGCCACCAAGAAATATAAAATTCGGCTAAATCTGTATGTATCATTTGGATACCGGCACATATAGATATTTCCGAAAATGAACGAGTTGACTTATTGGCCAAAGAAGATGTATTCGATTATACAGCACAATCCAACAGTATTACAAGTTATGATGCCAAAGACTCTGTAAAAGCTGTTAGGAAAAAGAAATTCTATCAACAGTGGGATAATTTACTGAACAATAAATTCCGTAATGTTAAAGATAACTTAACGAATTAGATCCCTGCAACAGCCCTAAATCGAAAATTTTTATATTTACTGAATAGAATAAGAATTGATCACATCAGTCTTACTCACAGCTATTTAACCCTCCAGTATGGGAAACGTATAATATTCAGCTCACAGTAGCACACATCATCTTAGAATGTCATCTATATTCAGAATCAAGGAATCATCATCAGTTACCAAAATCTAAGTGAAGTGTTAAAGACTGACAATGTAAGTGAACTTAAAATTATCACATTTATGTTGGAATGTAAATTATATAATTTATTGAAACACTATCTTTATAGGGCGCTAATAGCCTAGCGGCTGATGCGCCATTAACCAGTTAAAAAACACATTTTTATTAACAATAATCGCAAAACTAAGATTTTACTTTTTTTGGTCATGACAATGAAACAAGTGGTAAATTTCTAAAAATTAACGATTATTAAACCCA
This sequence comes from Agriotes lineatus, assembly GCA_940337035.1. Lineage (NCBI taxonomy): Eukaryota > Metazoa > Arthropoda > Insecta > Coleoptera > Elateridae > Agriotes > Agriotes lineatus. Next base: position 19,570 of record CALNHX010001540.1, read on the forward strand.
GTTATGCCTGCAAAATATGTTTTGTTAATTTGTTTTCTCGAATTGCAATAAATAAGCTCTAACTATTATATTTGCATCAGTATTATATCAAAGATTGTTTTTGTTATACTAAAAAAAGAGTGTCCTTTTTAAAGGACCGTAGGCATTAGATATTATAAAATGCAGTATATTTAATATTTTATTTGGTAACTTAAATTTCATGCAATACTTATATACGTACAATAAAACAAACTAAAAAAATTATACACTTTATTCTTTAATATGATATGGCTTAAAACGCGCAACATGAAGTGCTACATCACATTTTTCACACCTAGTTGACACTTTCTTATGGCATAATCGACAGCGCGTATGTTTTCCTTGATGAACGATTAAGTGGTCCACGGCGACCAAAATAAGGCTCAATGGAGTGAACTCTTGGAATCACTCATTCATTTTGTTGATAAGAGGTCTCACTTTAGCAAAACGATCTGAAAACTGAACTTGTGGTCACCAAAATTCAAATTACTGAAAATCTCTAGATATGGCACAAGCTTATTATTAGTATCCAGAGCATTTTCCTAAAATGTTCTACGCCTAGGAATTTGAACATGCCACTAAGAAGTAAAACAGCGAAGAAAGTTATCATTTCAGCTTAGTGATGTTTCCATTTTTATTTTTATCGGCAGCATATTTATTCGAATAAGAGACAAACATAGCTATTACTTTATTATTCCAAAAGAAAAAGCAGTTCAATTGGTGAATTATTATTGCCTGCAGAACTTCTCTTTGGCACCTCCAAATTGGTTGTGATTTATTTATTCGTGTTTTTATATCTGACAGTGGTAGATTGTCTTCACTTTGGTCACTATCAACATAATTTTCATTCTGCATAAGTTCGGCTTCGGCTCCAAGCTGTGTTCCAGGTAAATTGTTAATTTCCATAAAGTCCTCTTCCCCAGAGCCCTTATCTGTTACAAGATCACAAGCATTCGTAGAACGAAAAACTGCTGTTTCAATATCCTAATTTATTGAATCATATTCAATTAATTGAAGAAGTTCGTGAAAGGCAATTCCTCTGCAAAAAATATCCTTTACACACTCATCTGCCTACTGTCCTTGTTTGATTCACACATATGCGTGCATCAAAACCTTTTTGCTTATAATTATTCATGTAATTCAAGTCATAACTGTTCTGTCTCATTCAAAGGTCGTGGTAAAGTCAAATTTGCATCTTGCCGTATTTGTTTGCCTCTGTTAATATTGGAAAGGAATTTGTAAGCTTCCCTTAATGGCTTTTAAGCGGATGGATACACTTTTTAATAGGACTTAAGCCGACTTAGCGTATTTGGGACTCATGTGTTTGTGGATTTCGTTCAATACAATGCCTCATTGAGAGAGCTTAGCATTAATATTTCTTAAAATAAGCATTTATTCCTAAACAACGTGCGACGCTCCGATTGGCTAAGCAGGATCGCCTCAGCCAATACTGTTTGAGCCTTCCCCTCCTTGTTGAATTTGCGAGTTCAGTTCATTCTCAATTCAGCTTCAGTTAGATTCAGAATTTCGAGTAAGCAAGTTCAGCTATGCTTTGTGCTGGGTTGCGGTCGGTCTAGCTCCCTGGTAAAGACGTTTCCAGGTTGTTTTGTGTTACGGTTATGCGCAATTCGCTATTTTCGCGTGGCCAATCCAAGTGTGTCAAACAGTTGAAGCTATTGTAAAAAACCATCGGTCCATGAGTGACGTTTGTAATCGTTGTTACTCAATATACTTGTGTTTGTTAAGTCTTGTTTCACTCCAACAAATAACTGAACCCAAGTCAAGGGTTATTAAGTGGCAGTTCTCGGCAATCCCATTGAACCGGAATTCGCAGCGGATTAACTGGGGGCCCCATTCGTGGAAGCCTCTTTTCAAGTTAATCATACAAAAAACAGTCCTTTTAAAAGAACATAACATTTTGATAAATATTAAACATACATTAGATGATTTGACCAAAGTGGATTCAATTTATTGTTAAACGAAACCACAACACATAATAATATAGTTAAATTTATTAAAATTTGTGCTAATAAATACTGCAAATACTCACTCTGTTAAATTTAGGTCTATTTGAGCATCCATAATAAACTTTTAAAACAACTGCCGCACATGTACACTTGTCACATTAGTAAAAACTACAAGACATCATTCCTTGACCGTCACTTGAAATGTTACTACATACCCATCTATTGGTATTAACGAACACCTACTAAAAAAATTGCAGTTCACTGTTGAAACGCGATGTCCGCGTCCTCATAGGCATATACAGTCTGTTCTATAAAAAAGGCCCCGCCTTCTAGCTACTTTATTATTTATTTTAGACCCAATAAACCTTATATTAAATCAAATGGCACATAAAAACCTACATTTTAACACTATCAAATTTTTTTTATCTTCAATTGTTTTAGAGCGGTGACGTCACGTGCAATTTTTTTAAATGACACGGTATATATTTTTTGACATTTTCTGGTAGAGGTTTTTTTTCTCTTTTCAACAATATAAATATTTCATGCACTTGCATCAAAAAATTTTCGTGAAAAATTACAAAACTTTTTCACAGTGGGAGGCCATGATACAAAACTGTAAACAAAAGTGTAACTCAGAAAAACAAAACAAATAGTAGCCAAACGCTTTAACTGTCAGATTTCAGAATAATCTAAAGTGTTTATTGTTTTGTTTTTCTGAGTTACACTTTTGTTTATAGTTTTGTATGGTGGCCTCCCACCGATAAAAAAGTTTTTTAATTTTTCTCGAAAATTTTCCTATGTAAGGGCATAAAATATTTATATTGTTGAAAAGAGAAAAAAAAACCTCTACCAGAAAATGTCAAAAAATATATACAGTGTCATTTAAAAAAATTGCACGTGACGTCACCACTCTGAAAAAATTGAAGATAAAATTTTTTTGATAGTGTTAAAATGTAGGTTTTTATGTGCCATTTGATTTGATATAAGGTTTATTGGGTCTAAAATAAATAATAAAGTAGCTAGAAGGCGGGGCCTTTTTTATAGAACAGACGGTATAATCTGGGTTAATAATCGCCGTTGCTATGGAAAATGGATACGGAATATTCTGAGAATAAGTATTGTTCGCTCAAAATTAGGAATCTTTGACTAATACTTTTATCTTAATACAACATTCCAGTGGCATATAACTCAAACAAGGTGTTCTCCTTTTTCATGAATATTTGATACGCCCCTGACATATTTCATAATTAGGATTAACATTTTTTTATAAAAAGTACTCTTGCAAAATTTTTATTGAATTAGCAGTATTTCTGTAATTTCGGATTTATAAATCTACTGTGCTTGCAAAAAGCAAACTGATTTCCAAACTAAAAAGTATCAACAACCAAAAGGCAAAGTTATAAAAAAAATAAACGTGTTTGATTTGGAATGTTTAGTTAAATGCGAGTAATAGTCAAAGATGAGTAATACTTACCCTGTCATTAACCCTCCCCCAGCCTACTCAGAAAAGATCAATACAGTTCTAAAAAAAAAGTTTGATCTTCTATCTCGGTAACCGTTTGGTTAAGGACATATATGTTCATGTTCATCCAAACTGTTTGCCCTATTTTTACACGTACCACACGTACACTAAGCCGTGACCTACATTTTAGATACTCTCTTTATAGTATAGAGTATAGGGCTTCTTTTATAAAATTGTGTCCCTATAATGCTGGACAGAGTTTACTGAAATTCAATTTGAAAATGGAGCAAAGACGTTCTTTTTTTGTCTACGTAATTTATTTTTAAGCATCTATGTCTCTGTATTGCGCCTGATTAATTGTATTTGATTAGACATTTGAGAGCATAAAATTTCAATTTAATATCTGTTCTTATTTTTAGCAAATCCTAAAACAGACCCTAAAACTTGTTTTCTAAATTGCTCTCCATATATGTAACAAATTTTGATCATGACATTTACTATAGTCTGAGTAAAATGGAAGTTCATCAAAGATGCCTTTGTAATTTTGAAGTCGTGTGTATTATAACACCAGAATATTATACCTACTCGTTGCCAGTGACATTTTATAGACGGTGGCTGGCGGTGACTAACATCGCAATGTGATCATAACCATGATCAAGAAAGACTTCCCGTAATAAACGCAACGAAAATATCTCGAAAGACTGTAGAGGAAGAAGATATGATAACTATAACCCCACTTTGTAACAAATGCCAAATAACAGTTTCACATTTTCTGGTGTTAATATATTAATATATTATATATATTATATTTATATAATATATTAATATATTATATATATTATATTTATACTATTATATTAATTTCAAATGCACCTTTGTTAAATTATCTGTTTACTTATACGGTATTTTCCCACATACAAGTTGTATCTTTGACGTGGAGCATACTACTAAAAACATTAATAGAGGGTGGTTCAATTAAAGTGGGGCAAACGAAACTTACTCTTTTACGCCTTTTAAATATATGGGTGGCTTAAGGTTTTGCGACGAAATGTTAAATATGTTTTTTACGACCGACCACAAAATATGCAGTTTTTGGAGAATTTTTTCGCCAGAAAGTAACCTTTGGCCGGTCAAGATCGGAAAACGGGCTTCAGGGATCGGTAATAGTATATTATTATATGAGCGTGGGCAGCAGCACTTGTAGTATCGACTATGGGTGGAGACACGATTGTTGGTACAGCTATAGATCGAATAAAGGCAGGCGTAGATGATAGAAATCGATTCGGCTGACTTAATGCGATGTGGAAAGTAAGGAGAAGTTTCCGCATAACTTATCTCATGGGAAGATAAATCTCTATAGCTAGGGATAGCAATTTATCTAGGGGATGTATACCCCAAAATTAAAATACCTGGTCCTCCAGGTTGGGGGTTGGGGCGCCGGACCTGCTCTTCGACACCCGTAAAACCTATATTTTGCAAAAAAGCCAAACACACAGCCTCGGACAACGGACGGTCATAATAGAAGACGAATTACGCTACGAAAAAGGACTTTGAATGTAGGTACGTGGAATGTAAGAGGTATAACGAACAAAATAAGTGAAATAGTAACAGAAGTTAAACAGCTTAACATGGATATAATATGTTTAACGGAAACCAAAAAGAAAGGACAAGGATGTGAAAAAATTGATGAGTATGTTCACATTTGGTCAGGAGTCCAGAAATTTGAAAGAGCCACGGCAGGAGTATCAATACTCATTAAGAAAGTATATAATAATCGAATAAAAGACATTCAATATATTTCGGAAAGATGTATAAAAATAGTGGTAGAAGTTTTTAACCAGGATGTAACAGTTCTAGCTGTATACGCCCCTACTGACGATACTCGAGATACAATTAAAGATCAGTTTTTCTGTACATTAAGCAATCAATTAGATAGTATCAAGAGAGCACAACCGATTATCATAGCAGGTGATCTGAATGGAAAGGTGGGCGTAAGACAGAATGATGAAGTCGTTGGACAGTATGGGGAGGTAATAGTCAATGACAATGGGGAAAGACTCATAAATCTCTGTAAACAATATGAACTGAAAATTGCCAATACTTATTTTAACCACAAAAAGATCCACCGATATACATGGGAGAGACCTACGCTAAATCAAAAGTCTATAATAGATTATGTCATAACAAAGCAAAAGGGAACAATCACAGTATTCGATGTAAGAGTCAAACGAGGAGCCAACTGTGGCTCAGATCATTATTTGGTATGCGCTAAAATTCTAATACCATATGTTAGGGTAGAAGAAAAGATAAAAGAAAATAAAACAATGACCAAGGATGAAGATCCACTTAAGTACAAATTAGATCTACTACAACAAGAAAGTATTCGTTACTTATACCAACGACGAATGAATGAAATACTTAGGAATGTAGAGATTAGCGAAGAAGTGGAAAAAGAACATACGAATATTAGTAATGCCATTCACAAAGCTGCAAACGAAGCCCTAGGTGAAATAGTACATAAAATGAAACCAAATCAGATTTGGTGGAACGAAGACTTTGAAAATGCAGTTAAACATAAAAAAGAAAAATATAATAAATGGCTAATGAATCAAACAGCAGAGTTATGGCAGGAATATAAGGAGACGAATCGCCAAGTAAGACGAAAAATAAAAGAGGAAAAAAATCTATCCTGGGAAAGAAAATGCCAAGAAATTGACAGCCTGATAGGAGGGGCAAGATCAACCGAAGTATGGAGATGCCTGAAAAACCTAAAAAGTAACAATAATAAGAATAAGATAACACCGATCAAAATGGAAGAGTGGGAAACACATTATAAACTACTTTTGACAGAAAATAGGGATCAATTTAAGACAATAGATAACCCAACCGATCACAGTTTGGAAGACACTAACATAATTGTGACAGTCGAAGAAGTACAACAGGCAGTTAAGACAATGAAAAATGGTAGATCGCCTGGACCAGGTGGGATTTCGGCGGAATTAATAAAATACGGAAGTGATCTGCTGATTGGTCGAATATGCCATCTCATTAATAATTGTATCACATTAAATACAATTCCGGAACAGTGGAAAACATCACATATAATATCAATCTATAAGAAAGGGGACAGGAAAGATACAAATAACTACAGAGGGCTAAGCATAAACAGCGCAATGAGTAGACTTTTTGGGAAAATAATAAACTGCAAGTTGAAAAATAATATAGAACATAAAATAAGTGAAGAACAAAGTGGGTTTAGGTCAGGAAGATCTTGCGTAGACAACCTGTTTATATTACAACAGTTGACTGAAAAGCGAATGGACAAGGATGAAGAGACACACTTAGCTTTCATAGATCTAGAGAAGGCCTACGATTCCATTCCCCGCAGCAAATTGTGGGAGGCCATGGAAAAATTAGAAGTTTACCCACAAATTATAAAGATAATTAGAGTTTTCTATGACAATAATAAAACGTATATAAAATGGAAAGGTTCTCTATCACAGCCTATACACCCAACAAAAGGCCTCAGACAAGGCTGTAGCCTATCACCACTTCTTTTCAACATATTCCTAGACTGTGCTCTAAATGATTGGCAAAAAAGAATTAGAGGGATGGGTGTTATTATTAATGATCAGTGTTTATTTAGCCTTAGTTTCGCAGATGACCAAGTAATTATAGCACAAGATGCATACGATCTGGAATTTATGCTTCAGAGATTGTATAGAGCATATGAAGAGTGGGGCTTAAAGATTAATATTAAGAAAACGGAATATCTAGTAGTTAATTCCGCAGCTAGATTCCAGATATTACTAGATGATGAAACAACCGTACAACAAGTAAACCAGTTCAAATACCTAGGTACACTAATCACTAATGAAGGAATGAGGTCAGCAGAGATTAACAATAGAATTGAACAAAGTAAGAAAATTATAGGATGTCTTAACTCTGTTTGGTGGGACAAGCATATATCCAATGCGACAAAGAAACACATAGGAAAGTCCATGGTAGAATCTGTGCTATGTTATGGGTCGGAAGTTTGGACACTCAAAGCAGATAATCAGAAGAAGTTAAACACCGTGGAGATGGACTACTTAAGACGAAGTGCTGGCATATCAAAGATGGAACACATCACTAACGAAGAAATTAGAAGAATAATGCATGCTGAGGAAACTATAATAGACAGAATCGAAATAAGAGGTCTTAAATGGTTCGGGCACCTCCTTCGGATGGATGAAAACAGATGGCCAAAAAAGATGTTTCAATGGACACCACCTGGAAGACGTAAACGGGGGAGACCGAGACGCTCCTGGAATGAAGGAATGAGAAAAGCGATGCAGAAACGAGGATTGGAAGAAGAAGAGGCAAGGGATAGAAACAGATGGCGTTTGGCTACGGGAAGACGACTTTAGTTGTAGAATACCGTTTATATATATATTATGACAGCCATTATTCACGAAGATGACATTTGCGCCACAAGCCGAAGGCGCGTGGCGCAAGTCATCTGAGTGAATAATGGCCATAATCGCGAATATAATACGATATTTCATCTACTCCTATGCAATAGGAGCCTTGTGTTCATATTTCAGAATTATGACATTTGTGACAGCTGTTAACTTCAAAAGTCATTTAATGATAAGAATGAATTTTGTGATTGGCTACAACCTATTGAATAATGAAAATAGAATTTTCTGATTGGTTGCAATTTGCAAACTATTGAATAATGAAAATAGAATTTTATGATTGGCTGCAAACCGTGAATTATGAATCATAATTCATGGCCATTGTGCAGTAGGAGTAGATAAAAGCTTTTATATCCTCTTGACTTGTTAAACGTCATTACTGTCGTCTGAACTGACTCGGTAAATGAGTCTTTACAGGCCAGGTGCCTGTAAAGTGTTACTATCGTCTGAACTGACCTGTAAAAGAGTTTTTACAGGCCAGGTGCCTGTAAAATGGTGCCATCGCGACTTTACAAGCACCTTGTTTCCTAATAATCACATCCTTCATTAATCACTAATATTAATTTTTAGGATGTTGACCAAGAGGAAATAAAACGTTGTACGCAACTCGCTTGCAATTAGCCTTTATTGGGGCTCACCGGCTTACAGGGCTCGCTCCTACGTTGCTCTCCCTGCAAATTATCTGGATCGCCTATAAAGGCTAATATACTAAGCTTGCTTAAATTTTAGAAGAAAATGTTTGCTTCGACCACAGGTCATCTTCAGGCAACTAAAGTAGTAGTAAAACGAACCTTCTCTAAGTATGGCTATACTTACATAGCTTAAGGGGTTTAGTTATTACGGATGTAAGATAAAGAAAATTCACCAGATGAAATAATAGGTTAAACCTTGAATAGGTTAACGAAGTGACCAAACTATTTAGGCTTCCCCGGCTTAAACGTTGAAAAAGCTTGCCAAGTAAATAACTATTACCTGTCCCTGGTGTCTTTCTTTTTATGGAAATAAGTTTGTGTTATTATTTGGATAATTCAAATAATAGATACTAATGTCATATTTTTTTTTAGTTTTTGAAAGTGTACTTATGCGCAAGTATGAAAGTATGGACTCGGATGACGCAAAAAAATGTAGGATACATGACCGGAAAGTGTTTTGCAGGTCTCCCCAAGCTTCCAAGATCGCCTGCGGATCGGCTTGGAATCTACGTGGTTCGGCTTGCAAAACACTATTTTCCGGTTTTGTAACATAAATTACTATTTTCGAAAACTGTCATCAAATGTTGACACTTTCGTTAAATTCTCAGTAAGCAAAGTGATTCTTTTTTTACTTTTATGTTCTAGAACGCAAAACTCTTTTGCGTTCTAGAACATAAAAGAAATGTCAAAAAATTTGTCATTTTTTAGGAACTTATTTGTGATTTTATTAATTAAGTAGCCTACATTAGTTTTTTATTAAGTAATTTAAAATTTCAATAGATACTAATAACTATTATAAACTATTATAAACATGACTTATTTATGTTGTACTACATGTAAATTGAAGGTGCCGATACTGCGGTCAGTTAAATTTATACGTCACTTTGACGTTTGTCAAACAATTCAGCAGGCCGTGGGTTCAAAAATAAATTAATTGTGTATGAAATATAAAATTGTCAATTAACGTTGACAGTTACCTTATTTAATTTTTTTTATTCTTATACTAGTTTTATTACAGTTTTCGAAAAATCATTGTTTGCATCTCGAATGCGAAATACTTTTGAGTTCTCGAATGGGTATTTTGCCTCGCTAAAGCTCGGCAAAATAACTTCCATTCTCGAACGCAAAAGTAGCATTTCGCATTCTAGATAGAAAAATAGCCATTTCTGAAATCGTCCATATCTTGTCCATTATCGAAACTTTTTGTATCAGGAAAGTAAAGTTTACCTGACACAATGCAGTAAAATCCAAACCTCTATGATAATGATAATACATATTTGACAGAAAAAACTAAATTATGACATAGTTTTATGTAATTTTCGACATAAATCAAATTATTAACATCAAAGTGACTATTCAACATGGAAACAACGGAATAAGAACCCATTCGATTTGATTTTTATGAAGGTATAACGCTTATTTGTTTTGTAAGGTGTCAATATTTACCTAAAATTAAGAAGAAACATAGGTGTTGGGAAATGTTCGTTACAGGATTTTTATGCTTTCCTGCCTACATGCCCTGTAAAGATGCTCTTTCAGGTCTTATTATGTTATAGAACGCAAAGATAATTCTCTTCCAGGCACGTTTGAATTAATTTATTGAATAAAATAAATCGATGTATTTACCAAATTATTGTTATAACTTAACAATTAGTTTCAACCATATTACTACACTATACTTGAGTAAGTAATTAATTTGTTTCTTACAGTATGTAAATTAAAAGTTCCTGTCACAATGGTAATTTCATGTAGAATCGAATTGTGCTATTTTAGTTTTAAAAAATGCAAAAATCATAGTACAACCAGATAATAACAGAAAAAATCAAATCTATCGAGATATGCCTAAATGTCGGTGGGATGCCGTTTGGATATATATTTTTTTATTTTGTAGTATTAATGATCATATATAATGCAACTAGTGGGTTCTTGATTATCAAATAATCATTTCTGTTTACACGAGATATATTGTTTGGCAACAATATATCGAGTGGAAAAAGAAATGATTTGATAATCAAGAAGGCATGAATTGCATTCGGCTAAATTATATCACGAGCCCATAAACAACGTTTGAACAGTTTTTTAATAAATATTAAAAGTACAGTTAGTGTGATTGCTATGACAATTGTACTGTCAGCAGATAACGCGATGTTTGTGAAGGCATGTGACTATCACTTATTAGTCAGGAAGGTATATGATTATCACAGTTGCTATGTACATTATCAAAAGTTAGTACGTGCGTAACTATGCATTTTGCCGTTTTTCATTGGTTGATGTTTCAGAGAGCGGTATAATCAATATATAATTAATATAAAGCTGAAATTTCCTATTACAGCTTAAGATTTTATTTGAATAACTTTTGCTTATAACATTTTCCTTAAAGTTAAGATTAAGGGCACGTCTCTCTTTGGCTATGTTAATATATTTTGAATTGCTACGAAAAATAAAAAATAAAAAAGTGTCCCTTCTTATAAACCCAATCCGGAAACATACTTTCTAAAAGTTTTTGCTTCTTATAAAATCCACAGTGCCATACAAAATTTTTAAATTTGATATACGGGGTGCTTAAAAATTAAGAAAATATGAAACCAGCGAAAGAGAAAAGAATTTTTAATTTAAATTTTAAAAGAAAATGTTTGTTTCGACCACAGGTCATCTTCAAGCAACTAAAGTAGTAGTACGAACGAACCTTGTCTAAGTATTGCTATACTTACATAGCTTAAGGGGTTTAGTTATTACGCAACTTAGTAACTGTAACCATTAAAAAGGAAAAAAGAGCCTATGTTAACTTCAGCTTAAAAAACCACTCGTCTAAAGAAATGTGGTCTAAATTAAATTCTATTGTAGGTTATAAAAAAGACCCTAACAATACGGATATGTCCAATAAATGGAATGTAAATGAAATTAATGAATATTTTTTAAATTCGGTCCCAAGATTAAATTCTGATTATAACACTAAAAGTATTTTTATGAGCACGGTATAAAAAGTTCTGTAAAATCGTCTTTAAAGTTTCAGTCAGTGTCTGAAATTGATGTTCTTAATATAATAAAAGGTATTAAAAGTAAAGCTGTTGGGCTAGACGGCATAAATATTCTTACCATAAATCTGTGTATGCCTTTTCTTTTACCTTACATTACTCATGTTATCAACTTTTGCTTATCGCATTCTATATTTCCCAATCGCTGGAAAAAATCGTTTGTAACTCCTTTACCTAAAGTTAATAATCCAACAACTTTGCAACAGTTACGACCGATAAGTGTACTGCCAACCCTATCAAAGATTTTGGAAAAAGCGATCAACACTCAATTACAAGCGCATATAAACAAGAACTCTATAATACCTGCATGTCAATCTGGATATAAATCTGGCCATAGCTGCACATCTGCGCTACTTAAAATAACTGACGATATAATGACTGCTCTTGATCAAGGTAAATTAACGGTATTATTATTATTCGACTATTCGAAAGCATTTGACACTCTTAATCACGATCTTCTTTTTTCTATTTTATTATATAGTGGTTTAGACATTAGTTCTGTTGCATTATTTAAGTCGTACCTATTTAACAGAAGTCAAGCTGTAAAATATTTAGGAAATATATCAAGTTTTTTACCTGTGAGCACGGGTGTTCCACAGGGGTCTATTTTAGGTCCCATACTTTTTTCTATTTATATATCAAATTTCACAGATTGTTTTTTATCTTGCTCACAACATTATTACGCTGATGATACACAATTATATTTGTCTTTTTACCCGGGTGAATCTCATCAAGCAGTAACCGCTTTAAATTATGACTTACATAATCTTTATGAATCATCTGTTAACCACTGTTTGCAATTAAATGAGTCTAAGACTAATGGAATAATTTTTGGAAACAAAGCACACGCTCAGCTGTTTAAACAAGAACATTCTTCTGCAATTTCTATCAATGGCCATAACGTACATTTCACATCTAAGGTTAAAAATTTGGGTGTATGGCTTGATGAGGACTTGAGATTTACTCATCACATTAGTATCTGTTTACAAAAAAGTTATGCAGCTCTAAAACTTTTATTTCGATCTCGTCATATTTTAGATAGATCTGTTAAAATCTTGCTGTGTGATACATTAGTTTTATCCTTATTAAACTATTGTGACATTTTGTATAATTCCTGCATAAATTTCTTTGATATCAATAGAATTCAAAAATTACAAAATTCGTGTCTTAGACTTATTTTTGGTATCCGTAAGTTTCAACGAATCAAGCATACATTTAAAGTCATTAGATGGTTAAACATGAAAAATCGTAGAGAGATACATTCGGTATTGTTTTATGTTAAGCTATTAAAGGAAAGATCTCCACCATATCTGTGTCATAATATTAAATATAGAACAGACGTGCATACCCTTAATTTAAGGCATAAGCATACTCTGACTTTACCTCGCCATCGTACACAATTATTTAAACGGTCCTTCTCGTACTGCATTGCTAACGTTCTCAATAACTTACCGCATGAACTTCGATATTTAACTGGCCAAAAACTTAGAAAAGCTCTTTTTTACTATTATTTTTTGAAACAATAATTCATTGGTTGCTCGTAGTGGGTCATTGTCATTGTCATTTTGGTCACTTGTTAACTGGCTAATATTATGTTTTGCTAGTTACCATAAATTGGTAATTATTTCTTCACAAGTTATCTTGTTCAATTATTGTGTAATTTTTTTTTCTTGTGTTTTTTTTCCCATTTTTCATCTCTAGCTGCTCTGTTTGTCATCTTTAAACCTTTGGGGTTAGATGGAAGAGCAGACGTATGCTAGTTGCTTGGATTTAGTCATTATATGTGGTGTTCAACTGGCATATGTACTGAATCTCGCCCTAACTATAAATTTCAATTCTTTTTAGTGTGTTTCGTTTGTAGTAATAAAGACATTTATTATTATTATTATTATTATTATTATTATGTAAGATAAAGAAAATTCACCAGATGAAATAATAGGTTAGACCTTGAATAGGTTAACGAAGTGACCAAACTATTTAGGCTTCCCCGGCTTAAACGTTGAAAAATGGCTACTCCTAGTTTAGTGCAAAAAAATTTGGAACAATTTAAATAAATTCAAGGGACTAAGTAAGTACTTACGGGAAACTATAGACAGTACAGTACAAAAAATACCTTGTACATATTGAAATGTGCATTTCCAAATGACATTAATTCAAAGGTAGTTGTTTTTTAAGTAAGCATGATGTAGCGAATCCTTAAGAAATATATGTCGAAAATCGTGTTTGACATGGTTGAACATTTCTTGAGCAATAGTTTCGAAATAGTTTTCTAGTTTCCTGAGCAATTTATTTAACATTAATTGTGTCAGACATGAAAACTACTTTACGAACTCGGAACAACTTTGGTCTGATTAATAAGAAGGCTGCATTAGAAAATCATAGTTTGTTGCAAATTGGCTGTAATGTAGATAACGTCTCAAGTTACAAACTTTATACACCTTGACTTAGTAATACACAACAAAGGAAATATCAACCTCGGGAAGTAACCAGAGACAAACACTGTTGCAAGCTTCCTGAGACGTTATAAAGCATAATGCATAATTCAAGTGTGCATGCAATTACAGCATGAGCAAAATATTTCAATAACAAACCACAAAAACAAAGATAGAACCCAAACTAAACAAAATTAATAATATTAACATTTTTACCGGGGCATATCCTTTAGAAGAGAGTGAAGAGCAGAGCTATTCTAGAAACTTATGAAATGTCCGATATTGTTAAGTGTGGTAGATCAAGAGAGGCCACTACTGAAGAGATAATTCAAAATGTGGCTGGAAGTTCGACCTTGGCATGTCGGAATAGAAGCAATTTAAAGCTAAACAGCATAGTGAATTCAATATCACGTAGAATGCAAAACTACAACCTTGCAAGGGCTCATGAGTGCTTAATCTGCAAACCATGCGTTAATAAACATTTGCATCAAGTGTAATAAAGCTGCTGATCTCTGCAATTCCATCTAGCCGACTTGTAGACTTTTGATAGATAGCTGACAAGATTTTTAGCATAGAAAAAGGTACATAAACGAACTTTTGAAGGACAAAATTGAAACTTTTTGATCAAAGATAAAACTAAAAGAAATAACAATAAGTTTCGGAAAGAGAAATGTAAGTAATATTCTATATACACTGCTCAAAAAATTAAAGCACCACCTTACAATTTCTAAAAAAAAATATCTTTTAAACTTTAGCTTTGTGTATACTATTAATTTTCCGGTTACTGAAACAACGATGAACATTTTTAAAGGTGTATTTTACTTATTTTTTAACAATCAAACATTTAGAATAGGAATAAACACTTAACGGTGGAACCTAAATTAACCACCAATGATAATGTGCAACGAAAAGCTAAAAAAAAAACTTTTACTGTTCTTAATTTTTAATGTAGACTTCAATAAGGAGAGTTTCCACCTTTACTTCGTACAACAGCTTGACATCGTCGAGTAATGCTAAAAATTAGCGGCCTTATTACCTCTTCCTGATTCAAGTCATTCCAAATTTCAATCAGTCGCTGTCCCAGTTCATGAATGTTGGCAGGTGGTGGATGGAGGGCTCTTATACGTCTGCCGAGAGTGTCTTATAAATGTTCTATGGGATTTAGGTCAGGACTTCTGACTGGCCATTCCATTACCTGAATTCCAACACGATCAAGGTATCCACACACGACGCGGCAGCGTGGGGCTTGGCGTTATATTGCATAAGCAAAAAATTTTCACTTATGTATGGGGCAAATGGAAGAACATATTCTGCCAAAATGTCAGGAATGTAAGTATACCTAGCTGTTCACAGAACCTCAGTTGAAAACGTGCAAGTCAGTACGGGCCGTCAAAAATATACGTCCCCATACCATTACCAGGCCACCGCCAAATGGTTTTTTGGGAAGAATATTACATTCGGAGTATCGCTCATTTAGACGTCTAAAAACTCTCACACGTCGATCAGAAGTGTGTAAGCAGAACCTGGATTCGTCTGTAAAGAAAACCCAGTTCCAAATCCGCCTCTTGCCAATCGACATGTTCCCTAGTCAATTTCTGCGGTGGTCTGCAATCAATGTTGGGCCTGTAGCTGGGTTTTCAATGATCTTCAGCAAGACGTTTCCTCACAGTTTCGATGCTCACCCTGAAATTATGGGTCGTTGCAAGTTGCAACTGGAAACTGCTTGTTGTTATGAAGCGCTCTCTTAACGTTCGTAGCACCAGAAAACGATCTTGTGCAGCAGAAGTCTGCGATGTCTACCTTGCCCTGGACGTCTAGAGTGATTCTCTGTACCGTTGAACAGCTCGAGATATTACGGTATGGAAAATACCAAGCCTGTGTGCAATGGACCTGCGGCTCCAGCCTTCATTCGCTAAAAAAGCTGATTTTATCACGACTCAAATTTCTACTTTGCCGATTCATATGCCACAAAATTTAAAAATTTACAAGATTTTAAAATTTTTCATTTGACCTAGGATTACGTAATTATATTTACAACTTGAAACTTTTACTCTTTAAGTCAAATTTTACTTTATTTACATTTTATACGTTTAAACATCTACAACCTGTCAGAATAAAAACAAAATTCAAAGCATTATTCGATATTTCAAAGACTCTAATGCGAAATACACAAAAATAGTACACATTTCTAAAATTTTCGAGAATTTGCAGGTGGTGCGTTAATTTCTTGGAGCGGTGTATGATGGATGCATTTTCTATGGAGTTACAGAAGCTAAACATAGTAATAAGTAGTGCAAATGAATTAACGCTGTTGAGGAGCCTCCCAGTTTTCCGTTATGTTTGGAAAATTCCTGGTTGCTAGCCCGCCTTGGACGGTAATGGACTGTATTGATTTATTTTTCACTAAATTATACACTCGTTGAAAGCAAAGTAGGTAATTTATTCGCAATAAATTAGTACACAAACATTTAAACAAAGAATTCGCGTTTCTCGGAGTGGACCTGCCCGCATGCAGTCAGTTTGACAGACGGAGCGTAAGTGGGGACGGCAGGCGCGTCCAAGAAGGGCTGAAATGCGCATAGTACAATACGCAACTACAAGCGAGGCGGCACAATTTTATGAAACACTTAACATACCGCCCGCCTTGGAAAGGGTAACCTTTCAAATAACAAGAGTACAAATTTGACATGTAACAGCTAGAGTAAGACATGTAAATAGATCAAACATATACAAAGCATAATAATACATAGATCTTAAGGTAATACAAGAAAACCCGAACAATGGATAGCCAAAAGGCTTTACGAAACACTGCGCAGGACGCTAACGCACTAGTTCACAACACTAGGTAGCGGACACAATTTGGCGAAGGATCGCTTTACGATCCCTGACACAGTTTTCACTGACGCCACACGCGTAACGCCGTCAAGACCAGGGTGCAGCTCGGTGACCCGGCCTAACCTCCACTTCAGAGGGGGTAGATTGTCATCCTTGATGAGGACCATGGAACCAGGCTGGAGGTCCGAAAGGTGTGTGCGCCATTTGGTGCGCTGTTGGAGTTCTGAGATGTACTCCTTGCTCCATCTTTTCCATACATTTTGGTGGAGCTGTTGTATTCTTTGGTATCTAGACAGCCGAGACTCGGCTATCTCAGTAACGTTGGGATCAGGCAATGACACCAAAGGACGACCGATCAGAAAATGAGCAGGAGTCAAAGGCTGAAGGTCGTTTGGATCAGCGGACAAAGGAGACAGGGGTCGGGAGTTTAAGGTCACTTCCACCTGTGCTAGCAAAGTGCAAAATTCATCGTAATTTAGACTAGCGTTACCTATAACGCGCCGTATGTGATGTTTGGAGGACTTAATTCCGGCCTCCCACAATCCGCCAAAGTGGGGACTGTGCGCGGGTATAAAATGCCAAGCTACTCCGTCGCTCGCGACTGATTCGGAAATAGAAAGGCCTTGTTCCGCAAGAAAATTGCCTAATTCGATTAATTCGGAATTAGCGCCGACAAAGTTAGTGCCATTGTCTGAATAGACATGGAGCGGTTTGCCTCGACGAGCTACAAATCGGCGAAAAACCATTAAGAAGGTTTCAGTAGAAAGGTCAGCGACCAATTCAAGGTGCACTGCTTTTGTGACAAAACAAACGAATAGACAAAGGTAGGACTTTACTACTTTAGAACCACGTCCTTTGAGATCCTTTATCATGAACGGTCCACCATAATCGATACCAGTCGTATGAAATGGGGGCGATGATTGAATACGAGAGGCTGGCAGATCTCCCATTATGGGTTCGGTTAACTTAGGAGAAAATCTAAAACACCGCAAGCATTAATGAACCCCTTGCTTGACTATATTTCTGCCAGAGGCAATCCAATATCGTTCTCTGAGATTAGCTAACAGAATTTGAGGTCCGGCATGGAGAAGCCGAAGGTGTTCATGTGAGACTAGGAGTTTGGCGAATGGATGTTTGCCAGAAATCACTAGAGGACACTTCTTGTCAAAAGGTAACTGAGAGTTGTGGAGCCTACCACCAACTCTTAGCAGTCCCTTGGAATCCAGATAGGGGTTCAAGGATATCAAAGCAGAAGATTGTTTCACAGGCTTGTTCTGGGACAACAGCTTAAATTCGTCAGGAAATGACTCTCGTTGTGAAACCTTTGCAAGCCTTACAAGGGATGATTGCAATTCATCTGTAGAAAGGGGAAAGACGATCAGCTTTGGGGGTCCGCGCATTGTTATAAAAACGAAAGCAATAAGCTGTAACTCGTTGTAAGCGAGCCAAACTTGAATACTGATTGAACGGAAATGGTTCAACCGAGGTTACAGAAAGCAATGAATCACACAATACCTCTACAGGTTTCTTGAGAGGGATAGAGACAACGAATCGACCATTCGCTTCTCGTTGCGTATTTTGCACGAAATGTGCCTCACAGGCGTTCTCTTCATTTGTGCGGACCTTTTCCTCTGGGTAATGTTCGAGTTGCAAAAATCTAGCAATGGCGTCAGAAACATCCTCGATCGTGCTAAGATTGCAATGTACAGAGTACGCAGAAGGGGGGCCTGTAGGGCCAGAAACAATCCAACCAAAACGAGTTTTTTGGAGGATGGGAAGATTTGGGCCTAGACCAATTTGTCCAATACAAAGGAGCTGCCAGAAAATGGGCGAACCAATCAGAATGTCGATGGATCCCGGTTGGTCATAGGACAGATCTGATAACTTGATGTTATCAGGAACCTTGAAACTGTTTCGCTGGACACGAAAACTTGGGGTTGTACCTGTAATCTCATCGAGAACAAGACAGGATAGACCAATACTGTATGAGGTGTGAGGGGCTTGCAGCTTGATATCACACCTAGCTTTGATTTGAGAAGTAGCTTTACTTAAGCCAGAAACAGTAACGTTGACTTCGCGAGTTGGAAGCTTCAACCTTTTACACAAATCTGAACGTATGAAGTTCGATTGGGAACCGGAATCCAGCAGGATTCGCACAACATGAGGCGTACCATCATCAGCGATGAGTTTAGCGGTAGCCGTAGGTAAGAGTACCTGCAAAGCATTCGAACAGAATGCCGAAATCGATTGGTTTACTTCAACAGGGGTTTCTGCTGACACCGCAGATCCTGGTTGACTAAAAGAAGCATTTTGAGATTTGTCCTCATGAAGAAGTGTGTTGTGCCTTGATTTGCACTTTCTACACGTATATTTGGAGCTACAGCGGCTAGAAAGGTGACCCTGAGTTAGGCAATTAAAGCATACACGGAGCTCTTTTGCCTTTGAATTTCTGTCAAGAGAAGACAGCTTGACAAACTTATCGCATTTGTACAAGGGATGAGATCCTTTACAAAGTGGACACGAAGGGGTACCTGACACAAATGATTTCGAATGTACCTTGGAAGACTTTTCGGGTACAAGCTTAATATTTTTTACTTCCAGAGTTTCTAGAAGATTTGCTGTGTTTTGTAAAAATTCCTTGAACTCGTCAAGATTAGGCAGGTCAGAACTTGACCGGTTTCTAAGGACCTCCCATTCACGGAATGCCGTGGGGTCCAGTTTTTTAGAAACGGCATAAATGATAACAACATCTAGAAGCTCGCTTTCGGCTGCTAATGATTTGATTGCTGTAAAATGTTTGAATAACATATCGCTAATCGTACGTAATTTAGTTGCAGATTCCTTACTGCACGATTCAAGTTCAAAAATAGCATTGAGGTGGTTATGAATCAGAATTTTTGGATCATTGTAACGATTACACAATGCATCCCAAGCTAGAGTATAATTACTCGCAGTAAACTCTAAACTTTTTATAATTTGGCTTGCATCACCCTGTAAACTAGCCTTTAAGTAATGCAGTTTTTGAATATTAGTAAGCGTTTGATTCTCATGAATTAAGCTAATAAAAATCTCACAAAATTCCAACCACTCTGACACGTTCCCTGAATATTTGGGAATCGAGATGGTAGGAAGGCGTACAGCTCGATTATTGCAATGCGAGCTGCAGTTTGAATGCGTTGATCTCACGCTACCATTAGGAGATCCAGAACGATCTGGTGCAACATCAGACTGTTTGTTGTATTCATTAATCAAATATTCAGCTTGTGAAATTGCAAAATAATAAGAATCTTCAAATTCAACTTGTTGCTGCATTTCAGATTCTGCATCCTTACTGTTTTCTAAAATTTGTTCATGAACCGCATAATATTCTGATAACAAGGTGGCTGTATCATTCAATCTTTTTTGCAATTGAATAATCTGAGCGCTAGATAAGAATTGATCTTCATCATGAATTGTTTGCAAAGATTGCACGTAATTTGTGAAACGCGTAAGCTTGCCTTTGATAGAGCCACGTACTCTTACAAGCGGATCCATAATTGTTGAAATTAAAACAGTTTAACGGATAGAACTAACTTTCGTACGCCCCTGGCACGGAATTTTGTTTACAACGCAAGACAGCGATGCCACGACGCAAAATTAACTTGGCATTACGACGCAGAAAACGGCACTGGTACAACGCGAGATTAACTTGTGAATAATTCGACTGCAATATGAAACATGCAGGGGATATGTACTCGCGAATCAAACGAAATAGCCTGGCATTTTACGCAATTAAAATGTTTATATGACTCATAAACCATTTGTTTACGCACTAATACGCAGCTGAAATTATGCACATGCAGACACAGATGATAGAAAACCAAATTCATGCATAGGAAATCTCACAAAAGGAAATTAGGCTTACATTGATATTGTATGTGCCGCCTTGCCTCTTTTCTCGTTGCTGTGGTTTGAACTTCCGTCGGGCCGGCAGCTGCCTGCACACCTGCACGTTGCCGCGAGACTCGGCGTTTGGCCTTCTCGCTTCCACGTTGATAGCACCGTATGCTCTCTTCCTTCCTCTCGTTAGGGACGAATTTAACACGATTGAAACTGCGTGTTGTACTTACTTGCCTTGTTTAGGCTGCGAATCCGGGCCGATGATCCATGCGGCTCGAAGGAACAATGTTGGGGAGCCTCCCAGTTTTCCGTTATGTTTGGAAAATTCCTGGTTGCTAGCTCGCCTTGGACGGTAATGGACTGTATTGATTTATTTTTCACTAAATTATACACTCGTTGAAAGCAAAGTAGGTAATTTATTCGCAATAAATTAGTACACAAACATTTAACATTTAAACAAAGAATTCGCGTTTCTCGGAGTGGACCTGCCCGCATGCAGTCAGTTTGACAGACGGAGCGTAAGTGGGGACTGCAGGCGCGTCCAAGAAGGGCTGAAATGCGCATAGTACAATACGCAACTACAAGCGAGGCGGCACAATTTTATGAAACACTTAACAAACGCCGCTACATAAATACTATGGGACTTCGTTTATACCAATATTTCGTAAATTTTAACACCTGCTAAACAGTTGAATAAGAAAAATTGTATATTGTTTGCATAGTTTTCCAAGTTGTTGAGAATAAATAAAATAATTAAGTAGTACTACTACAGGGTCCAGCAACTGGTATGACCTATTTTCCAAGACCTGCCCTAAAGATAAAAAGTAATCGATTGAAACAAATTTGAGATGAATATCAACTTTATTATGTGCAATTTTAGTTCCTCAGAATTACTTCATTTAAATGGTCTCCCTGAGCCTCGATGCAGTACTGCAATCTTTGTCTAACACTCTAACGTTTTGCATCACTCTTCTCAACAATTCTGGTCCAATACTCTCTATTTCTTCTGAAATACTCATTTTAAGGCCTTGTATTGTTTGAGGACGCTTCTCGTAGACTTTTTGCGTCAGATATTCCCACAAAAAGTAATCAGGAGCCGTCAAATCGGGGAAATTGGACCGCCATGTTATGTTACCAAACCTCAAAATCCACTGTGTTCACAACTGTTGACTTCGTATAAAGCTTTTAACCACGTATAAGCGTTCGTTAATTGGAAAATTATCCATGATCTATTAAACTGCATAAATTAACGCACACAAATCTGACAATAGAAATGCCAATAACAAAAGAATCTTTTCGTAACAGCCTACTAAAAATAGGTCATACCAGTTGCTGGACCCTTTACATTGATGTATCACAAATTGTTAGTGTTGTCAATATAGGAACCTCAAACCTGCATAAATAATTAATGCTATTTTGGAAGCGTTTTCACAATGTTAAAGCACTGCAACTTCCGATCACTTTTGTATTTGATCTTGCAGTACAAATATTTTCATTCATCGTCAATGCAACTTTAAAACCAAATTATATTTGTTAAATATGTGTATGATTAATTCGTATGAACGTTAATATATCAAAACACAATAGTAGTATAGATTTCGTAATTCTGCTATATAGATAATTATGAAACTGCATTTAGTGAGTCTTAAAAACAAAACAAGGATTTTTTTGTTTACATCTAGGTGATCCTACTGTAATGGTGTATTGGTATTATAATCTAAGGGAAAATGTGAATGTATTCAATTAATTTTGATGTCATATTAAGAGACCTACTAGCTGGCAAATTAAATACTTACTTTACCGTGCATGTATTCATTTAATTATATAAACACGGCATTGTACGTATTTTGATTTTCGAAAGGTTTGGACCTGTGTGTGGAGATTCGACTAAGGCGAATGGGAAACGTACACCATAAACAGTAAAATTCTCTGATGTAATTACGGAGGTGTTAGAAGTTAGTGCCATTATCATTTTATTATTCCCTAGAAGGCCATAGAAAAACGTAATGTGAAAGTAATAAATGTCTGCTGTTTCAAAGGCGACGAATTTTCACTTTCTGCATGCGGGGAACAGGAAAATTTCAACCGCTTTATTTTCCATTCACATTAAAAATAGGGTTTGTTTGTGTTTCATTTAACGTCGAGCAAAATATCATCCGAGAAAATATTTTTATTGGAAAGGTTTACGATAGCATTGAGCAACTGTTCCCAGAAACTCGTGTGTAGACAATTTTCGATGGCATTTAATAATAAATATTTATATAGTATACAGCAGTCAGTATATTACTTTGACATTACTAATGTGAACTAATGATTAAATTAATTTAGTTGAGAGTGAAATTATATTGTGGTTTTACTGATTTCAGGGATTCTCGTAATTGTTATTGTTACTAAAGTGGGTAGATGCTGGCAGGAGAGAGTAAAATAGAGTACCTATAAATGTTTATATGAGACTATACATATTGCTATAACCCTGTATGATATTAATTTTCAAACGTATAACAAATTTCGGTGATAGATGAATTTATGTAAATTATATGCCCTTTTCTATAAATTACTGAATATTGGTGTTATTAAATATGTCTAGCTCTAGCAGATCAATTACTCTTAAATCAGGTCGGTTCATGCATTATAAATATTATTGACATTTGAAAAATAGTTTTGTTCAATGAAAGCTTACTTCAAAAATTCTATGACAGTTCGATAACTGTCAATGTCACATGACTATGAAAGTAGAAAATCAGTCAAAGCATATTTGTTACAATATCTATCATTCAACAAACATGAAAAATGTAAGCATTTCCTTTTTATAATTACTTAATTTCACTTTATTAATGCTTTACTTTTAACTCTTTCAACAAATACCTGCCGTTGTCACCTGTCCAAGCAATTCAATTTGCCTCTTCACTGATCCAAGCGTATTTTCTTCTGCTTACAGAAGTTTTTTCATTTACGCACTAACCTAATTATAGATGCAATCAACTACCAGTGACTGCAAACGTCCTCCATCGGAAAATGACAGCATACTCGTTACTTCCACTAACAAGCTTGACAAGATCTACTACCAGTAACTGCAATGTCTCCTATCCACAACCCAGTAACAAGAATCTCGATGAGGTCCAATTCACAAGACGTCCACTCCAATAAGAAGCTCGACAAAGTAAAAGTACAATACCACTAAATGAAAAACCTCTTCTCGAATTCACAAGATGTTTACTCTACAAGAAGTTCGATGAGGCCGACTACTAATAAATGTAATGCCCGTTATCCAATTCACATGATGTAATTAATTAACAATAAACTCAGTACAGCGCCCAGTTCCAGAAAATACTTTTGTAGATTATAGCAGTTTAACTTATTATTGTACTCCTACGATACACCTGGTTCTCCATAAATCCATAATATAGTTTCATTTAAAATTTACTTTTTTGTCTCGTTAATTTTATACCATGTATACCCTTTTATACACCAACCAGATTAAAAATCACTTTATAAAAGGGTTTTATTTTCAAATTCTAACTTTTCACAAAATAGGTATAAATGTTTTTTCTAATCAAAATTTTATTGTTCATAATAATAAATTTTCTCCATAGTGATATATTTCATGCATTTTTTTAAAGTTTAACACTCCTTGATAATATGCTACATTTATTTATACCTGACATATTGAATGATTTCTTCAAATATTATTCGACATTACCTTTCTACCTTAATTCAAGTAATATCTAAGTGATGTGTTAGAACCTTTCTGTTTCTTAATCTTAATTGTTCCACTGGATCTGAATTCTAATCTGTTAATTTACTAAATACACCATTGAATAATTATGATGTCTTTCTTCTACTTAAATTAATCTTTGTATTTTTTATAATTTAAATTTTTTATCATTCTGTACATAATTTTATATTCAATTTCAATTCAATTCAATTTATTGTAGATAACTGTTTATCTGTAAGATGTTACAAATGTTACAAATATATAATATGTTACAGATATATAATACAAAAGGTAACAAAAAAAAAAGTTATACGTTACGAGAATGTAACAAGAATATACAAAAAGCAATAGAGAGTAGCAGAATTTCGACACAACAGACTCCTAATCTAAGCCAGCTTGTGTAATGGGAGCCTGTTGTTGTACTCACAAAAAGGATACACTTCTGAGCAAGAGCACATACATTTTAGCAATAGCACTGTTTATACTTATGACGGTTGAGTAAAGGCTTAGTCTAAAATGTTTTTAAAGCGCGCCATATTAAGCCACAAAAAGTCAGTAACTCTTTTAGAATACAGGTGTACATTGTTGATTGAGTTGAATGCTAAAGGTAATAAGTTATACAATTTTGGCCCAAAATAAGATATAAATCTTTGGGTTAAAGTTAAGTGAAATCGAATGGAAACAGCTTTTTGTTGCTGACGAAATCTAGTGGTGTAATCATGTTCTAAACAAGTTTTCATTGCAGGATTTTTATACAAAAACAACAATACACTTTTTGAATACAGGAGGCGTAATGGTAGAACCCTGGCCTCGTTAAATAAGCGATCAGAAGGAAATAGCATACTTTTCCGTAGCATCACTTTAAGTACAAACTTTTGTACGTTTACAGCAGGCAGTATTGTAGAGTAAAAAATACCTCCCCAAACGATGATACCATATCGTAAAATAGATTCTACAAAAGAAAAGTAAACCATTCTTAAGTTAATTCTAGAGAGTACATTTCGTAGCAAATAGAACTTGTAAATACAGTATCTCACTTTACGAGCGATAAAGTTAACATGGTCGTGCCATCGGAGATGTTGGTCGATCACAGAGATGTGGTAAATATAGATGCAAACACACCATTTACTTAAGAACATACGTATGTTCCAACATGTACAACATACGATTTTCATTTTGTCTCTTTTCGTATTATTGTAAATGTTTGTACAAACATCGTCTCTTTCCCTCTAAGTGGTACCTGGGCGTTACCAGGGCAGTGCATGCGCATCACAATATTAAACGTACTTCTGAACTCGCGTAACTTGTGTGTTTACAATCACCATATTTACAATTGTCAGTTGTCATATTTGCGTTTATTTACACTGAAATTAGGCGTCGCAGAAGCTTTCTCTTTGACAAATTCGATACCAAGGGCAACTTGCACCTCAAACAATTTTAAATATCAAGCGGGCCAACGGCCGAAGTCCGAGAATAGCGAAAGATGCGAGCGCAATCATGAAACACGACACCAGTAAGCGCCATAGGAAATATAATCAGTAAGCGCGCGGGGCCGGCTGCAGAGCGATAAGACCGGATAAGAGTAACAGCCGTTCGGGCGACAAAGGGATATTTAAATGTTTATTTATAAAGATCAATTTTACTGGGATTCGATCGTCGTTCGGTTTTGAATTTTTAAATTTAACGACTAGCAAGATGATATTCTTCTAGCGAGGTGGATCGTGGTTCTGCAAGACGGTTTAAAATTACCACTCTGCTTTAGCAGCCAATCAAACATTAGGTACCTCTTAGAAGGAGAGAGACTGTGGACCACCACGAATTTTAGGTGCATTTGAAAGAGACAGCTTGTTAAAAGTGTGTTTGTGCTTATATCATACATGTAGTAACACAGTTGCAGTGGCATGTTTGCATCTATATTTACCACATCTCTGGTCGATCATAATACCTAGGTATTTAATTTTTTCAACTTTGCTTATCACTTTACAATCACAATCATCTCGTCTCGCGCAGTTTGTTTTGTGAGAAACTATATTTACAAAATTAGGTTGTCCAGATACAGTGGCACTAAATGTAATAAATTTTGTTTTGTCTAGATTTAAAGTGAGTAGATTCTGACTGAGCCATCTGTTAATACTTGCTAAGCCCCCTTCAACTTTCATTTGGACATCGTGCCAGTCATTACCTTCAAACAAAATAACAGTGTCATCGGTGAACAAAACAAATTCACCTTGTACAGGAACGTTGACTAAATCGTTGATATAGACTAAAAATAGGATAGGTCCCAAAACAGTTCCTTGGGGGACTCCGTAGTCAATTTGTTTGAAGCTACTCATGACATTTTTAATTTTAACGCACTGCCATCTATCAGCAAGATAGGTCTGAAGCAAGCGATATGGTACGCCTCTAATCCCATAATTGTAAAGCTTCTCTAGTAACCGTTTGTGGCAGACCGTATCAAACGCCTTGCACAAGTTCAGGAAGACAGCAGCCTGTTTGACACCTCCATCTAGATTACGATTAATCTTATTGGTTAGGTCAAAAAGAGCATGATCGGTGCTCAGGTTCCCTCTAAAACCAAATTGCCTGTCGCTTATTATTTTGTTATGTTCTAAAAAATCAATAATTCTTTTTTTAATACATTTTTCCAAAAGTTTAGAGAAATGAGTAGTTAAAGAAATCGGTCTGTAATTGTTAACACATGGTCTATCTCCAGATTTAAAAAAAAAATAGGAGTAATTATAGATGATTTAAAGTTACTAGGAAAAATACCTTTTTCAAATACTAGATTAAATAGAAAACATAACGGTTGTAAAATATACTGTTTGATAGCTTTTATTGTGTAAGAATGAATATGATCAATACCTTGTGCAGACCTGTTTCTAATTTTAGCGATATATCTGTCAAGTTCTTTTTCAGAAATTGGTTTCAAAAACATTGAGTTTTTACTATGCGGCAATGGTAGATCGTGATCAGTCTTACTAAGGTTGTCTTCTGCGATAATTTTGGAAGCCAGGGTGCTACCAATCGTACTAAAATGCTCGTTAAGTGCGTTAGCAATGGCATTTGGATCAGTAATTGTTTGATTATCACCATTTTTTAATATAATATTATCTACTGGTATCGTTTGGATGTTCGTTGGTGGCTTCTTTAATAACAGACCAAATTTTCTGAGAATTACATCCAGCATCATTAATTTTGTCATAATAATATTTATTTTTGGCAACGCGTATTAGGTGAGTAAGAGAATTCCTATAAGTTCTATAAGAGTATAAATAATCTAAGTTATTTGGGTTTTTGATAACTTTTTGTTTTAGAGAGTCACGCTTTCTAATGGAGATGACTAAGGCAGATGTTATCCATGGCTTAATTTTCCTATTTTTAGAAGTAATTTTTACATATGTTTCATTAGTACATTCGTTGATAGAATTTGATAAAAAATCTAAAAATTTATTAGTGGACAAATCAACGTCATCAGCACAATCAAAAAAGTCATCCCATATAATATGTGAAAGAATATT
Source organism: Agriotes lineatus (assembly GCA_940337035.1). NCBI lineage: Eukaryota > Metazoa > Arthropoda > Insecta > Coleoptera > Elateridae > Agriotes > Agriotes lineatus. The sequence continues at coordinate 47,583 of CALNHX010001540.1, forward strand.
AGAAAGTTTATGATAATCAATTGTATTTTTCTTAATAAAATTCTCTTTCTCACCTTCATTTACTAGGTTGCCATTCAAATTTAGGTGTACCTAGGATTTAATTTTCACAAACAAACTATATGTCTTGATATGCAACCACCACAATATATTAACATCATATGAACACGCATATTAATAAAATCTTTAAATTGCCATTTAATGATAATTCCTCTTAGGTATGTGGTAATGATGTTTGGAAACTGGGGGCGGAAGAACTAAAGTCTCAAGCAGATTTGAACATCAATAATACACCTTTACCTACCTATTCAGTCAGAGGCAAAACAATCTTGGTGTGATTCTAGATAAGAGTTTTAGATATAATGCTTACATCTCGATGTGTTAAACAAGCATACGCCTGTTTAAAATTACTTTTTCTACATAGACGATACATTTCACAACAAATTAAGGCATTTCTTTGCAACACTCTAGTTTTAAGTCCTTATAAAGGGATTATCCAAATAAAGCCAGAGCCTACTTAGTAACTATTTTAAAACTATTAATTTCGTCTAGAAAATTACAGAAAATCCTTTTTTATTGTTTTTCTCGATAACGGTCGCAGATACGAAAAAACTACAAGAGAACATAAAGATTCTAAACAAAACAGAAAAACTCATTTTGTATTTTAGAATCTACCAGCGGCGCACTGCAAAAAAGTGCAAGGGAAGAAAAGGGGGCACGATTCCTAAAAAATATTTCCCTGTAGATTCTCACAACCATTTGGCAAGCCCAATGAGGTAAGCCTTACAGCGTAACCTGTATTCCAAATTTGAACTAAATATCTAAAAAGTGCGGTAGCTCTGGAGAAGAAACTAAAAAAATCTTGAAATTTCAACACCCTGTAGATCGGTAACGAAGCGTTTGCGGACCTATGTTTATATGAATTTCTAGTCATAGAATAAGCCAAAGAATTACCTCCTTCCTTATGTTCAAGATATTTAAGAACACCCTGTATATTTATGTTATATTCATGTCATTGTGGAAACGAATAAAATTATTATTATTAATCGGTTGCGACAAAAATTGAAAATTAGAGAAAATGGTTATACCTGAAAGTAATACTTCGGCAGATCAACACATTTTCTGTTGAAATAAAAAATTACAGAAAATAAGAACTAAAAATTCAATCAAAGAAGATGTTTTATGTGACCATCTCCGATATCACTATATAACCTAACTCTTCTTGTGATAGTATGAGGAGGATTGCTAAACGTCCATGCAGTATTATCTATCTTCAATATGAATTACTATTCTTCGGCGAAGGTCATTTGTATCAAAAGGATGAGTTACTAAAATATTTATTTTAAGATGTGCCCACAAAAACAAATCGTATGGAGTCGAATTGCACCATCTTCTAGTGCATATTATAATTCCGTTTAATCTACAAATGGAGTCACAATCTAACCGCGATATCTGTCCGCATTCATTATTTCCAAAAGTACAAAGCCCTGCTAAAAAATTCTCACTGGATAAAAGACATAAATTGAATTTGTTGTTAAATTTAAAGAATATGGTTCCCATTATGGGTCTATTGTTGAAGGATGCCCAAACCTCAGTTATCTGTGGATGTATGGTTGACCCAATAAAGTAATACGATTTTTTGAGCTCCTCATTCGCATATTCTGTGAAATGATATTATTCAGAGAGGTGGAAACAATAACTACAAGTAAAAGAAAATCAAGCGCCTCATCGTGATTATCAAGGCTATTAAAAACTATTGATAGGACTCCTATCATTGGGGCAGATCATTTCGTACGATTTTATTGAAAGCTTTTCAACAGTAAGGCTAAAGAGAAACCTTGTTTAGAGATAGGTTGGCCAGTACTGTAAGAAAAACTAACCTGCTGGTGCAAATGTCCAAGATGTGCGCGGCTGTCTTTGATTATTGCTCTTACAATTTGTTCTTCATTCCGTAATATTCGTTTACCACCACGTATCCTACAAGCTACGCTTTCCATTTTGCTATGTTCACAATGTGACGAAGTGCTTTACTACGTGCCGTAGTTAACTGCTATGTTAGAACAATTTCCCGACACTAGAAATTCCCGTATTTTTATCCTAAAAACCTAACATTTTCAAAATTAAAGTCAGGCGTTTAACTATATCAAACCTTGACTCTTGCGCTCGCAGAAATATTCACGCTTTGTTATCTTATGCGAGGCGTTGCAGTTTAGCTAATGGGATTCTCAGAATTTCTTTTTGTTCTGACACACTTAAAGCTTCCCCTCGAGTTTCCTGCTAATCGCTTCATTAACTTTTGGTCATTCTAGGATTTTCCCGAGCGTTTGGAGTAACGCAATCTATTTCCATATGCTTTTGTGCTTTATTGTCGTCTTCTCAGAATTTCTTGTTGTTCATAAACGCTCGGTGCTTCCCCGAGCTCGTGCGAATTGCTGGCTCAGAAATGACATCAGCCTGTTGGAATTTTCCGCACAGCCTCTGGTTCTTCGCTTAATCTAAACAAGAAAGGAGTAAAGTCACGCACTTGCGTCGACCGCAGTGGAGTTCTGAAATCGCGGCTTAAGCCACTAATTAACGCCCGTCCCTGAGTTAAAAAGCACGTGTGTCAAGTTCGCCTCCCCGCCCCCCCAGCGGCCTCGCTTTATGCGGCCGTGGGGTGGCTTTGTGAAGAAATTATATTCCCGCTTCCGCTTTCCGAATTATCTGTGTGCTTTCGCTAATTTTCGGTGCCCTTGTGTGCTTTCGTTAATTGTTGGTGCTTTATGAAGAACTTACCGGAGTGCCTTTTGAAGGAATAGAACAACCTTTGGTGATCGTTGTGTTGTGAACATTAGCTGTTGGAGGATGCAAGTAACGCAAGTAAGATCGTTCTGATCAAAGATTCCTTTACCGGAAGGTTAAGAGACCTTCATTTTCGCATTAGCGGATTTATCTACCGGATTCTTAAGTAAGTCAACTCGATCTTATTACGACCTCATGTTGTATCTCGCAAGTTTAGTTATTCCTTACTGGAAGTGTCGTTGCGACGTCTCTTTACCTTTGGGGGATTATAATTCATCTTGCCAACCCCGGCTGTGGCAAACTTCATCGAGGCCTTGTTCCCGCAACCTGCCAACACCTTGTGGTCTTCCAGTCTTTTTTTTCTTCAGGCATTTTGGGCAGTTTGTTTGGGAGAAGGGGTCACCTACAATGTCGCACGTAAAATACAGTTAGCTGATATCCTTCAGGTAACCTGTTTATGTATTGTAGTTTTACTGTGTATAGCGTACAGTGAACGGAACATTTCGTCAAAAGTGTTGAACAATTCGGCGTAATATTGCACTTATTCTTCGAACCTTGGTAATTGCGGTTTTGCAGAATTTAATGAATTGCTATCATATTTTTTTGTTACTATTTAATGTAACGTTGTGGCAGTTTTGTTTTTGAGCCACATTATGCATTTTTAGTCAATTTTACTGCTTGTAACTAAGTTAACGTGTTACGCAATTTAATCTAACCTTCACTAACCCATGTCGGCGTTGTTACTTTCATTTACCTTTTTTTTTATCATTTACATATTTTATTATTTTAATAGAGTCCATTGTTAAGGATTTATGCTTTTCATTTGTGGTTTATCGTATTTGCATGCGTTATGTGTGTACTTTTCAGTTGTAAAAGGAGTTTAGCAGCTCCATCAATGAGTTATTTTTGTAAGGTGAGTCAGTGTTGTACGTGGATCGTCGACCAAACTCTACCAAGTTAGAAGTAGCAAAGTGAATCATTTACTTCCACATTCAGAGTGCTTTCACCTCTGTTGTTGATGTTGTTTTCCCTATCCAGACCGAATGTGGTGGCGCATCAATTTGAACATCTGTTACCTCTCGTACCGGAGTACAGCCCTAACTCAAAGGTCGTAAAGAACATGCCCATCTCCACTGCAGTTTTAGCCGGAACAAACCTTCTTGTTACCGCCATCGTAACAGAGCTAGGGCCTTGTATTTTAGATATACTTCTCGATTATGTCGTATCGTGTTTGGGCGCTAACAGCCACATCAGGAAATTTTTTCAGAAAATATTCGAATGCGTCTCGAGTGGAGTAAACTCATTCATCATCCATTTTTTGGCCGTTTCTAAAATACATTTCTAGTATGCACAGTTTTTGATGATCAGTGAATACCAAGACCTAAAATAATATACAAAATGAAAGCCTTTGTCTGACAACAGGTTTGGAACAAATTGAGCTCACCTAATGTGATTTGTAGTAATTAAAGTGACTTACTTTTTGATTAACTATCCGCCACCAGTGTGCTCTGTCTGCTCTGGGATCTTCTATCCAGGAAAGCGGGTCAAAAACTCCGCTAAGGAACATCCTCCATAAGTAACTAAACAACGTTAACTCTAATTTTCTGAAGCAATACTACCTTCGCAGTAAATGTTTATTTTTCAACAATTTCAAAAAATATATTTCCGCCGATAGCATTCGAACTCGTTATCTACGGTTCGAAAGGTCGGTGACATGCAATATACCATGCCATGCTGTAGAAGGAGAAGCACGAATGTCTAACGTCTATTATATATAGACGAAATACAATTTGATAAAGACATATGTACAAAGCAACGCGACAGATTCCGTCCAAAAGCTTTTTAGTTCATTACATTAATATTCTACACACAGTGGAGCAAAAATCGTCCGTTGTCGTTCCCGAGCGCGTTTAGATCCATCCGGCGGGACTCCTTCACTAAACTGCATTTTCCGGATTTCTCTTAACGCCAAAGCGCTTGCTGTTTTCACAAAAATTGGGCACTTTTATGAGACCATTGCTATAATTTAATTTCGTTGGGGATGACTGAGCTGTGCGGCAAAAATTGCAAATTAGTAAAAATGGTCGAACACGAAAGTGATACTTCGGCAGATCGTTCCAAAGTAAAATGCACAACGAGCCTACTTAACTGAAATTTTGCATGTAAGTGTCTTTTTCGTTTTCAAGTATGTAATTTATATTCATATTTATTCCTACTGACGCCTGTTATATTTGATAATCGGCTTATCAGTATATAAACGTGTATTAGTAAGATATAGAACGTTTTCAAACACTTCCAAGTAAAAAATACAATAAATATTGTTGCGCTGAAAAGGGGACAGTTTTGTTATATATAAGGGAATTTTGGAAGCCAGCTTTGCGAATTTGATAAGGATTTTATACAGAACTCCATTGTGTATATAATGATAACTGTAATCGAATACGCTTATAGAAAAATTGAAGGTCTCTCAAAGGAAAAGGAGATTGCTGGATAACACAACATTATAAATATATAACGCCCATGAGAAATCTATCAGTAGTCATAGCCCTACTTACAGATAACGTTCGCCTTGTTTGGATGTAGTTGGCGGTTTCGGGTATTGATAAAAGTTGATTTATTTATGCACATGCGGCAGTGGCTCCTGGAAATTGGTTGCTGCGAATTCGAAACCTGCAATAAATATGGCGTGCTTTGTAAATTAAGCGGTTATGTTCCAGGTGCTATTTATTTTCTATAACTATTTATTATGAGTTTATTCAGGTAACTTACACTCACGTTGTAATTTTAGTAGAGGAATTTGCAGGTGTATACTGGAACATATAATTTAATGAAGAACGAAACGTAATTAATTGTAAACTATTCTTTCACTATAAAAATCTGAGCATTAAGTTTCTGTTGTTGCTTATTATTTCTGATCGAGTAGTGTAAATATGTTCTGTCTGTATTTTGGTACAGATTTAAAATTTACGTTTGACTGGAAATTAGAACTTGACATATTTAAATAATTCCTATTAATTGTTTGTTACAGTGGTATTATTCAATAAATTGAAGAAAATGAAAAAATATGACTATTGTAAGTCATGTTTCTTCGTTAGAAGATTTTGCAGCTAATGTTGTTGTTAATATCAAACTTTACTAATGGTTGTAAGTAAAATCATTAGTTGTGTCATAACATATTAGTTATTTTTCATTAAAAATCATTTTAAAGCAACGTTTCGCTATTTAATATAGCTTCTTCAGACTTAATACAATTTTTTTATAACAATTAAAAATTTTTGGGACAAACACTGTTAAAAGGCACAAGGGAGAGTTTCCAAGATGGCCAATTAATTTCAGACGGCTCCTGACCAACACCGACAAAAATACAACAAAAACAGTAAAATAAAACAACAAATGCAGAGAAAATTAGGATCCCAACACCAGAAATTAAAATACACAAGACGAAATTAGCCTAAACAAAGATGGCCAAGCCCAGCTAAGAATAATCATAGCAAACACAAGTAAACCCAAAACTGTCAATAATTTAAACAAAAACGGACCGAAAACAAATTTCCAAAACTACTAATTAACCTAAACAGATGAACCAAATAATCAAGAAGGGCCCATCCCATTTTCAAATAATAACAACAAGCTATAAACAAATACAAACAAGAACAGCAAAACCTTTCAGAACAAAAAATCAATTACTACCTACTTTAAGAAAAATTTTAATAAACACTACGCAAACATTTTTGATTGTAAAACGTCAAAAACAAAACTGATAAGGTCTACCTCAAATTCTTAAAGAGTAAATTAACCTAGCAGCGAATTTGTTCGATTAAAAATTAAAAGTGATCAAAACATCCCGAAACAGTGGTTCAATAATAAAAAAACCAAGAAACTAATAAACAAAAACGTCAAGTAAAAATAAAACAAAATAAATGACTCCTGTGTATCTAAAATACATATATAGATTTTAAAACAACTTAAAAAACCTCAAAACCAGGGTGGAAGAACACCAACACTAATGAGAAAAATGTAAAATACAAAAGAGAAAAAAAGCAAATAATTGCATTTTGAAATCAAAATAAAAATACGAAAACAACCATTTTAACTTAAAAAAGAAATATAAGATAAATAACACGAAAAATAATTTATATTGTTATGCAAACTTTCCTTACCCAATACAACATCCATAACACATCGAAGAAAGAGGAAAAAGAGGGGAAATAAAAATAGGTAATAATTCAAAAAACTAACCAAATAACCACAACCTACTAAAATAACAAAAGATGAAATCCAATTTTGCACTATTCTTAAACCAAATTAAAACTGAAATTAATTTTATAACTTGGAACATATATAAACATTAAAATGAAAAAACAAAAGTAAAGTTAAAAAACCCTTGTGCCTTTTAACAGTGTTTGTCCAAGAAATTTTTAAATTGTTATAAACAAATTGTATTAAGTCTGAAGAAGCTATATTAAATAGCGAAACGTTGCTTTAAAATGATTTTTAATGAAAAATAACTAATATGTTATCACACAACTAATGATTTCACTTACAACTATCTAACGAAGAAACATGACTTATAATAGTCATATTTTTTTCATTTTTTAGAATAATTCATGTATAAAAGTCTCCTATGTTCTGTATCTATCAGCACAAACGGTAAGACAGCAAAGTTTTCCGAGTATTGTAGTTAGAGCTGTGTGCATATATTCAACATCAATATTTTCTCCTGATTTCTTCCTAATTAAAAAACTCGGAACGTTACTGTTGGCAATAATAATGGTAATCGTACAAATATACACACAAATGTAAATACAATGAGAGCTTAGACAAATTAAAAGAAAGGTCAATCACCACATACGTCAATTTAAAAAAAAATCATGATTACTATACTTTCTTTTACGAAGAAAAAAGTAAAAATGCTAGACTCAATATGTTCAACACGTTTACTAAGATTGTTTATGATTAGTGACGAAATCTTCAGGGACCTTTATATCTACAAGCTAATTATATCTTGGGCCTTTGCTTGGTAGACAAATGCGCACCAGATACCAGGGTGAAGTTTAAGGTGTATCTAACTAATAGTTTGACTATCACCGTTAATGCAAATATCTTCGTTCCTAACAGAGTAGATTGTTTTTCATAATAAGTATACATATAGTGCCTGACGACACGACTAATCTGGGAAGGTCTGAACGTACCGCATGTGCACAATGTAGATATGTGTCTACATATAGGGTAGGCGAAGATTTAACTACCATTCCGGCTAACCACGCTAATTATCTTCCGAGATATCTTCGGATCTTCACGTTTCAGGGTTTATAAATGACAAAAACAGGTTTTCTTCATTTCGTCTGTCTGTCCGCCTATTATCCGTCTGTCTGTTAGCGGTTTAGCTAAAAAACTATTTGCTGGAGGAAGACGTTATTTTGTATGCCGATTATATGCCTATCTTGCTCGAAACTGAATATATTTTGGGTCAAACATTTACTGTGAACTTGAAAATGGAGTGCCAACGATATTAAACATTTATTAAACACTATAGTTACAATTGAACAACCGTACACAAAAAGAGACATACCACAATGCCAACGCTGTCAAAAATACGGACACAAAAAAGCTATTGCTACAGGAACCCAAGGTGTGTAAAATATGCCTAACTGAAAATTGCACTTGGACGGAAAACAGAAAGGAGGTTGTACGTTGCAAATGCGAGGGAAATCACCCAGCTAGCTACAAAGCGTGCTCCTTAAGAAAGTAACTTCAACAAAAACTGTATATAACGCTACGAGAAAAAATATCCATTCAGCAAACCACTCAAACAGATTCTCAGTTGAGAATGCAAGTAAGATACACTCAACCAAAGTAATAAAGTAAAATCTACCAGCAACAGGACGTTAGAATTACACATTTAGAGCAATTAGTAATCAAATTAACTGAAAGGCTAGACCATATGCTACACATTATCACTTCTCTTTCAGCAAAAACTCCATAATGCCTAGCTCATTTAGAATCGGTGTATGGAATACTAACGGCTTGGCTAAAAAAAAAAGAACTTAAAATATTCTTAGCTATGAACAATATAGACATAATGCTTATTTTAGAGCTGCTCTGTATGACACCAAACGCAGAGACGGAACAGGTCATGGCAGTACTACACTAATAATTAAAACATCACGTAAACAAAAACTATGCAGTAGACTATATTCAGGCTACTAGTGTTACAGTTGAGGACTGATTAGGACCAATTACAGTTGCAGCTAGATACTGCCTACTCAAGGATACACTATCATCAGTTCTTTAACACCCTTGGCTACAGATTCATTGCTAATGGAGATTATAATGCCAATCACCCGTGGTGGGGCTCAAGGGCTCCTGTTACAACCCCAAAAGGTCGACTGCCATGTTTAACAATGCAAGAAAACCATCTCATTCCGTTAGCGACTAGAGAGCCAACTTATTCCTATCGATCGAAGAAAGGTACACTATGTAATAGACTTTTGTGTGATTATAGAAATAGTCCCGAACTTAAGTATACAGTCATGCTTGGAAATGGCATCCGACCATTCTCTGTGATCGCTGCAATATCTTCACAAATTCTACAAAGACAGAGACTACTTTTACTTCACAACAACAAAACAGTGGGTTGCCTTCAGAAACGAACTGGCTAGTGAAACAAACGCTAATATACATCTAAAAACAAAGGAGGACCTAGAAATTGCAGTCTAAGACCTAAACAAGCAAATATAAATAGTGGTATGAAAGGCAACACCAGCAGACGAAGTATCCCAAAGAACAGCAAACTGCTGAAGAAACGTCAAGGCAAAAATTAGTGAAAAAAGAAAACTAATATAACAACTCGATCACCACGCGACAGTTCCAAATTAAATAAATGTATTAAAGAGCTACACGAAGAAAAGAATCAAGCTATCCAAAAATATCTGCAAGGGCTAACGGCGACGGAGATGACCGAATACTCATTATGGAAGGCAACAACTACAGGAGCATATTCGACCAATTAGACTGGAGGACAATAGTTGAGCTAGATTTAATAAAGGGAAAGCAGCAGCGTTTTCCAAACATCTAAAACCGGTTATCCAGCCTTTTCTAAGAGAGGTTCCGTAAGAAGATCAGGAGACACTAAACCACCTGGAATCACCAGACCAACTTCAACTACCACTAAAGAAATTCGAGGTAAAAGAGAACATCATACATCATGACCTAAATGCAAAAAAGCCCCCGGGTGGGATCTAATAACAGGCCGGATAGTAAAAGAACTCCCTGACAAGACAAGAAAAATTTTGATGCGGCATTAAGACTAGATCATTATCGGCTTATACTGGAAGGTAGCCACACTAATGCTAATTCCTAGGCCAGGGAAAAATTTAATACTAGTGCAGTCATATTGCCCAATAAGTGTCCTACCAAGGCGGTCTATATTGTTCCAGGCCATGACACTAGCTCTTTTGCCAGATTCTGTTGTAGGCCATTCCAAGACACACTAAGTTTTGTTTGTTTGAAATATATTTGACATTAAAAACTATTTTGACAAGGCAGTTCATATAAGTTCCAAAAATGCTTTTGAAGTGTTACGTACCAGACTGCAAGTCAACTTACGCTTCATCAGTTGCTTCATATGTTAGCGTGTTCAAATTTCCATCTAATAGAATGGTGGCACAAAGATGAAAAGACATTTTTCATTTAGAACAATGGCGGATTGAAAAGGCTAGTGTTATGTGTGAAAAGCACTTTAAAAACGCAGATATAAAGGGTAATAAAATGAAGAGACTTGTTCTGACTGCAATATCACTAGCTTCCAGACAAGTTATTTTGAAGAAATTACTGGTTTAGATGAAGTAATAGTAATTTAAGTTACAAGGCCGGAAAATGACTTATTAAAGTACGCGTTTAGATGTTTACGGACGAGGCGAGAAACGAGCCGAGTCTGAAATTTCTAAACGAGTATTTTAATAATATTTTACGGCCGTGTAACGTACAATGTTTTATTTTACTGTTTTATATTATCGGCCTAATGACTTTAATCTTCTATATAATAAAGGAGAACGATCCAGACGTGTGTGTCCGTCACGAAAATTGCAGACGCGATGTCCCTGGTTGAGCGAATACGGGTTACGGTAGCGGAGCCCTGAGGTCCCCCTTAGAGAGGGGCGGAGTTCCGAGGACCCCTTGGAGAGGGGCAAAGCGCCAAGGGCCCCCTTGGAGAGGAGCGCAGCCCCGAAGGCCCCCTTGGAGAGAGGCAAAGACTCGAGGGCCTCCTTGGAGAGAGGCGGAGCCCCGAGGCCCTCTTTGTGAGAGGCGGCGCTTCGAGGGCCCGTTGGAGAAGGTCGGATCCCCGAGGGCCTCCTTGGAGAGAGGCAGAGCCCCGGGTGTCCCCTTGGAGAAAAACAGAGCCCGGAGGGGCCCTTAGAGAGGGGCGGATCTCCCAGGATCTCCTTAGAGAGGGGCGGAGTTCCGAGGGCCCTCTTGGAGAGGGGCGCAGCCCCGAGGGCCCCCTTGGAGAGGGGCAGAGCCCCGAGTGCCCTCTTCTTTGGTCAGGTGGACGGCAGGGGCGTGGGACGTGTTATGAAAATTTATGAGATTTTTTGTAAAAAAAGACAAGAGGCCGAAAAGTGTCACTTTCCGGACTCAAATTAATGACGTAAAGTCATGTTTTCCGGACAGTATGAAATAAAAATTAGTAACAATTTACTTGCAATGGAATATGAGGTACCTACCTACCTATTAGGAATTGTTTTTAAATCGAATATTGCGGTGAAGTGACGCCCTGCGATGTAAATAACAGTGGTTTTATAGATTTTTTTCAACTGGCATGCATCACAATGACAGAGATAGTGCACTGACATATTGCTCATTTAGTGTCTAAAACTAGTAATTTTTTTGTTAAAGGTTGGTGCAGCCATGTTGCCAGATTGTGGTAGGCCATTCGAAAGGTCACTTTATAGGCTCAGTGTCATGGCCTGGAACAATATAGACCGCCTTGGTTCTACCCATCACATGACAGGTTTTTAAAAAGTTATTATTAAAAAGAATCAACCCGGTGCTTCAACAACGACAATTAATTCCGAAACACCAATTTGGGTTCAGAGAGGGACACTAAGCGGCCGAACAAGTACGCAGAGTTGTAAGCAAAATTAATGAAGCCCTCGGAAAAACAAATTTTATACAGCCGTTTTTCTAGATGTGACGCAGGCCTTTGGCAAGGTCTGGAACACGGGCTTACTTGTTAAGCTTAAGGCAAGTTTACTTCACAACATATTTCGCATACTAAAATCTTATATAAGTGACAGGCAGTTTGTCAGATATCAGAATGAGCTCACAGAACTACAACTACATCACTTCGGGCGTTCCACAAGGAAGCGTGTTGGGCCCATTGCTTTATATCGTGTGTTCCAAAAAAAAAACTCATTTAGGGTAGGCGTTGGAAAGAAAGATAGAAAATTTAGTCATGTCTTAACTTAAGTCTGTAGGTGAATGTCAGATTGCAATTTGTTTATGAACACATCTGTCACTGTGACAGGTAACCGTTTACACTGCATTAAGTTTAATTGTATCCAGAAAAAAGGAAAATAAGATGGCATGTACACAACAACAACGAGTGTAATAATCATAACGGTTAATAAAAATTGTTTTTTAAATGTTTTGTATATTTTTAGGAAAATAATTCAAGGTCAAGATGTGTCTGAACATTTTCAAATTGTACGAATATACGGATTATTTGCCTATTTTTCTAAATTACGACCTCGTGTGTATATATGTTTTTTATATTTTTCCGCTTAAATTTAAATGTATTGAGTTTCATGCAGGCATTGGCTTCAGACCGTTACCCAGCTTTGTTCTTGCTCCGGTCTGTTGCTGCACACGTGTGCTTTTTATCGCCTAGCAACGTGTTTACTAGCATGCATTTAAAACGCCAGTCTGTGAGTGCGAGAAAGTGAGAATGAATGGTTTACCTCGGTTTTCGTCTGTCAGGGCGCGAGTTGCTACAGCCTCTTCCCGTTTTTCTGGGCTGCGTAGGGTGTTTTTGTTTTGTCAGTTGGGGTTGGTCACGGACCTGGTTGGTTACTGCGAGGAGTCATAGAATGTGGCTTCTCGCCGCCTCTGCGGCTTTGGTCGTGAGGGTGGCATTTTACGAAGTGTGTTCTGAGACTTGAAGCGGGTGAGTCGCAGCGTTGTTGGTGCCCCGTCGTTTTGCCAAGCGCTTCTACGTTTTTCGTCGAATGGACCGTCGGCTAATATGACCACGTCTGTGTATGTGGGATCAAAATTGAGAGCGTACCCCTGGTCAACTTTTACGTGCGAACCTTGTCGTTCTGGTCGCATCGCGGATTCTGTTTAGGAAACTGTGGGACTTCATTATCAACGCTTACGTTGCGAGCTTGTTGGAGTTTTTCGCCCCGTTTCGCAGCCTTGGGACACCACCGGTCTTCAAGCTGGACTCGTTTCGACCGCCTCAATAAAGTTAAGTGAAGGCATTGTACTAATATCTGTAATCGTATTTTTGCACTAACTAACGGGTGTTACACCCCTTTTCATTATGCAGTGCGAGTAAAGTGTCAATGTACAGTGACATATGCTGGCGCATCTCATTTGTGTACTGCTTAATGTCTGTAATCATATTTGTGCACTAACGGACGTTTATTTACCTTATTTGTGTACCGTACGTGTCTGAAGAACAAGATACCTATATGTTAAACCCTACGGCTGGAGTTTATTTGGGTTGCATGCTGAGTTTCAGTTTAAACAGTCTGTCGCCCAATTGGCGACTGGCGTATGATTGGTGTAAAGCCGATCCTGGACGAATTTGTGACCGTCAAGGTAGGTTCGAACGCTCCAGCTGCCGGTTTCGGGAAGTCGCAAGGCTGCACGCATACCCTATCTCGTTTGGATTTCGGGGTTCTGCCAAACGTGGGGCCAAATTCCGAATCCCGTTTCGCCCTATTATTTTGTAACACTTGTCCCTACGGCGTCCCGTTCGTAGCACAACGTCCATCTTCCTGATCGTATTAAGCCGTGGTTATTAGTCTGTTCTCGAGAATTCTATGGCAAGTGGTGACGTTTCGCGGACGTGACAAGTTTGGTGGCACTCTCGTACCTCGAGGTGTCGTAAAAACAGTTTCATACCGTAACAGATGTAATTTAGTTCTCTCTGACTTGGTAATTCATTTATATCAATGGGTATATTTCAAGTTACGGCAAACTTCAAATTGATCATGGCATGCTGCGAATGATTTTTTTTTTTGAACACAGGATATATTATTCACTTCAGACCTCCCTACACCAAATTACAAAATCGGGAGTGTGCTCCCCTAGACTTTCTCGCATTCGCCTTGTTTTCTAGCAAATTTGAAAAGTTTATTGCAATGTATATACATACAGCGATAAAATTACATTTTCAGGTAACCACTACCTGTTTAGGTAAAGTACCGCTTTAGGTTAACCTATCATACTGAAATTTTATATCTGGGAGTTTTTCTCAATAATAAATGTATGTGCAAAATTTCGTGCAAATACCTTGAAGCAAACTGGTACTTTACTTGAATGGATACCGCTACCTGTTTAGGTAAAATGCCACTTCCGGTTACCCGATCATGCTGAAATGTAATATCTGGTAGTTTTTCTACATAAGAAATGTATGTACAAAATTTTGTTCAAATATCTCGAAGAAAACTGGTACTTTACTTGAAAAGGTACCGCTACCTGTTTAGGTAAAGTGCCACTTCCGGTTAACCGATTTCACTCAAAATTGGTCTGGAATCTACAAATTTTGAATAATGACTATGTACATAATTTCAAGGGTCTAGCTTATTTCGTTTTTAAGTTATCGTGTTCACACACACACACACACGCGCACACACGCGCACACACGCACACACATACACACACACAGACATAATTCGAAAAATGGTTTTTTCGGACTCTAGGAGGTCTAAAACGTCAAGATTCGTCAAAATCTCGAAGTCGATTTTTTTGACGATTACAATACTTTCTCTATGCGAGAAAGTAACAATGGTCGGAACCTTTGCAGACGATACCACAATTATCGCAACACACAACAACCCGGGAATAGCATCTAGCATACTATACTATCACCTCAACAAAGTCCAAGCCTGGCTCCAAAGGTGGCGGCTACAAGTATAAACGAACAAAAGTCCATCCAGGTAACGTTTACTATAAGAAAAGAAGCATGTCTACCAGTTATGCTCAACCACAAGAAAACTGTGCCAAATATGTTGAAATGCGTCTTGACCGCAAGCTAACATCGAAAACGCATATATAAAACAAGAGGAAATAAGTCGGTTATAAACGTAGTAAAGTATGGTGGTTAATAGAAAGAACATCTCAACTAACTCCGAAAAATAAAGTGTTAATATATAAAGCAGTGCTAAAGCCAGTGTAGTTGTATGGTATGTGGGGCACCATGTCTACCAGCAACAATGAAATTCTCGAAAGATTTCAATATAAAGCGTTCAGAACAAAAATTGATACTGCGTGGTTTATTACAAATAACATAATAAGAAGTGACCTAAAAATGATAACTATAAAAGAAGAATTTCTAAACCTTAGTGAAAAGTACAACAACAGACTTAAAGAGCATCCAAATAGACTCGCCAAAAGATTTTTTTATTGACCATTTTAATACACGCAGACTTAAAAGATTTAAACCGTTTGATCTAGGAAATAGATTTGCGTAACCCACAACTAATTAAATATTTAATTAATCTAATTATGTATCCTTAAATAACGCAAATTTAATGTGAGATGGTAGTGTACAAAAGCTTGCATGACCCACTGTGTAATTGCTACAGGATACTTAGTTCTTTGCTTATTTAGTTTGCTATACGATTGTCTTATTGACATTTTACTACAGATTGTAAATAATCAAGGGTAATACCACAAAAGGTGAAAATTTTTTCGTTGACATGCAAATTATTGCGTTTAAATTTCTCGAAACCAAAATTTGCGTTAAAAATTTCGCGAGACCGCAGGTCGAGCGGAATTTGAGCAGTTTTTGTTGAGAGAAATTTGCAATAATTTACATGTTGACGAAATAAATTCTCTTAAAAAATTTTGCCTTGAGTGGTATTTGGAAAGATTATTCAACAATATGGGTATATAACTTTTACCGTGTTCGACAGCACACATTTTTAACGTTTTCCACTATTAATTCAATACTGGAGCTTCCAACACGATTATTATGAGTTTCTAGAACGACGCTGATTTGCAAACTTTGGCTTTGACGTTTTGGCGAAATGTCAGTCAAAGGCTACTCACTAAATTGAAATCATTAAAACCAATAGGGCTCGCGTGAAAACACTGTGGCATTAGGTGTTTTCAATGAGAGTCAATTTTGATAGGCCGTTTCTGACAAATTGAACAATTTTCATTGGTTCGTTCATTATAGTGTTGAATAATCTAGGAGAATAAAAAAGAAATACTAAAATTCCCCCTACACGAATTTTGAACACTTCTGGCTTTGTGGGCCGGTACAGATTCTTGCATAAAGCGATAATTTCTATTTGCTGAACAGCTGACAATGCAATTTCAATCAAAACTTCTTGAAGGTAGTATTATTGATTTATTGACGCCCTTTTCAATGAAAAGCCATGTACCTTCAATACAGCTCCCCAAGCCATTATCCATGGAACATTCCAGAACGGCTGAACACATGTATTAGCTTTATAATATCAGCTATCGGTATCTACTGTACATATGCGATTATTTTGAGAATTAAAGGATTCTTCTAATAAAAAGTTTTTCATCTGAACACACAATCTGTTTGGATGAATCTGTTAAGGAGTGATTTGTATTTTTGCAATCTTGCCAACTTTTAGTGTTCTATTAATCCGTGAATTCGTAGTTTATTGAAACGTTTTTAAGCTTGAAATATTTTTTAATAATTAGATAGACCGAATTACTACCATTTTGAGATTCTTATCAAGTTTTCTGGTAGATACTGCACAATTCCTTCTGTTACATTTTCGCATAATTTTAATCTTTCGAGAAGTTCTTGTGCTTCTCTTTTAACCAGTTTTCTTATTGATGATTATACTTTCAGTATTTTTGTACAGTTACGGCCAAATAAAACCGGGCAGTACTTTACTCTATTGTGAATTGGTATTAAATCACCTAAGAAACATAAAAATTAAAAATGACATATTAAGAATTCAAATTGTCAAGCTACTGTCAAGTAAAAGCAAGAAGACTATACTAAGGAGATGCAACTTCCTATGACTGCTGTATATAAAAGCGGCCCTTATGTCGGGGATAGCCGTCGCCGCGCTGTCGACAGCATGTACTGCCGTTCGAGAGTTGGAAGCGAGCTAAATTAACCTGTAATCGCGGTTAAAAGTCAGTTTACGGTTGTTAATCCAATGGAGTGTATTTCAAGTGTGTTATTAATTGTTAAAACATGGTCCGAATTTCCAGTTACACTCAGCAAATGTTTGACATTGACAGTTCACGAGTTTTGTGAATGAATAATTGTACACCACGGCCGCCTTACTTGCCAGCTTTTAGCGGTCCGCTTCGAAACGGGAGTTGCGTGTCCTTAGTATAGTGTTCTTGAGTAAAAGCCTCATTTACCAAAATTTATGAAAATGACATAGAATGTCAAAATGGTGGTCGTTTTTATTTGGCCGTAACCGTACATAGTATGCATCCAGCCAAAGATAGATCCCTAGATCAAATGAAGATATTATCAGTATACAGTAAAAATAACTACATATACCGGTGGGGCCACAATTATATATAACAGCAATGAGATAATATGAACAAGAATATAACACGTATTGCTTGAGTAAGAAAGAGATAAACATAGTAGCAAATATTCGAGAAGGCTTGACGCTTAATTTAATTATGACATTTGTCAACTAAACATGCCTACTAAAATAATTTTTTCGTATGGCCATCTCTTTCTTACTCAAGCATTCTATTTTGTTATTTATGTTATCTCATTGCTGTTATATATAATTATGGCCCCATCCGTATTAGCAAAACTATTTGGAAAAAATGGGTGCTACGCAAATTATACGTAAATTAGTTCAATTTTCAGGATTATTTATAATCTACCACTGATTTTCGTAATAAAAACCAGAATTATAGGCAACATTGTATGTGTCCATAAACATATGATGAACATCTGATCTGCCCTTCACATTTTTTGAGGTTATTTATCGTATAAACGCTTTTTGACAGTTTTGTAGTAGTTTACTAACAACAAGCAGCAATTCTTTCCAGGGTTAAGAAAAGTGTAATTTTATGCATTAATATGCCATGCAAGACAAGACATTGCTCACAGTTTCAGTAATTGTTGCTGAATTTATTGAACTATTTCGAGAGAGAAAAAACAGTAGGCATTTACTTCCTTTCTCTTGTGTGCAGGAGGTATGACAAGTCAACCTATTATTTATGATCGTTTGTACAACTGTTTGTCTCTTGCGGCGAGCGGCTGAGACTTTAGGAGTTAGTACGTCTAGTCGTCTACTGTTAAAAGGGCGAAGACTCGTAGAAGTAACCAACTAGTTTTATCTAGTCCTGGTACCTACAAAGTGATCCCGCAATAAATCGAAAACTGCAGACCTACCAGATTCTTCTAAACTGGTCATCAGAAAAACTATATATGTATAAGATGCACAGAGAAGGTATGGCGTATGATGTTTATTTAAATTATGAGCTTCAGGAGCAACATATTGTAATATAGGCAGAAGCATTTTAAACATTGTTCTACATGACGTTGGTTTAAAATTTCTCAAAGACGAGTACTTTCAGCGTACCACCACAACCAACAGCCTAACAACTTGACCACCTACGCTGCACACCAACATCTAAAGATTTCTACAAATGAACTCAGTGTCTGAGAAAGTAAGAAGGAAATCAATCAGTTAAAACTTCGAAAAGCAGCTGGACCGGATAGCATACCATCTGAGCTATTCAGTTTTTACCCTAGCATGGCACATTTACTGCATCCACATAAATAGACTATTTCGAACACCAGAGGAATACCTACAGAGTGGAAGAACGGTCTCATTATCAGACTGCTAGAGAAAGTTAATCTGGATGAGTGTCAAAATTGACAAAAGATCGCTCTTCTTAACCATCGAACTCACCCTTCGCAATGGGCAAGCATATTTCAGCCCCCATCCCATAGCTTAGTACGGTTATAGCAATTTATATTCTAAGATAGCAATACATCTTAACAGCTCATCGAATACTTCCTTTTCTGTTGGGTTCCACCCCTGTACGTGCCAGTAACCAATACTCATGTACTGTTTTCACAGCTTCCATCTACTTAAACAATTTCTATCCCTGTTCCTACGTATTATTAATGTGATTCTAATATAATAATAATTATAATAAAATAAAATTTAATAAATATTATTGAAAAATACTTTTTGCTTAATTTCAATTAAGATCTAAAATAAAGCTACCTAACCTCAGAAAATCATCTTGTATGTCAGCTCTATAAACGTCAGATAATTGTCAAACTATGAATGCTGATTTGACTAGACATTTTTTAATCTTATACCACACAGACAGCCTTGATGACCAGCGCTCTTCTTTTGTCGGATGGATAGTAGATATTGTACGTTGAATCAGCTTTAAATTAGCTCACGATGCACTTTCAAACTTTCTAGAGTTTGTTCGATTTTTCAAAATCTTTTTTCTTGTAAAAACGGATCCTTGATTAACGTTCGTTTACCTTTGCTGGCGACACTGCGATTGAAATTTGATTTGACGGCTAAAAGAAACAAATGCTATACTACAATCACACATGATTGATTTTGTTTATTGTATTTAAAATTACACGACGCCAAACTAAGGAGACGTTATTCTAGGATACTCTGTTTATTGAAAATATTACAATTTGTAAATTTGCCCCCAATTTCCAGAAAATACATAAAACTGATTAAGTTTACAATATTGTAGTTGAAGCCATTAATAAAACAATAAAAGTTTCTCGTAGTACGTATTGTTCACTTACACCCTGTCCAATATGGATTTATGTATAAGGCTATATTGTGTTTCGCTTCAGTATTCTATTGTTGAACTTTAAAGGTATTTGAGCTTCAGTTAGATGCCGGGATTGATATTTACGGATACAATAACACCTGTTTCCATATTTTGCACCAATTTTGCATGGCGATATTTGATTTTATCGTTTTCCGGCTAAGGAGCTACAGAGTTGATGGAAATTCTGTTTTATTATCTTTGATGTAACACGTAAACATCAGATTTATTTTAATTATTAAACTCAGCCCGTAGGACAAGGAACATCGAGGTACGTGAAAATAAGTTAATTTTTCTCATTGATTGCGGGTGTTTTTTACAGTAAAAAATCTATGCAGAATTACATACATGGTATTTCGCCATAGTAAGCAATAATTTAGATAATCAAAGCTACCACCAAAAAGGATTCTGAAGGAACTGGCTTAAGTAAAATACAGGAAATGCCTGGGACAAAGACGAACTATCAACCATTAATCAACCATTAGAGGATATTTATAATTCGTATCGACAGCCAGCATTTGATATCAAAGGCTTATTGGATATGTATTTAATAAATGTACATCTACTGTTTGCCTAGTGTAATATTTTCTCTTGAAATGTAGCAAACTACAATATTGTTGGTAACAAATCTCTTCCATATTTTGGGTGCTAAACCAAACTTATCATAATATAATAATCTATAGACACTTAGTACGGATTTGAAGGACATTACTTTCTACTGAACGCCCAACAGAAGGTCTGCTTGATGTTACAACTTCCCATAGATCACTAGATTGTGAAGTTTGTTTACTGCCCACTGGTGACCACCATGTAGTTTGTTCTGTTTGAATGCTGTGCAATATCATCTGTAATTTCACTGGATGTGCAGGTGTCGGTAGCGGGTCAGTTGAACGAACAGGAAAAACAACTGTCACTGAGAATTTCAGCCAAGACTATAAAAGTTCATACTAGCTAGTAACCAGCTAAATTTATGAATGACGGTGTTGAACGGTATAGGTGTATTATAAAAAAACTGTAAAAGGCTTTAATGTGACATTAAATAATTTTAAAAGTCAAATTAAGTTAGGAGTAAAAATATTTTCAAGTTTCTAATAAATTAAATTCATTTTCAAATGAAAAAATGTATCCCGCTGGGGTTTGAACTTGCCGCATCTGCAGAGCGATCGTATCTGCATCGATAAAGCCAACTACGCTACCAAGCCTCTTCGAAATAAGTCTGGCGCGCGCCGCAGAAGGGTGTTATTGTTGAAACGTTTTTACTCTTTTGGGACATTATCCTGTATCGGTTGAGTCTTATTTTCAAAAATTTAAAGCCTGACCTATGTGAAAGTTATTACTTTCTTCTATTTCAAAATGAACACAAAAGTAAACAAAATTTTATTTTTTAAGGTGCTCACCCTGTATATATTTGTATGAAATTGTACCGCTTTCATACGAGGTAGATATATAATATGTATGCAAAATATCGTCTTCCCCCGACAAATAGTTTTGAGCTATACTGCCAACAGGCAGACAGACACACAGACACACAGACAAACAGACAGACAGACAGACGGAATTAAGAAAACCTGTTTTTCTTCATTTAATGACCCTGAAACATGAAGATCTGAAGAATTCTCGGAAGGTGATTTTTTCGCGATTACAATACTTCCTTCGTCTTTCAGAGGAGGGAAGTAAAAATCCAAAACTATTTTTGTCTTCTAATTTCTTATACTACAAGAAGCCAGTTTAAAGAGCACAAACAGTTAAATTTACCGCTACGGCTATTGCAGTGTAGAATGAAACTAAGGCCAGTGGCATTTTGGAAACAAGAGATTGTGTGCCGATTACAAATTGTAATGAATCCAAGAAAAAATCGTAAATAATTTTCATTAAAATATAGTTAATCGAAGCACACCTTTTCCTTTTCAGAGTGGAACGTGAATTTAGGTACCTACGATTGCACGTGCATAGGGGGTGCAGTAAAGATATCTCTGACCTGTACAAAATGTTTGCCGCGGTTACCAGGAGGTTAAAAGATCCTCTTTTATGCGATCCAACCAAGAGGGCTGTAAGCTGACAGAATAGATTCGGCACAATGCGGTAGTGGAGGTTTTTCGGTATTTGTTGCTTTCTAATGGGCAAATGGCTTTAAAAGCAGCTGCAGTAATAATTTTGTAAGTTCACGATGAAAGTATTAATTAAAACCACTGGACTGTTATTCCTACGATTACTTGAAGAATAACTTGAAGTTAGTTTTAAAGGCAACTTGAAACTGAATTGAAGAATCACAACCCAGAATGTAAATTATCATTATTATTATTATATAGGTAGTTTACACACATTTTGGCCATAGCAGGCATCTTCCTCTAAATCCCTTCCACGCAAAGCTTCGTTTACGTTGTCCCTCCAATTTCTTCTAGGCCGACCTCTTTTTCTTTTCTCAGATGGTATCCATGTCAGTATTCTTTTTGGCCATCTTAATTCTACCAGTCTATTAACATGGGCAAACATACCAGCCGTCGTTTTTGCACCACGTCCATGATGTCCTTTTCAGCCTGTATATCCTCCCTTATTCTTTCGTTGCGTACCCTGTCTAATCTTGTGTTACGGCAACTCCGTCTCAAAACGTCCATTTCGGTTGCTAGCAATTTACTTCTATTTTTTCTATTTACGTCCCATACTTCTGCTCCATATGTGACCACAATCGCAGTGTAAATATTCTTTCTAGTGGTTTCACGTATGTTCCTATCGTTTACTTTTAACCAGCTACTTTATAGGCTTCCTTGAATTTTCTTACCATGTAGCTTAGGCCGTCGCAATCTTCTGCTATTACTATCTGGCCCTCGGCGTAGGATAGAGTGTACAGTATATCGTCTTTCACTTTGATACCCATATTTTTACACTTCTTTGCCATCCTTTTAGGATGCCGTCCAAATATATTTAAAAAAAGTGGGGGAAATACAATGTGCTTGTCTAAGGCCTTTAGTTATTGTGATTCCATTTGATAGTTCCGTGCCCATTTTTATTTTCGCAGTATTTACTTTGTAGAGATTACATGTAAAGTTAACTAGCGTTGGACTTATTCTTGTTTTTTCCTTTTGTTTCCATAGTTTTTTGATCGGAACGCTGTCATATGCTTTTCCTAAATCTATTAGAGCAATATGTGTCTCTCTTTCTCTTTGCACCCGCTTTTCGAATAATATTTTCAGCTTGAAGATGTTACCTATTGTAGATCTTCCGTCTGTTTGTCTACTATTTCCATTTAAATCATGTTTTTCAGTAATTTGTAATAGCATCTACCTATTGTACAGTTTACTACGATTTTCCTATAATTGTTAGGATCATATTAGGCACACTTCTTGTAAACATTCTTTAGGCATCGGTTCACCATTTATACCCCTTTCAAATAAAGCTCTTAGCATAATTTTCAATTTGTTGGAGGCAATTTTATTAGTTCTGGGTAAATACCGCCTGGGCCAGGTGATTTTCTTAATTTAATTGTTTTAATTAATTCATCAACTTGTAACTGGCTTAATGGTATTCGCTGCTGGAAATTTACTTCATACCGTTTACAGGTAAATTCCAGTTTTTTCTCTTGCAATATATTTTGAAAGTAATCTCTCCATTGTTGTGTGGTGATGTTATGCATGTATATTTTATTATTGCTGTTAGCTTTTTAGCATATTTATAACACTCCACACTTCTGAACTTTGTGCTCCACCAATAAATTGATTAATGTACTCGCACCCTTTGTGCCGCGATATACACTTTTTGCATATAGTTTCCTGCTTTATTTCTTTACTGAGCCCTTTGTATTCTTCTTTACTTTTATTACTTTTATCAAGCAAATATCGTAAATATGATTGTTTCTTTTTCTTTATTTTTTCTTCTAGATTTTCGTCCCACCAGTACAGTGTCTTGATTTCCTTGTAATTACCTAGTGCTTCATTTACTGCTTCTTTAACACATTTTTTAATATGTTTATACTCCGCTTCAGTAGTTCTACTTTTTATATTAACTTCTTCAACTTTTTTCTGGTAAAGAAATACAGTATTGTCACCTTGAAAACTGTCAAGGTTGTACTTTGGTTCTCTGATTTTTTCGTCGTTTATATCTTCCTCTTCCTTTCCATTTCTGGATATATTGTAGGGAATATATATTTTTGCTTCTAAAAAGTGATGATCACTTCCATAATCCGCTCATCGTTTTACTCTTATGTCTTTCATTTTCATAACCGAATCTTGTTTAATTATTAAATAATCAATTATTGACTTTTATATCCTATTGTGCGTTGATACCAAGTGTACTCGTGTATACCTTTATGAGCTAAGAAGGGGTTCATTATTTTTAGTTCGTTCTGCTCACAGATGTCTATTAACCTTTCACCATTATTGTTTAGAGCAACTTCTCCATGTCTTCCTACTACAACATCATTTCTCCTCTTACCAATTCTGCCGTTGAACTCGCCTGCTAGAATGATTTCATGATTATTGGGTACCTACTAGTTCAATTATTTCTCGAAGTATCTCCTCAAATTCATCTTTCGATGCTTTGGAGGCATCATCGTACAGTGCATACATCCCATCGATTGTTACAACTTGGCCTCTCACTCGCAAACTAATCTTAATTATGCATTCACTTATAACTTTCCATGATTTGATTTATCGTTTATATTGTTTGTTTATAACTATAGATACGCCTGCTTTAGCCCGTTCACTTTTATTAATTCCACTGTAAAAATGTATAAAGTGTTCACTTATATTTAGTTTTCGATAGTATTGCTATATCTATTTTCCTTTCTTGTAATTCTGTAAGAATCTCCTACTGTTTACTTCTTATGCCTTGAATATTCCATACTCCTATAATAATTGTCCATTTATCTCGCAATTTCCTTTTTCTAATTTGACCGTCCATGTTCCGAGGAAAAATACTGGGGTTTTTAGTAGATTCTGAATATTCAAATTTTAGGTGCACAACCCCCAACCTGGAGGACCAGGGTTATTTATTCGGGGCTTCGTTTCCTTAGCATTTGACGTTCCCACGTCTCTCTACAAGGTAGCATTAATTTTTTAACGAGGTTTATTCCTCTACGCTAGGGTCCGTGGTGTCGTTACACACCAAAGTAAACTTTAGTTTACCCCTGCGGAGGGCAATACAAAAGATTCATTAAATCAATAGCACTTGTAAATGATGCCCGCAACAAAGGCATTCTTTAAATATCATGCTTGGGAATGACACAGTTGGGCTATTTATTAACATAATTCACGTAACGCATCGTTCATTGAAGAGGCCTCTCGAGACGTGACGCATTCATACATGAAATAAGATTTTTGCTTAATAAAGAAGCCAAGGTCAGATAAATTACACCTGTATGCTATTCTGATAATAATTAGTGACATATGGAGTATGAATCCGGAAGTAGGAATTATATTCCATAAAATGCAGGAGACTAATTCTATGTCAGTTCCGCATCCCTGGGCCAGTTTCGTAGAACCTGCAAAAATTTTTACTTCCTTTTACAATAAAGGAAGTATTGGATTCACCCCAAAAATTCCAAATTGAGTTTTTAACCGACCTTCCCTTTTTAGAGTCCCCTGAACGCAAAAATTTTGTTTTCTTAGGTCTGCCTGTGTGTCTGTGTGTGTGTGTGCCTGTGAACAGAATATCTCAAAAGCGAAAAGAGGTATGGCGTTGAAACTTCATATATAAGTTTTATGTACTACTTAGATGTGACAGCAAGATTTTTAAGAAAATCGTATAACCGGAAGTAGATGTTTACTTATGTGATTTTTCAGTTTTTTCGATTTTTTCAAACTTTACATTTTTATTACATTTTAAATGTGGATTAATGTGAGATTGGTGATTTTCCAGTTGAATACTTCTAAAATGGGTTTCTTTTGTTTATTTCTATTTTTTTTATTAACTCCTATTTTAAATAGAACACCCGGTATATTATTACATTTTTGAATTCAGCTTAAAATTTTAGAGAAAATTTGTCTCTTCAACTAACGCTCTATTTTGTATAATTTTTGTAAAATTTGTAATTTTTTAAAATTTTTGACAAATGCTTAAAAATTAAAAATCAAATTTTTGTCTAATTATAAGATCACTGTAAAAGGAAGTTGTGTGAGTGTATCACACCAGATTTTTTGTATATGTTACGGTTAAAGTGTTTACTTGGCTAGTTTATAGGCTAGCTGGATAGTATACAAACTATCCAAATGTCTGGCTATTTTGATGGAAAATCATATTTCTACTAAAATAGCTATGAATATAGGCTGGTTTGCATACTTTCCAGCTAGTTTACACACTATACAAGATCTATCACCAAAGTACAAACTACAAGAAGAGTACACAAATTAACCGGTGATTTTGGCTAGTTTAGAAACTATCCACAGGATTTGGATAAAGTGTGAACTTAATATTCGTAGTAATACATAATAACTAACTCGTTGGTTAGTAACTAACCTATTTCATTTGGTTAATTTATGTAAAATTACATAAGATGATTCGATTCTCTGAAATCATAAGTATTTACTACATAATAATTATTCTCGTTATTACTGTTGGGTTCAGTTTCGCATATTCTCTTTATACGTTGCAAAAGTTCACTATAATCACTGTCTTTCATTAATTTTAAATTCTGCGACTTTTGCTCGTAAACTTCCAAAAGTAGGTTTTCAAATTGTTGCTGTTGATTCATTTTTAATAACCATATACCTATCCTTAAAGAAATTTCACAAGACACGCCAGTAAACAATAACAACACACAGCACTTGCCATAAACATAACCTCACTTTTCTAATAAATTACCCAAATTGAATTGGTTAGTTTACATAATAACCAACTACTAATATTAAGTTCACACTTTATCCAAATACTGTGGATAGTTTGTAAACGATTAATTTGTGTACTTTTCTTGTGGTTAGTACTTTGGCGATAAATCTTGTATAGTTGGTAAACATGTAAACTAGCTGGATAGTATACAAACCAGCCAATATGCATAGCTATTTTAGTAGAAATATGATTTTCCATCAAAATAGCCAGACATTTGGATAGTTTGTATCTATCCAGCTAGCCTATAAACTAGCCAAGTAAACACTTTAACCGTAACATATATATTATCATACATGTCTTTGATGGGACAAAAGCGCTGCTTTTGTGACGTGTTTATGGCCTCAAAATGTATTATTTCAGTATGTCGTCGCTAGATGACAAACAGTACTTAACAGTATACAAATGAATTCGTTACTAAGACGAGGAGAAATAACAGTCAGAGAATAACTTTCCCGGCCTAGATTGGTAAAGACGTAAAGTAACGTAGTGTAAAGTAATTTATTAATGTTGGGTTTACTGCAATCGGAGATATAATAGTACTCGTATGTCCAGCACCTAGGAAAAGTGAACTTTCCAACCAACTGTATTTGCTTTGTTTTGGGAGCAATTTCTACAGTCGGCTTCAGTGCCACATTATACTTTAGTGACCACAGGTTTTAAGGCCAGAAGTGAAGAATATTTTTAATAGATTTTTATTATATTCTAGAGTAAATTTTAAAATTGAATCCTAGCATAAATATATCTGTGTTTTACTCAACATTTGTTTGATTATTATACACTACTTGTCTCCCTCCTCTTTTATTTAAGCCATGTCCGTTTCCTGTTAGCGACACCTGTAGAGTTGATGGTGTCTTGGTTGATGTAGCTGATGAGATTCAGCTCTGCTTCAATCCCTTTGAAGGTCGCCCAACCCTTCTCTTCCCCGGTGATGTATGATCTTTTGTTATTCTTGGTAAATGATCAATGGTCATTCAATCAATATGAATGTTTCCTTACTTTCTTCTGGTTATTATAACTTTTCTAATGTTTTGATGTTTGCACTGTTGGTGTATTTCATCACTTGTCTCTTACATTTTTCTCGACATTTGTCCTTGTCGTTCTCATTTCTACTGTCTCTAGCTTTCGCCTTATTCCACTTATATCAGCTCGTGCTTCTACTAAATAAATCAGTACTGGCCTTATACCTCTTGTTCTTATTTGCTATCTATCTGTTCCTCTGCACCAAGTCCCTTACACATCCGGAGGCCACAGCGCCTTTATTTTGTTTGGTGTTGTACGTTCTTATGTATTGTAATGGTATGGCTCCACGTTGCGGCGCCTTTCTGAATTGGTATGATAACTTGTATTAATAAAGGGTTTACTTCAAATGTTAAATAATTAAATAAGGGCAACTCACCACAATGCTCAGGGTACTTTTCTTGTGTTAAACTTTGCCTGTCAGTATTTTAGGCTTATTAAAATCAAATCTACTTATTACTTTTCAAATAAAATGGTTAATTGCCCCTTTCTATATTTTATTGAACTGCAATAATAATGTAGGCTAACTCCAGCAAAACACAAAACTCCTTCTCTCAGGTGGGTTCAGATCTGAGCTTTTGAAGTTATGTTTAGAAAATTTGATTCAAAGTAGCACACATGCGCGATTCTAGTAGAGCGGTCTATGAGCTCCAATTATTCATAACCTTACAACTTGATACAGAACGTCGTTGGTGAAACAGCGTTTATTTGAATATTTAACAGTGCAAATTCTGCAAGGAAACGTCAGGTAAGTTGGCGCAAAAGTCCCGCCTAGCAACAACTAATTCGATTATGTTTCAGGGATGACGTCAAACGACGCTCGCAATGGATTTGTCTTACTTTCTGTGCTGACTTGGGATTCTTGCAAAAACCGCATTTTCTAATGACGCCATGCAAATTATTCAAAGTGGGACAGTATTGGATGCTTGGAAACACGTTGATTCTCTTCTACAAAGTCTAATCTTGGAGTTTACCAGCTTTCCGGAACCCAAACACTCAAATAAATTGTCAAATTCTACCTTGTGACTTCTAGCCGAACTTCTCTTCGAAGCTGGTCGCAGGGTGACGCTGATGATTTTATACCCTTGGAGTCGCTTCCTTGGCAGTAAATCTTGTTCAGGATGCTCGTGCAGACCCCTCTGTCCTGTTGTAGTAGAGACCCCTGGCTTCTGCCTCTCAACTGGGTTGGTATCGACGTTCGGAAACTCCAGGTGTCGGACCTCAGCTCACAGCCGAAGACTGTTTGGAAAATTTTATAATTTTATTTCGGAGAACTTGCTGCAAACAGTACCACAGCTGCCTGAATACTTTTTTATTATATTAAAACATGAATTTTAAGGGAGCACAATTTTTTCCCAAGATTGTTAATTTACAGCAATTGTTATCTCTACTGACATAAGAGAATCGCGTGCTAGGTTACAACGATCTCATATTGTTTATCAAAAATTTGTTTTAATTATTAATTTACATAAACGGAATAAAAATTTTCTAAAATCTAAAAATTGCTTCTTATTCGTCACACACAACGTTTTTAAATCACTGCTCTGCTATAACACTTATTTTTAAAATGCACTGGAGTTGAGTTCCATTTTACACACGTCACTGTTTGTTCTTCAATTCAGTTGTCCTCGTTCTGTATTGCTTTTTGCAATTTCTATTTTATCCTGCTTCGATTTAATTTACCTTTCAGCTTGCTTGCTTTCACTGGCCCTTACTTTTATTAATAACTCTACGCTCATTCTGTATGCAAATAACCAACCTTTTGTGTTATTTAATTTCATTTGGTCTGGCTTTAAATATGCTCAAACCATATTACTTATATTATAAATCTTTCTTTGACTCAAAACTCAAATTCAATCCATCTGAAATCTTCCTTGCTTATGCTTGCCTTTATCCATCTAATTAATGCTTCTTGCATCTCATTACCAATGCATTTAATAACTTCAACTAGTTTAAATTGCAATTAAATAAAATATTTCAACTCTGTGCTTTAATTGACTTTGTTCAATATTTCTCACTGCATACAGAGCCAGATTGTGAGCTTAAAACCATTTCAGTATATCTCTCTATCGATACAAATATATTTAAATTCATTAGTCTGCTGTTTGCTCTTGTATCTCTGACTTACATGGTAGTGATACTTGAGATATTGTCAAACATTGGCCTTTTTCCTTGAACACCTCCAGTTTTAGCGTTTTTGATGTTATCACAAACTAATATACAGAGGGTTCGGCAATAGAATCTGACGGATTTCAACGGGCTGTTGAGAATTTAAGGTAAGCGTTATTGGAATGAAACTAATGAATAATTAACGTATAGATAATGCAATTTATTAACAATCAATTACTTTTTGAATATTACGTCAAATAAATGTGATCCGCGGCGTACAGCCAATTCTTCTAATCTTTTACGAAAGTTATCCATTACACGCTGTAATAAATTTTGATCTCGATTAATTTCTTCGATTTGGTGACTTATTCGATTTTTTAATTCTTGAATGGTGTGTGGCCTGGATCGAAACACTTTTTATTTGAGTTTTCCGCATAGAAAATAATCTGGCGCCGTTACATCTGGAGATCGGGGAGGCCAAGGGATATCGCCAAATCGTGAAATTAAATGATTGTGGAAAACGTTCCTCAAAAGATTTAATGTTTCTCGGGCCGTATGGGCAGTTGCTCCGTCCTGTTGAAACCAAGTATGATTAATGTTGATACCTGATCACCGCAATTCCGGAATAAAAATGTGTTGCAACATTTCTTGATAGCGTTCACCATTTATGGTTTCAATATATGTAGTTACAGCAAACACGCGGAAATTCACTGGCCAGTTGTCCATGGTAACTAAAACTACATGCACGGAGGTATACATTTCTGCAACTGTCAGATTCCTACTTCATTTGTTATATAAACTAGCACGCCTCCTAATCCGTCAGATTCTATTGCCGAACCCTGTAGTAAACCATTTTCATTATCGACAATCAAGACAGCAAAAATCCATACTGCAAAGAGCTGATTAAAACACTTAAAATGAGCAGACAGTGATGGCTCAGGTGTCATATGATATGAAATTTATGCTCAAACGATTATATACAGAATTTACAAAATTGGGACTACAAGTAAGCTTAGAAAAGACAATATTTGGTTGTAAATTGTGAAGAAAAGTTTGAAGTTTTGTTAGATGATAACACTCAGGTAAAACAAGTGAACATGTTGAAGTATTTAGAAGTAGTTAGTGGTGGATAAAGATGGAATAGGAAAGCAGAAAATAAAGCAAAGGATACAAACCTTACGAAAGATAACATAAGCATTCAGTTACTTTTAGTGGAAAAAATTTTAGTATTCGAAACAATTATATTATATAAACGTGCCTACCTGTGTACCTTCTTGTCTGCGTATACCAGGATTTTGTCGTCACCTATTGGGCTCACCATTCCCTTCATAATACAACGATAAGCATATGACTTTTTAAGTATTCCTAGACGAGTGGCTAAAGCGACTAACCAGCAGTCAGATTTCCCTTGAAAGCCCAGGTTCGAATCCTACCGAATTGACGGTTTGTTTCTCTTCGAGTGTTTGTTTTGACTATTTCAGTATTATTAGCAACATTAAAATATTTTTACCCATTTTGCACAAAATTTTTAACACCCTTTAATCGTTATTCGATCTAGCAGAGGTTGTTTTTTTGCGTTACCTACACTATTAAATACGTTATAAACGTTTTCTTTCATTGCTTTAAATACCATTTAATTTGAAATATGCAAAACTAAATGTTTCGAGTAAGATCTTTTCATTTTCATTAACGAAGTAAATCAGGAACTGCTAGTCATAGCCAAATTCGACAAACGAGGGAGCTACTCAAAATTTCTTCTAACAATATTTAGTAAGATGTACTACACCATTCATATCTATACAGGTTAACTGAGAAATTAAACGAATAAACCTTAATTCCGTAGGTAGCATTTTTTCTCGCCCTCAAATTTACTTTTTCTTTGTAATAAAGTATGTTTATGTTCGCAGCTAAATGAAGAATACTACAATAAAAGGAAATGTAAGACCAACAAAAATCCCGCGTAATAAAGATGAATTCGTATGGGAAAGAACAATTACATAAACCCACACAGAATTTCTTTTCGTGTGGCCAGTTAGAAATATAGTTTTTGTAGACGAACTGATGACGTTTTTTGCACATGCCAGCAGTTTCGCTACGTAAAATTTCGAGCAGCTTTTAATTCGAATTAAATAGAGCATCTAAATTCTACAAAAACCGAACTGTTATAAGTAATAAAAGGCAAAACGAAGTGAGACAAGTACTATTAACACAGGAAGTCGGTAATTACGGCCTGTCAGTGTTGCCATCGAAACACAACTTGTCATCAGAAAAACTCCCTAGCACGTCGGCAACTGCTGCAGCTAACGTCTAATTAATCAGTCAGCAGCACGGACAGAAATTAAAAATTCCTTTTATTTTAGATGTCATTCAAACAGTGGCCTAGAAATTAGTCTGTTATGCTTTTATAATACGCTCTCGAATTTCCACAAAAATACCTCCTAATTCGACGAAATATTTGTGAGCTCTCGCAAAACTACAAACAAAGTTTTAATATTTCCCAAGCGTCTAATTTTCTAACTTTACCCTGAAGGTTCGTACGTGAGTTGGTTGTTTCTCGCCTCTATCTAAATGATGTTTTCGAGATGAGGCGCAGCTTTGACATATTTTAACACTTCTAGGGCTGCTCTGAGCTACGAAAATATTAACTTTAACCCTAAATCAAATCATAACGTATGGATCGGAATACAAGCATTCAAGTGCGAGGAAACCATTAGGTCAGGTGTACAGTTTCCCAGAGATCTCAGAAACGCACGCCACTGTATTTACATATTACAGGCAGCTTCCCTACTTCTTCATATTACAATAATACCATTTACATTCAGACAGTTCCATCTCCCGCAGAAAGAAGACAAATATTTGTATAATGGAGTAGTTTTGAGACCGTCTTCCTTCTGCACATTGGAACATCCTATTACCATAATGACGGAGCCGTTGTTGTCTTATTTGCTTAAACAAGTAAAATGAATGAGGCAAAATCGCATGCAAGCAAATACTTGCAGAATTTCTTTAATTAAAAATCGAATCAGTGCATATCTATCTTGTTAGCGCTCGAAATTCGCATGCTATATTAACTTAAGATTAGTAACTTGCAAAATATACAGGGTGTATCCAATCGGTCATACAAAAAGTTATCTACGACATTGAACGTCTAAAACTAAAACAAAAACCTACAATTTTTCCTACGTATTGCATTTTTCTGGTAAAAGCATTCAGAGCTGAGAAGTAACACTTGTTATAATTATATTTCTTACAGCATAGCAAAAATGTTCAAAGTCGGTGTTAATCAAATTAAAATGCGAATCGTTTTATCTTTCATTGTACTCGATTGTATTAAATTTTCAACAGAAAAACGTGTGTCAACAACGCCGCATACTGTAAATCACAATATTATTTTATCTAGCATGGCAGTGCGTATGGACGCCACACATGCCTGTTACCTATAACATTGGCAATTTTACGAATTTTATATTGCTTATATTTTGAATAACACTGCAAAATGCAAAATGCTTCTCAGGTTTCCGTTATATTTATATGTGTATAATATCGTAGTTCACTTTTTGTATGACCGATTAGATACACTCTATATGATTTAACCAATCAATAAAACATACATTATGAGATTTATTAATAGTTTTTTATTATTCTTTAAAAACCCAAGCAAAAAGTAAAAAGTTTCAGATAATTTATGATTAGTGAAACAACCTGATAAATTTATTATTTAGCTTGCTTGTTATAATAGATACCATGCGTAGACACCTGGACAGGTAACAGGTAATTACCTGTGGCCCAGAACCGGCTTATTACCACTACTAACGTTATAACAGAGAAAGAATGAATATACCATTATCGGCAGTTATGATGTAATGACGAGAAGCAAGAAGAAAGTGAACAATTGTAAAATTGAAATGACGAAAAACATGTTTTTCAATTTCTCCTGTCGATCTATGTGTCTACCTCGCGTCTGGCTGTTTGCCTGTCGGTATATCCTTCTCTTCGTCTATTGGCGGTATACCTCAAAAACTATTTATTGGTAGAAAAGTATTTTGTATACGGATTAGATACCTCCGGAGAAAATATATACAGAGTAAGCACCTTAAAAAGTAACATTTGCCATTTTTATTTTAACTCAGGAATCAATAAAACTAGTAATTTGCACATAAGTCAGGCCTTTACTTTTGAATAAAATGCGACCCAACATATGCTGGGTAAACATTGTAAAAAGGAGATAAAAAAGTATCGCTGCGAACTGCAACCAGGGCAACGGTTTAGCGATTATCGAGCAGTGTATTCAACGCAAGAAACAGAAATGTGCAACAATGGCCGTGTACTGCAGTATTGCAGCTTGCGTGAAAGTTTCGTGCAAAGCCCTTTGCCGATTTTTTCCTCTTTCCCAGCACTTCATTTGCCGCCTTGAACATTTCACCTTCTACCATTTTTATCTACGTTTTCATCAGTAGCTACATTACGCAGTATAGCTATGAGTCTGTTCTGATAATAACCTCATCTTTTCTTTTTGTAAAAGAAACGTTTTCAGCTTCTCTGTTTCTTGCTTGCAATTGTTTATATCTGTATTTTTATTGCATACAATGTGACAACTTCTACACTAGGTGATTTATAATTACTGAACCAATGTGAAATGGTAGAGTCCTCATGCCAAAGAAAGACAAAAAGTCTATATGACCATACATACTGTTGCTTGTTACAAAAGGGAAATAATTGTTTCCAATTATGAATAATATGGCATATTAAGTGCAGCAATAGATGTATATTAAATGTTAAAATTACTTTATTATTAGAACAGTTACAGTAAATGCTCAAATTGTTGTCTATGAGCGCAAATACAGCAATTAGAGCGACTTATCAGCGAATCGTAAACTCGCAGAATTAAATATTGGTTTTGAACTTCGTGCACCGCATTAACAATTCTTGCTAGTAAGTAGTCACGCGTATTGATGGTTACGCTGTACACCATTTGTTTCAAATGCCCCCAGAGATAAAAGCCCAAGGGATATCTGCCGTTGTGAGGTGGTGCACCGTTCTGTTGCAACCACATTTCATGACGTAATTGAATAGGTTCGTCATTTAGAAGATTATAAATGCGGTTTTCAAAAAAATGTGCGTACAAATTTACATTGAAACGATGATGTAAAACTTCAACGTCCAGGAGTTGATTACTGCAAATTCCGATCCAAATGTTTATTAAAAAACGTTGTTGAAATCATGCTTCTATAGCCTGATGCGGATTTTCCAGTGACCACACATGAGCATTATCGTTATTGTTAATTCCATGTCTACAAAACTGCGCCTCATCGTTCCATAGAACGGTTGTCACAAAGTTCGGATTTTCAGTCGTTTTATTTACTAAATAACAACAAAAATTCATATTTTTACATTTGATATATTTTTCAAATAATAATAAATGATTAGTAGGTACTTCTTGTCAATATCTTATACACTCACTTTTGTGACATTTTAATGTATATTTAGGTACGATACGTATTCCTGATATGTCTTCCACTTAAGTTTGTCCTCTAGCTGCCTCAGTTCAGCTACTCCCGAATTGCCTCTTCACCGCTGTCCTCTGGAACGGCCAGATAATTCACGTTCCTCTCAACCATTTATAACGGCAACTATGCTAATTGCCCTGTTTTTTAGTTCCACGATGATCCTATCTCTGCACTATGACGCATCGCAGATACTGCCTCACTTAAAGCTGTGCTCCAATCAGCAACCCCAACTGCTTACATGCATAGACTCTATATCCAAATCAAGCCAATGTGTAGTTGTGATCACTACAATCCTCCACCAAACCATAAGGACGACCTATACCGGAACACTGAAGACTAGTTTTCCTCCTTGTCATAAAACAGCAACTCCACCGCAGTCAGCATCCAAATCACCCGCTACATTCCTCAGCACCAACCTTT
The DNA here is from genome assembly GCA_940337035.1 of Agriotes lineatus. Lineage (NCBI taxonomy): Eukaryota > Metazoa > Arthropoda > Insecta > Coleoptera > Elateridae > Agriotes > Agriotes lineatus. The sequence continues at coordinate 83,252 of CALNHX010001540.1, forward strand.
AACGTTGATCAAAGCTCCATAATTTTCACATAGCTGAGGTTTTACCCATCACAAAAATGGGACCCAACATATACAGGATACATGTTGTAAGAAACAAAAAAGGGTAATGAATAAGTGCGTTATATATTTTTTTTATTTACAGTTAATCAGCTCAACACCTTACAGTGTTATACATGATTATGTTGAAATTACAAATGTTTTATTTCTGTGTATTGTCTTTGGGGGTGCATGTTTCCTCGACACTAGGCGCACACTTACACCAGGGTTACCGGTTCACTCACTACTTAGGATGTTTACATTCACTCACTGCTGTTATCCTCCGAGTCTGACGTTAGGTCTTGGGGCAATTTTCTTTTTAATCGAGTATGCAAGTTCTTTTGGCCCAGTTCTTGGTGTATTACATTGTTATTAGTGTGACTTAAGTCATCGAAAAACTTTTTTGTGAGCCGTTTGATATACTGCTGTATGCTTTCTACACATAGTTCGTTGTGTATCTGTTTGTTTCGGATAAACCAGGGGGCATTGACTGATATTCTCAAAATCTTGTTCTGGAAAACTTGAAGCTTTTTTAAGTTTGTTTTCGAAGTTGTGCTCCATACCGGACAAGCATAAGTTACGATCGGCCTTAGAAGTGTTTTGTAGAGTAGGACTGTACATTCGTTGCGTAGGGGTGTATTACGGTTGATCAGTGGGTATAGTAATTTCAGTCTGCTGTACCCTAGATTGAGCTTGTTGTTCACGTGCCTGCCCCAAGTCAGTCTGGTGTCCAGATACACTCCAAGATATTTAGTGGCCTCTCCTTTGGGATTCCAGGGGATGACTTTTCCATTTATGTGAATGTTGGGGTGTTCCTTTATGCGTTTAAGGGTAAACACTTTGGTTGTACACTTGGCTGGATTTAAGGAAATACACCATTTGTTGTACCATTTATTTAGCGAATTAATGGCTGTTTGCAGAGAATTGATAGCTGTATGCAGGTCCTCATCCTGGGTGAATATGGCGGTATCGTCAGCGAATAATGCCAGTTTACTTTGCTGTGGGTTGGGCAGGTCATGTATAAAGATTTTAAAAAATGTGGGGCCAAGGACACTGCCTTGCGGCACTCCCGCATGTATGTTCTTAGTAGGTGAAACAGCATTGTTGATTCGGACTGCGAAGGATCTGTTGTCCAGAAACGAGAAGATGATACCGTTCAAGTAATGGGGAAGTGGTAAGTGTAGAAGTTTAAATTTTAGTCCGTCCAACCAAACCTTATCAAAGGCCTGGGTGATGTCCAAGAAAGCTGCTACTGTGTAACGTTTTTCTTCGTACCCTCTCTCAATTATTTCCACAATTCTTTGCAATTGTTGAACTGCTGAGTGGCCTGCTCGTAAGCCAAATTGGATGGATGGTAGTATGTGGTGTTCTTCCAGCGTTTGGTTAACAACTCTTTCTAGTAGCTTGGATAGGGTCGGGAGTAGGCTTATAGGTCTGTAGGAGCTGCAGTCTGTTTTGTTTTTTCCTGGCTTATGAAACATGAGTATGTGGGCATGTTTCCATTTGTTGGGAAAGTAGCTCATTCTCAAACATGCATTAAAGAGTATGACCAGGAAGACTATTGCTTTTTTGCTTAAGTTTTTGAGAGTGACGTTGGGAATTAGATCCGGACCTGGGGCTTTCCTTAGTGGTAGTAGGTGGATATATCCTTTCAGTTCTTGTGGTGACGTGGGTTGATCAAAGTCATCTGCTACTGGCTGATGGGTTTCCACATATGTAGTTGCTCGATGAGTGTGAGGTCTGTTTTCATCAGAGACGGTCGGCGTAAAAGTGAGTTCTAAGTGGCTAGCAAATAGACTGCATTTATCTTCATCAGTGCTGTAAGTGCCATTCGGCGTTGTTATGGTCGGAATTGTTTCTGTTTTTTGGGTGATAGTCTTAGTGGCTTTCCATAGATTTGAGCTGCTTGGTTCAATGTTTTCAAGATTCTTTTTATATATGTAAATTCTATACTTGCCAATTTCGCGTCGTATTTGGTGGCTTAGGTTGTTTAGTTGGTTTTTTAGTATACGATCTTTGTTCCTCTGCCATTGTCTTCTAATTCTGCTTTTTTGTTTAATTAATGCGATGGCGGAATATTCGGGTTGTTAATTTTTCTAGTTTTGTAGGGTTTGGTTGCAGCTTGTATAGAGCAGTCAATTGTTTTTGAGCACGTCTCTATATGTTGATCAATTTCTTGAATGCTTGTAATTTGAGATGGATTGTGTAGTTGTGCATCTACATTCTTCTGGAATTGTTCCCAGTTGACGTATCCTTTTACCATCCTAGGAACTGGTGGTCTGTAGGATGGGGTAGAAGAAAATGTGATTAACACAGGTAGATGGTCAGAATTCAGTTCGGAGATTACTTCTTGTTGAATGGGCTTATGGAAATTTTTGGTTAACATAATATCCAGTATGTCTGGCTGTTGATCATCTCTATATGGATAGTATGTGTACTCGCTTGGAGCAGATACATGTATTTGGTGTTTTGTCGCTATTTCATTTAATTTTTTTCCATTCGGGTTGTTTGCGCGGCATCCCCACACTGTACTTTTGCTGTTTAAGTCCCCTATGACTAGAGTTGGTTCCATTGTGTTGAATAGGCTATGTACATCATTTTCTATTAGTCTCTTGTTGGGTTGCTTATAGACTGTCGACATTTTAATAGTATTTATATTAGCAGTGCTGATATTAATAGATATTGCTTCTAGGTTGCTGACGGGTACTTCTATTGGTGTGGTGTGTTTTAGTTGTCGTTTGATAGCGATGGCAACCCCTCCCCATGCTGATCCAGTTGGTCTGTTTGGCGAAAGATTTGATAACCATTGAGTCTAAATATTTCACCTTCTGCTAAGTGAGTCTCGGTGATACACGCAATATCTACATTGTATCTTGCTAAAAAGGAAATGAAGATTGGTTTTTGGGATTTTATGCCATTAGCGTTCCAGTTGAGGATTGTGAGCTTATGAATTTGATGTAAGTTAGCCATTGAGAATGTTTGGGAGAATATGTGATAATATAAAGGATTTAATGAGAGGTATGAAGGGAGTAATTAATTCTTTGAGGAGCTGTAGTATTCCATCGTGGTTAAGAGGAGAAAGTTGTGGGGTTGATTAGTTTGTTTGGTTATTTAGATTTGAGTTAGATTGTGTGACTTGACTGTATGATAAATTTGGAGTCGTGAATGCTTGCCGGGGAACGTTTCTTGGGGTTTTTGTTACCATGCGCTGTTTTTGGAGTTCTATATGATGGGGGCATCCTCTGTAACTCGCTGGGTGGTCGCCACCGCAGTTTACGCAGTTTGGTGGGACATTGGGAGTTTTCTTACATTGGTTGGGTAGATGTCTTCCTTGCATTTTACACAGCGTGGTTTGGCTGCACAGTAGTTTTTTGTGTGCCCATATCTCTGACACTTGTGGCATTGAGGGATGTTAACCGATTTTTTTCTTACTTCAACTGTTACTATTGAATGAAATATAGTTTTTACGTTAAGTATTTCCTTAGCTACATCGTTTGCTGTTAAAATAACTGCACAAATTGGTATTGGCCGTTTTTCTTTGTTGATAAGACGAGTTACGCTTTTTATCGGTAAATTTTTGGCTAAAAGTTCTTTTTTAACTTCGCTCTCAGTTAATGAAATGGGGACGTTTTTAATTACTACGGACAGTGGTTTGTCATTGGGATTTTGAAAAGTGTGAAATTGGACTTGGTTATTCATATAAAATTTAGTTAACTTCCGGTAATCATCGTGGGAGGTGAGATTAACTTTTAGATATTGGCTGCTGTAGGATGTTGAAAAGTCTCTATCTTCTGTGATTTTTTTATGTCTGCTATTATTTCCTTGTGATTGTTTGAGCTATGAATAAATATGGGCGGTATTTTGTGTTGTTTTGACTTATTATCGTGGTTTTGACCTCCAGGCGGGGTATCATTGTCGGTCGAATTTTGTGTTGAGAGAGGGTAATATGGGTTTTTTTTAATTAACTCATCTGGGTTCCATGAATAACGTTTTAGGATCTCGTTTTCCGGTGGTGTTAGCTGGTCGCTTTTGCGTTTTACGTTATTATTAGGGTTAAGAGCTTCAGTTGTTTGAATGCTCAACCCCGGTGGGGGAGGCATTCTGTGTGTTATTTGTGCACTTTTCTAAAGAATCTATGTTCACTTACTTGGTACAAAAATAGTCGAATCGTTCAATTGTCGACGATAAGATTAATGTCGAAGCTTGCGGTACACTGTGATAATGCGACCTCACTGCTCGAACGCTCGCGCGATACTCGCGTTATATTTAATGAAGCTGCTTTGCAGATATAGAAACGATCCCGCTTGGCAGTATGCAACAAACGCTGAAGTGGTAAAATCTCAGGCGCTGAAGTTCTAATCCCATAGATGGTAATGTTTTTTTTAATTGGAAGTTGATGTAATTCACATTAACAAGTGTTTGCTTTGCTTGTTTCAATATTACTAAAAACGTTAAGATATTGTTCCTTCTAGTTTCCTTTGATTTTTAAAGTGGTTTAGTGTTACAATGTCATCTTGTCAGTAAAGTTTTGAATAAAGCCCTTTGCATATTTTTGCTTTTGGTAATGCTTTGATGAGTTTAATTACGTTTCTGATTCTTATTTCTTGTTTACCTTCCCCTGTCACCATATTTTCTTTTATTGTAGTTTTTTTAAGGAAGTTACTTTCCCCGTGCTGTTCGAATTATTGATTCCGTTCTCCCTACCCTTCGTCAACACTATTTAAAAATGTATATTGCTATTTTCCAGTTTTTCCATCGGTAGGCATCTATACGTTCGTAACAGATATACAGGGTGTCCCAAAAAGAATGGGATACCGATTAGTCACATATTCCTTACGTTATGATAAATCGCTTAAACCTATTATACCTTAGTGCAAAGTCCCTTTAGTAAGAAGTTATAGGACCTTGAAATTAAATTTAATTTTTTTTTTGTTAATTTCCACAAATGTAGAGTTATCGATTTTAGTTTTGGAATACATGCGCACTATTATGTACTGCACTAGTTAAAAAAAATCATAAATTAGACTTGACTGTAAGAGGCACTTTACCTATCTTTGAAAACTTTTTTTAATTCTAACTTCGTTATCTGTAACATTTTTTGAAATTTTAGGTTATTATTTGAAATAGAATTAAAAAGCACAAAAATAATCTCCTCTTAGTTCTTAAGCCTAAAAGCAACCGTTTACCTTGAAATGTTTATCAAAGATTTTTGGTTGTCATTAAGATCTGCAGTTACCAAGTAGCCATGATCACAAAAACAATGGTCATCTAGTAAATAACAATGATAAATCAATTAATGGCATCAGTGACATAATAATTTGGTGTTTTATGTTTCAGAAAATGCCACTACATAACGAATTCTCCAATGCTGAAAGGGTCGTTATGACGCAGCATTTTCGAAAGCACAAAAGACAAAAAAACTAATGTCACCAACGTCATTAATTGATTTCTTGTTTACTACATTACAATCATTACCCATTGTTTTTGTGATCATGGGTACTTGATAATTGCACATCTTATTGACAACCAACAACCTTTAATAGGCATTTTATTTAATTTATTTAATTCTCTTTTAGATAATAACCTAAAATTTCAAAAAATGTTACAAATAACGAAGTTAGAGCTAAAACAATTTTGAAAGATAGGTAAAGTGGCCCTTACAGTAAAATCTAATTTATGAAATTTTTCTTATTAGTGCAGTACCTAATAGTAAGCATGTGTTCCAAAATTCAAATCGATGTCTCTACATTTGCGGAAATTAAAAAAAATATAAAATGAAAAATGTAACTTCAAGGCCCTATAACTTCTTACTGAAGGAACTTTGCACTAAGGTATATTAGGTTTAACCGATTTATTATAACGTAAGGAATCTATGACTAATCGGTGTCCCATTCTTTTTGGGACACCCTGTATGGATCACGTCATGAACTTCTAAATAACAGAATATGGATACCTCAGGTACGGATTTCTTATTCTCTGTCATATGCAAACTGATTAAAGAACTTACTCCGTATCTCTTTGTCTCACTGCTACTTATAAAGAATGGGTTCTCATCCATTTGTATTACTTTTGTTTCCTTTAAACGTGTCTCCTGTAAACCTATTATGTACAATTTATATATGCTCTATTTACTAGATTTATAATCGCTCCTTTCTCATACATTCGTTGAACATTCCAAGTTGTCATTTTCTGCGTACACTACCAATTACCTTATTCTTTCTTTGTCATTATTCGCTTTTCGCTTTTCCCCCAAGTCGGTTATCGTTGTTGAGGTCGTCAAGCCTCTATCTGCTTGAGCTATAGTTAGTTTTTGAGCTGTACGTAGTCTTATATCCCCACACCTTCCACCAGTATATTTAGTTGATCTTCACACTTCCATTTTCATTAAAATAAAATGGTAATAAACTTTATGGTAAAAATTTAAATTTGGTAAAACTTATGTATAAAGAATACAGAACATACTACTTTTACAAAATGTAGGATAATATTGGAAACTTTTCTTTAGGATTTAATATTTTCTCTCTTAAAGCGCACTGTAACTGCATTTACTTTGTGATGTTACATAAATTAAGTTTTAATTATTACGCATTTCAAATTCCCTTTGTGCAACAATTTTAAAACAGGGGCCGTGCACTGAAGCGCGATAAACACAACAGAGGAGAAATGATAAACTGCAAGGATCTGCTTTTTTCAGGTGGCCACCCTATGTTCATCAGAAATTGAAAATTATATTGCCAGAAGCGTAATGACACCATTCGCCTCTATAATGCAGGTCATATTTCATCATAATTGACGATATACGCCTGTGAGATCTGCACACGCACGCGGAAATCCTTGCAGACTACGGAATATATGGAATTTGTTACAGTTAATATAAGTTTATAGCAGTTGTGAGCCACCGTGAACTAGTGGAGATTGATAGAAGCTGTCTGTATTATAGCCGTAGCCCTTCATCTTTTACTCTTGAAGCCAGGGCTGACGGACGGCGTAAAGTGCGTTTACGGAGGATGATGTGATTTGTACTTACTTGAACGGGGTTGAATATAATTTAAGTGCATTGCTTTCCTGCGTTTAATATTGAAAGCTTTTACGCACGATTTGTTGAAAGGGGTCGCATTTTATCCCCGAGTTTAGGCAATCGCCATTTCAACTACCCTGATGTGCAAATACTTGAATAGCTATAGTTTTCTTTAATTGATTAGATAGATATTACGCTAAATTCAAATGTAAGAATGATACTTTCCCAATATATTACTCAATAAAATAAATCTTTGCAATACTTTTAAAACAGATCGCTATGGTGAACCTCGAATTATCGATTAATTTATATCAGAAGAGATTGATTACATCCGCAGAAACTTATTAAGAAAAATAGACCATGAATAAACAAGTGCAAAAATCGCAGCTAGCGGTGCAATACAAAGAGGCGGTTGTGTTGTTTTCGCCTATTAGGTTAGTTAATGTCTTGAGTTACATTGTAAACACGCTTAATTGCATAAAAAAAATATACGCTGTAATTTTTTGTAAATAAACGAATCTGATGTAAGCTACTATTGTATCAGTTACTACGTATTTCACTTGCGTGCCTGGACAATGAGCGGTGCATTGGTTTTCGAGTTATTGCAATTGTTATAGCTCGTTCGCAAATTTTTCTCTACTACAGCGTTTCTACGGCTCTATGCGTTACTTTCTGACAAATTAGTTGATAATTCGAGATCCCATATAACATATTCAACCTTTCTCGGTTTGAACTATCTTTAACAAACATTTTTCTGTATTTTACATTTAATCTGTTGTTCTTCTTGCGCTTATTGTGCGAAAAATCGAAACTCCTCGTAGTGATATCCATTGTATGCGTTAGCCTCACTGTTCCTTTCCATGACAGTTCTTGTATTTTTTACATGTGGTTAGATCATAACTCTGTGATTTCTTTAAATTTAGTTAATTTTTTAAGGTGGGTGTGACTTCTTTGGGTGTGAAATGTTCCTCTGGCCGGTTTGGTTTTTGTAGTTCTTCGCCGAATGCATTTACATTTTCATCTGATGGTGTAAGTGTTTGAAAAACATTCTTTAGATGTTTGGTAAAAGGTTCCGCCTTGTAGTCTTTTTCGGCCCATGTACCATCAGATATTATTATGAATAGAATCTGCTCACGCGGTTGTTTAAGTTTCTCTGTATCTTTCCTCAGGTTTTAGTCAGTATCAGGTGATGGTGTTTTACGCTTTCAAGATACCGCTTGAAGGGATCGTTTCTAAGTTCTGTTAACAACTCTTTTAGTTGCCGTACTGCTTGATTGCAGGTTGTTTTGTCATGTGGATGTCTTGACGTTTGCCAGATCTTTTAATCCGATCTTTTCCATAGCAATCAGTAGACAGTTAATATTCTTCCGTCTTTGTGTTCGGACTGGAGTTGCTTTTTAAGCAGCTTTTTATTATGTAACTGTAAAGAGAAAGTGCATGAATATAATGCCACAAAAGTGGAACAGCTTTCAAATATTTTCGACAAAGTATTTTAAATAAGCTATAAGTGGAGAAATAAAGACAATCGTCATTACTTCTTACAATTTTGTTACTGTCAACATGTAGTTATTACAAATTTTTTTGAGGTTTTTTATGAATTCATGCATCCATTGGCCGCGGAGGACATGATAAACAACGAACTTCAACAATACATAAAGTAACCGTAACCCCATGATTCTTCGTATATTAATGCAAGTTGTCAGGTGATTATGACAGGCTTTTATCTCAAGTTGGTTGGAATTAAATTTCATAGTGGTCTATCAGTATCATCTAAGTTCGTCGTTTTAAAAACACCATCAATATTGTAGCCCGATAATGGGCGGGAGTTAGTGAATAAGATCAGCGGAAATTTGAAATGCAACCTGTATGAGAAAATCTTTTGTGGAAAATTTTAAGCCAATCTTAAGGAAATGTCGAACATACAAAACGGGATATTTAAAATATATTAAATGCATGGATACAAGAATAAGGTTATAATTGTATGAAAGAGTAAGTTTAAAACAATTCATGAAGAATGGAACACTTTATGCCGCAATTTAAACGAAATCCGTAAAGGGAATGTTTCGACAGCCAGCAAAAATTGAGCATGTCTTTTGTGCATTGCCTGGAGATGCAATTTGAGATATAAATATGAAGATGAATCTGGAGAAAATTTTGCAAAACGTTGCAAAATTCAATACAAGCAAAAATACATGTGAAGAACAAATAGCAAAGAAACGTTATTCAAGAAAGACTTAACAAAATGTGTGTTAGTGGAAAAAAATGCGCGATTTCGGCGAAAAAGAGAATAACGAACTAGAAATTGTAAAATGTTATAAAAGATGTGAGACATTTTTAATGCCCTTACTTATGTCTGTGATCTTCACACTCTTTACACTTGAAAATGAATGGCAGTAGCGCGGAAGTTAAACTGAAGTCAAAAAATAGGCAAAGGAATGAGAATTATTTCCGATGCTTTTCATCATCAAGTGAGTGACTATGCGAGTTACACTTTTAGATATAGATAGAAGCAGAGGAGACGGACGTTAGATATTAGCATGCGTTGTCAAAAAGAAATTAATGGGTATTTTCAATAAGGGACAAGAGAAGGAATTCCTAAAGGTTTATATTTAATATAAATTCAGTATATGTGTGGATGTCTTCATTTAAATAGAAAATGCTCCAATCTGCTTTTCTGAACTATAGCCAATGAGAATCTTTAGAAACAGTTAAAAGTTTTGAGAGACGTCACTGCAAATAGAATGCAGTATAAAAAACACATATGTCTAAAAATCATCTTTTATTAAAATCACAGTGTAATTCACCCTTTACTTGGTTGCCTAAGGTAATATTAGTACAATTTTTCTAAATAGTATTGCCTATCTATTTTTGTCGAGAAAGGTTCTTATGTGGAAAGATTAATTTTCTTACAAGGGTGCTAGTGCTCCTCTATTTGATATTTTATTCGTTTTTTAAACAGATGACTCTAATTAATTTCTCAAATGAGTAAAAGCCATTTTGCTAAACATATTTAGGATTTCACAATTGATATTTGTTGCTTTTTGAAAGAGTTCAATATGTTTAGTGATTTGACGGAGGTAATTTATTTCATGGGGATTTATGAAGTAGTCTGCTAACTATTTAGTTCGAAGTCCATAATATGCTAATAAAATATATCTGTCTACGATCGTGTCAAATAGCTATTTATGGTATAAGTGAATAAAGATAAAATCCTCTTTATTTAAGTGTATCATACAAGATATTTTCCAATTTTGCGAAATTTTAAAAAATTTTATTGATTAGGTAATTTATTTACATAAATATTGATTGTACTATTAATAATTTGATGAACTCTTAAACCAGGAAAGTTGACTCTACTTTCGTCAGGGCCAAGTGCAGTGGAAGTTCCAGGCCTTTCATTTGAATTTACATCTTTCAAAATTTTTCTTGGCGTGGATATTTTTTGAGCAATTGATTCGTTGATATACTGTTCTGCTACTGTAGGAGACTTCCAGCCTCCGTGCCTTTTTAGAGTTAATAAGTCAGCTCCTGCATTTGCTAGTAAATTTGCGGAAGTTTTTTGGAAACAGTGTCCGGTATAAAGATCATGATTTGGTAACTTCAGATATTTTGCTATCATTTCAGGTATCTTTGCAAAAGTGTTGATACCAATATAAGCCATTCACGATCTTTTTGGGTCAGGTAAGGCTATGACCATCTAGTAATTTTGTTGGCAAAACCTCTGTTGCAACTAAACTCCCTCATTGAAATTGACACTTTTTGTGTTAGGTTAGGTTGTTTTCAGTTTAAGGTTATATTTTCTGAATACGTACATTGTTGCCGGATATTCTCTAGTCTCCACATCGACTCGCGTTCTTTTAAATTTGGTCTGTTGTTTTTAAATTGGAAGTAGCATCGTTTAATGGAAATTTTTTGTTGTAACAAAATTATTTTGAGCATTTTGACTTTTCCTTTGACGGAAATTAAAATCATTTTTACACATTTGATAAATCATTTATTTTCTTACGAATATTAAAATAATAAATCTGGCAATGTGGTGGCAAGAAAATGTCGAATAGACACTGGGAGAAAAAAAAGTTGCATCCGCTACATCATGCAATCAGTTAGTCCAACATGAAAAGAAAAAATCATAGTCAACTCTGTCCCAAAAAGGTCGTGAACGGCTTATAGGTTGTATTGTGCACTTTTGATTACGATAACAGAGAAAAAATTGTGTGGTACGTTTTGTGCACGTAAATTTTTGTACTTCTTGTAAATTTCTATCAAATCAACTTGACAGTTTTCATTGATAATTCTAAATTTGCGACTTATATTTGTTTTAGTGTCCGGAAGCGAAATTATTAGAACAGACTCTTTCTCATCAATATCATCAACTGGAATTTTATGTAGTTCGTCAATTCTACATCCGCCAGCTATACCCAGAATTAATACTACCTATAAAGAATGAAAATTAGGAAACGTATTTCAAGGATGATTATAAAAATTCTTACCTTCATACATAAGTACATTGCATTAGGGGCCTGGGATAAAAATTTGTAAAAATCAGTGTTTTCAAAAGTTTTCGACTTTTTTGGTTTGTAACCTGAAGATTGTCTTTTTATAAAAGCGATGAGCTTTGAAAACCTGAAGAACTCCAAAATAATTAAATGAAATTTTGAATAGTTAGGTTTACGTACTTGGAAATATCAATATTTTCATTTATGGATAGCGTTGCTCTCAGCATCGAGTAATGAGACCATAAGGTGGACACCTTTATTTTCTGCGATTTTTCTAAGAAATATGCTGGAAGTATTTCCTCGTTAACAGTTTTCACAGTTTTTATTGTCTTCCAGTCACAAAATGTTTTGTACTCTTTTTCGTATACTAATTTAGATTTTTCTGGAAATAAATTGGATACTGCAATCGCAGCTTCGTTCAGAACATCTTCTGGTATGCTTTCTTTCATGTTATTTGCCATTTAAAACACAGTTTCGGACTTGAAATCGGCAAATTGAGGAATTTGCGTGAAGTGTCACATGTCACACGATCCTAGCAACGAAAATTTCAAAGGTAATGCGACGTTTTTTTTAAATTTATTCGTGGTCAATAGCAGTTTGAATAAATTGTTGTTAGAAACATTTTATTCACTGTTTTGATTAATTTTATTCACCTTTATGATTAAAATGTTGTTTTAATAATGAAATTCAATATATGTAATGATCATTTTAATAAGCAAAATTGGAAAAAATGACAATTTTTAGCACAGTTTTTAATGTTAAAAGTGACGTTTGTAGCACTCTTAATATTAGCACCTAAATTAGGTCTTTTTTGCACGTTGCCATTGGTGGCGTGTTTAATACTATATATTAAAACACGCTTTGCCGTAAGTTTGAATGTCAACATAACCTAGAATATCCAACACAATGTGACGAGTGTCACAAAGTGTCACCTAACTAAGTTTTAATATTTCTGTGGCGATCGTAGAAAAAGTAGCGTATGATACACGTGTATAAGTGCCATTAAAGCCCAAGCGACGTTAAAAGCACTCCGCTTTGCGTCGTGCACTTAAACTCGTCGCACGTGCTCTAAAGGCGTACTTATACACTAGTATCATAACATACTATTAAATAATTATTGAACTTCTTCGAGTGTCGGAAATTTGCATAATAGAAATATCCTAGCTGTTTGTTACAATCTGTATATTTTGTGAACATTTCAAGATAGGATGTTACGTTAAACAAAAATGGCAATCTAACAAGGCGACCAACTTTGTAGTTATTTACAGTTGAAGTCCTGCATTTTGGAAGAGGGAAGTAGTTTTTTTTTTAGTAGAAACGGTGTCTCATTGCATCTACATTAGACTTTAGTTAATAATACCAATGATCGATAATGTCCTTTCTTTATATAGTTAAAAGATTATCAGTCTCAAATTTCAATGAGGATTGGCCGTTGTGTGAGAAAAACGCAAAAATGGGTTAAAAGTGATACATTCTCTATGTAATGCTAACAAAATATTTTGTGGAGATCGGATCTAAAATATTTACAAAAGAGTTGGAAATGCAATTGGCAACTTGGATTTTATGCAATTATAACTGTTTTCTCAATAGCCCCTGTAATTATGTATTTATTATTTAATGCTTTCAATGTAATAATACACATATAAAGTATCAAAACTATTTTAAATAATTACAAATTTTCACAGTTCCGTTGCCTAGTTTTGCAATCTTATTGCCGTAGAGGAAAGTACCTTCACTTTGAAGACAGGAAAATACTTCTAGTCAAACCATAAACTAGACAAGTTTAAAACCAACTGGACACGTTAAAGAAAGATTATCCTAAAAAGTTTATTAATCTAAGCTACGCTCCATGGAAATTCAATTTAATAAAAATAAAGAAGCACTGGAGTTGTGCAACTCTCAGACATGCAAGTCTCATTCACATAATGTTCAAAGTTTAAAGCGCGAGGTTTGGACTGAACAAATTGGTGTATCCGTCTGCATTAGGGTTCTGAAGCCGGCCAGCCTGAAATATTGTGTAATTCGCTGAAATACATCGCTCTGAGCCTTAGACGCTACTAGAATATTTCAATTTTGTGGACCAATAATGGGGTGTGACCTTTAGTACTATATTAGTACAGTCTCGAAATAGCTAGTTTCCAAAGGAAATTTGCATAACTGAATTAAAAGAAACGCTAGAGAAAAGCGAAATATCCGCAATGTAGATACTGAAGCTGCAAGAATTAGTTCCAGGGTAATAAGGGAATAACACAAGAAGAAACTCTCTGGAATATTTTTCAGAATTATTACGGCAAATACACTTCCTGAAGTTAATTGCGCGAAATTTTTAATTAAAGCGGAGGGGAAACATTTTATTTCGAACAATTATTTTCAGCAGTTCTCATTATATATCGCGTTTCCAGTTTTATACATTTTGTCACTGTCGAGATTTAATAAATTAATGAAGTTGAAGCACAGAACCAAAAATACGATACGACCGTTTCGCTTCTAACGAGGTTTCTGCGTTGTTTTGCTTTATTACTGAAATCACTATCACTTAGCGGGCAGCCATAAAGTTCGAATGAATTCACAGTATTTTCCGATAACAATCCCACAAGTACGTAAGTTTTATTGAATTCAACTTTCCTACTTGAACACAAACAACTCTGTTATCGAGTTATTGTGACGCCGTTAGGCCACCATTATTTCGAGCACGATTTACGAACGTTGGCTCAATTATTTCCTTCTAACGTATAAACCCTTGTTGTCACGAAATATATTTCAAAGATTATAGGGTGTAGTGATAAGTATAGTAATATAACTTAATCTGATTGCTACTCGTTAGCCGGTTACTTCAGTGGAGGTAGCAAGAATCAACAGCTTTGAATGAAGTTCACACCAGTTGCTCTTAAATATTTTTGTATTTTAATGACGACGGCATTTAGAAGAAACAATTACGTCATTTGATTAAGTGCATTTCAAATATGATAGATTTTAGATGTATGCAAGTATCAAATTAACTTCTTACGGTAGTAAAGAATTAATAGAATCGATCTTATTTTCAAGTCATTTTGAATTAATCGGTGTAGTGTTAACTAACTGTTAGCTTTTAGTTCGCTTTTTGGGTCTGGATAGAGTGAACTAAAACAGGTTTTATATGATTTTTCAACATTTCTATTGGGAATAAATTAGCAGTGTTGGAGGTTTTAATAGTTTTATATTATTTCAGTGCACCAACTTCCGATGTGGGAACGGGTGCAGTTGTGTTGGCACGTTTATTCCGCCCATGTGAATGTACGTAATTCATCGATTCTATTCAAAATATGATTTTAATTTGCAATAACAACAGATTGGAAGCAATTTTCAATTAAAATTGAGGTGACAGCTGTTACGGCGCAAAAGCCCTTTATGCATAAGGGAAAAAGGATCGTATTATTGCGCTAATATGTTAAGAGGGAGCAGATTAGTAGCTAGTGAGTAATGTGAGCGTTACTGTTTCGCAAATTTAACTGTTTGGAATCATTTAACGTGCCTTGGTAAACTACCGCTTTGTTCTCATTTTGTGCACACAGAACAGCCTCCCTACATGAAATTCCGATCCAGTTTCGTTTGAGTGCCGTGCGGTGTCATTTTTATCGGATATATTTAATGGAAGCCCGTGTCTTCCCACCATGACACCATGCCCGACGCAGCCAAGAAAAACCCCTCCTCATCACCGTGTAGATTGACGCTGGTTCCTCGTAGCCGTTATACATTCTCTATACGACAACGCGACGCAGTATTGCCCGTCGACTCATTTTTTGTTTAATCGAACCTGCTCATTAATCACGACATCTCGTCATTAAACACGCGCTACTGGTTAAGATTTTCGCTCAGTACCCAGTGACCGAGCCTTGATTTGCGCATATTTCCGTCAATTGTATTACTGCACATTTTTATTTTGCAGGGTTGATTTGTCTGAAATTGTTTATATGTTAGACTAAGTTGTATGTGGTGAAATTAGTTCTGGCGCGTATTTCCGTTAGAAATGTAATCACGCCGTAAGCGTTCTGTGTTTATGTGCTGCCAGTTATTCAAAATTGCTTTCTCTGTTGAAAATGCATTACAAGCTAGCATATATTAAGGCTTTTTGTTTATTTGTTGTAGTTGCAGCTTCAGGCTGGGTCGATAAATGTACTTTTACGAATGTTTTATCTTAATAGAGTTCTTAAATTTCCTGTATGATTTAATTTGTAAAGCGAAGTGCCCGCCAAACACATTAGGTAGCGCCCAAAAAAACAGCACGTATTTGCCTCTATATCTTTCCACATGCAATTTCTTTGACTGGGGACTAATTTTTACCGCACAAACACGACTTTACGACATAATCGGGAAATATACCTAGAATACGCGGCCATAACTCTGTTACGATGGCGGTAACAAAAGGTTTGCCGGCTAGAGGAACTCAGTCGAGAGGACGGGTCTCTGACTATCTTTGAATTAGGGCTACAATTCCTGTGAACGAGGTAAATGATGTTCAATAAATGGTGCGTCACCACATTGGGACTAGATCGGGACAACAAAATCAACAACACGTGTGAATGCAGTCTGACTGTGGAAGCGGGTGATTCACCTTTTTACTTCTACCTTGGCACAGCTTGAGGTAGCGATTGCACAGCTGAATTTAATCTACCCTTAGCTGCACTTGTTTACAAGATCTGGATTCCTGTACATTAAGACAGACTAATAAAGTATGTGAATAATAATGACCATAAAAATATTTACTAATTACAGTTAGAAAACTCTGTAAAAAACTTTACCCAGAACTTCCCTCATCGACATTGTGACACTAAATAATTTTGAAAATGAAATTAAGTTAGGAGTAAAAATATCTTCACATTTCTAATAAATTAAATAAATTTTCAAATAAAAAAATTCGTTACCGAAGGGATTTGAACCGCGGCGCTTGCGACTGCGAACAAATTCACCGACCAATTTCTTGCTACTCTATGGAGTCCTATTCGTAGGGTTTCAGCTGGCTTAACCTTCACGCCGGGCATGTCTTAAGAAAATGAATTATATTTTTTACATCAATAAACCAATGCAGATGATTCTTTCATTAAAAATTTCTTTATTTATTTTTAAACATATCGTACGCAGGATGTATATATTTATGTGCAATAGTTTTTAGGATATACGTCGATGCCTCGCACAAATATGCGTTTCCCGTCTATTTTAAGGTTTGGGATTTAGGCATTTATGCGGTTCGCGGCCTAAAAATTAAAGGAAAATAGAGCGAACAATATCTTAACACTTGCTTATGCAAATTAAATCAGTTATCAAATTTAAAAAATATATACCGGGGAGGGATTCGATCTACATCATCTGCGGATACAATCGTCGATGGTCAGATAGATTTAACTGCGCCATGCATGATCGCTGATATGTCTGCGACGCGCAGTTCTATTTAAGCGAACGGTGTTATTGTTGAAACTTTTCAAATTTTTTGCGACCTTATCTTGTATTTGTTGGGTTCTATTTTTGTTAATTGTAGGGCCTGCTCTATGTGCAAATTAATACTTTAATCTATTTCCCACTTAACGCAAATATAAACAAAATATTATTATTTTAAGGTGCTCACCCTGTATATATATGTATGAAATTGTACAGGTTTCATGCAATACTTTTTGAGCTATACGGCCAACAGACAGACAGACAGACAGACAGACGGAACTGAGAAAACCAGTTTTTCGTCATCTAGGCACTCTGAAACGTGAAGATCTAAAGAAATCTCGGAAGGTGATTTTTTCGCGATTGTAATACTTCCTTCGTCATTTAGACGAGGGAAGTAACAATAAACAAACGGGGTTAGTTAGGTTAAACAGCGACGTTTAAACTACACTCAAGTGACAAAAATGATAACAATTGGCATAGCTACATTCAAAACAGTATTAACTCTCAATTTGGTACAAAATAACTACGCTTCATAAACAAGATTTATCAACAATCACTCAAATAGTGACGCAACGACAAAAGTTACTTGACTTTACAGCACAAAACAACATATCAACAATAAAATTTGACAATAGGACTAAGAATTAACTTTAAAACGGTAGTGTCTGTTTGACGCCATGCACTTTAAACAACAACAGCATAGCATGATGGAAAAACACTTTACTATAAATGTATGGGCTAACCTTGAGTTTGAGGAATCCAGACGTTACATATTGGGGTCCAATTCTAGCTGCTTGTCGCACCTCAACTATGCTTCGAATAAACGCAAACGGCAGGAAACCACATGATGGGGCGGCAATCGAGCGAATGCGAGCGGTATAATATCCCCAATATGAGAGTTGGCTTGCACGAACCCCGGGCAAACAAACAGACGGCGGTACGGTATCGGGTTTTCGTTCTACTGGTGGTTTTAGCACACGGTTGGCAATTCCAAATATGATCTACTGTAACTGTTAACCGAGTTGCTTAGCTCCAACGGTACGGAACACTCGGCTAAACGTTCAGCTCTAACCATTATACACTGAGCTCGAATTGCGGGGTAGTTTCACAACTTGCAACGATTGCGACTTACTCGGCGCCCGGCTAATCGAAGCCGGCGTCGCGGACACAACTCCCAGGGCCTCTGAACGAGTTGCTGGCCGAACGCTGAGTCACTCCATCTAGTTGGTTGTCTGTGCTGCTAATTTTTCTGCTCTCGGACTCCATTTTATCACTCTTTTGGTTCACCTGTTTACCGGCCATTCGATTTGTATGACCCACCCGGTTCCATTTAGGTGGAGTGTTGCTATGATTGTTCTTTGTTTTATCGTCGTGTTTGATATATCGTGTCTTACAATTCCGTGAATTCTTCTTTCCATTGCTCTTTTTGTCGCTCTTCCTTTGTTTATTTATCCTTTGTCAGTGTGAACGTTTTCGCACCGTATGTAATCACTGGCACAATACACCATTCGCAGGGTCTATTTTAATGATTTTTTGCATTTTAGCGAATTTTTCTCATCCCAAGCTTACGACGGTGGATTTTGCAGGTTCGGTTAATTTTACAAATCCTCATATAATGCTTTAAATACTAGTAATCGTGAACCTGCTATACCTCATTCTAATCAATTTTCATAATGTTGTTTATAACTAGATTGGTCACGAACTTGGGTTATTAAAATTCCGTTTAGAGCAGTATTTGCTGTTGCTAGTTTCATTTCCATAAGCACTTGTTCGACATCGCCTAAATTGTTAACTGTTATAACAATAGCATCGGCGAAGCTTAGGTGGCTAAGTTATTCGTCGACGATTTTCATGTGTGCCTTGTCCAGTTTAGCTCTTTAACGGCGAATTCCAATACTCCCGTAAATAATTTAGAAGAGATTACTTTCAGTAATTTTTTGCTATTGAACATAACCTCTTCTATTACAATCTAAGGGGCTATCTAATATGTAAAGAGAAAAAAATCGATAGACCGTGGTTTTATTTTAAGAAAATCAAACACTAAATGTCAGACATAATTTTGTTGACAGATAGTTTAATTTCCCAGAGACATGAATTTTATTAGTAGATTACAATAATAGTAGTAATAAAAAGACAAAAAAGTGAGTTCTTAGCAAAATGCATTTTTCATTATTATAAAACCACGGCCGAAGGATGCAAGTTAAGGACAGTTCGACATCTTATTGGTAAAAGATTTAGACGAATTGCTGTTTATAGGAGTATATCAAGGTCTGAGAAGTGTAATAGCATCAATTTCAAAAAACTGCCTGGTCGTCAGAGGTCTCAGTCTATTTTAAGAAATGTTATCACTTATAATAGGTACCATTAGTAGTGGATTTTTTTTGCTGTGGTATCACGAATGTCCATTGCGCTTAGGTTCGATTAGGAGTGCACTCGTGCTAAGCCTAAGCGCAATGAACATGAGTAGTGATACCACCGTAAAAATATTCTACTTAACTTTGACTAAGAATGGCATTCGAGGGACTATTCAATGAACCAAACTACTTTTTCAAATTAGTTTTCAGTAAATCTAGCAACAAACTACGCAATTTCTATAGTAAAGAACACTAATATTGACCTTTTCTAATAAAAATCACATTTGTTTAAAATATTCAGTAGTTATATCCCTAGTGCATTCTGTATATTCTGTATAGTATTTCTCAAGAACGCGAAGCGTTGATAAAGTACGTTGGTGACCAGATAAGAACTAATGATTTTATCAGTACCTATGCAGTTTTGTTGGTTTGCATATCAAAGAAATGTTTTTTGTGTTTTGTGCCATTAAATTAAAATATTATTCCATAGGTGGGTATGCATTTGTAGAGTAAAATTGTTTTGAATTTTAACCCAGTTTTGAGGGCGTTTTCGAAAAAACTATAAATGAAGAAGTTGTTCAATTTAGCTAGTTCTATTACGGGTTAAAATATTTTGCACTCATTTCCATAACACCCTATATGTCAACTACGGCCATACAGCCAAAAACCTTTGATGTTTTAAAAAAAATTCATAATATAAATAGAAGAGTAGCAAAAACATCATGAAAAGCAGTTATAAGTAGTTGTTACAAAAAGCTTCGTGTTATTCGTTAGTAAGGCGTTCAGCCTCTTGATTAAGTTTTTTTTGTTTCTCATATGTTGTACTGTTTAAACAATTGTGAATTAAACTTTTTTATTATATATTTTTTAATTTGTCTCTTTACTTATTGGACAGCCTCGTAATCTTCTCCGGGAGCTCTGTTATTTTTCATTTCTGTAAGAGGATTTCTTGCCTCCTTTGTTGTTATGTTTGGCAAATCTTCTGAAACCTGGTTGTGATACGTAGTTATATGTTGCTTATTGTCGGATTTTGTATAATTATTTATGGCATTTCATAAGGTAAAGTACTTTATTTCTATTGAATTCAATGGTAGTGCGCTGCAAGGAGTAGTTTGGGTGCTCCGGCAAAATTCAATATTTAAAATATTTAGTGAACATATAACGCCATATAAAAACCTAGTTAATCCTTTCCATTTCAAGTATTGATTTTAATAATCATAATGGTACTCACGCAGAATACAAAACTGATATCAAATCTGAAATTGAGGAATATCTGAATACCAGCGATTTTTTCGATAAACTGGCGGACAAGCTTGCTGATTTGGTTATGCAAAAGATAAATGAAAAATTTGAAAAGCTAACCCTGAAGTGAAAAAATTTAGAAGGTGCAGCTACAAAACTGAAAGCAAAAAATGAGGTGTTAACTGCAAAACTAGATAACCTCGAACAGTATTCTCGCAGGAGCTGCCTTCGTGTTTTTGGCATTGAAGAGAAAACCGAAGAAGATCCGGAACAACTGGTATTGAAGGTTTTTACGGAAAAAATGGGATTAAACATCAAATCAGATTTTATCGACCGCTGTTATCGAGTAGGTCGAACTAACCCTGGCGTCAAGAAATCTCGAGCTATCATTGTTAAATTTACTAGCTATACGTAAGTATCGTAAATTAATTTATGATAACAAATCAAAGTTAAAAAATTCCGATATATATATGTGCATGAAGATGTGTACGGTCAATGCAAGATTTGTCACCTTCCGATTAATATGATGCATGCGTCATATCTGTTGTTACCAGTGGTGTGGTTTTATATTAACCAAGTTCGCTGGATGCAACTTGAAACGCATTATTTTTCTTGGGTGCTTTTTTTACACAACTAGTTCTTTAATCTATCTTTTTGTTTGTTGTTATTTTTATTTTTGTTTATTAACTTTGCGGCGCTAACAGGTAACCAAAACAGGCAGCTATGGCTGAATTGAGATATATGCAAGACCTGGACACATATGGTGGAGCGGACGGTGAGTCACTGAATTGACTGAATGATATAAATATGCTAAACAATTTATTTGAAAATAATGTAAATAAAATAAATTTCAACATATTTCATATGAACATACGTAGTATACAGAGTAACTTTGATGAGTGAACTGTGTTGTTACAAAGCTTTAAATTTAACTGTGATATTATTGTTCTATCTGAAACATGGGGTATTAAAGACGTATGATTTTTCAATAGAAGGTTAGAACATTTTTTATAATGAAGCAAAGTTTAACCAAAATTATATATATACGCGTGAGGGTATAATACCAAGTTTTAAAAACTATAATTACACAGACGTAACATTTACTAACATAAAATTTACATTTAATAACAATACATACTCGGTTTTAACGATGTACAGACCGCCAGCATCTGAATAGGTTAGGTTTTTGAATGACTTATATACAGTTTTAAATATTGTTGATAATTGTCACAAATAATCTCATAAGAGCATTAATTCTTTCCGGAAATTTTTTTGAGTGCGGTCCAACAACGTCGTATTAATTTGCCCGAGCGGGACGAGAGGGCAAATTAGGATTAGGTGCTATATGTTTAATTGATAAATGTACAAAATATTATGTGTATTCTGACATCAATAAATTTATTATTATTATTATTATTATTATTATTATTTAAAATCGTTTTCTTAACTGGTATTTTAAACCATATCAACTATTACAGTATAGCAACGGTGCTTGGTCTTGGGTTTGGCAATTCTGAAGTGTATTGTTGGTGGTAACATTCGAAATAATGGTAGGTTTTGCATCAGTTTGTGTGAAGACTGACGCAAAACCTAACCTGCTAATCTGAAAATTTACATTTGTCACCAACAATACACTTCCGTGCTGCCAAACGCATATCAACTGAAACTGCTTATTGTGCTTCATTACATAAAACGAGTTCTGTTCAGCTTGGTTATGTTTTGACACTTAATGTCACTTTTACATACAAATTTAATATTTTACATTTCTAAATAAAATACGATAAAATAGTATAAACAACGCGTTAGAAAAGCGGTTTTACTTAACTTTTATGGCTTTTTAAGTACTCGATGACGCCCATACTCAAACCAGCGATACTTTTTGATTAAAACTAATCGAAACTAGTTGTGCAATACGTATACTTTTATATTGTGTTATATTAGTCATTTTCTATTAGTTCTTTCATTTCCTGTTGGCATCTTTAGATTGAAGATGTCCTTACTTCTTTCGGACAACTTTTTCTGCAGTACCTACGTTCATATTTTTATTCACCTCAATTGTTTGTTGAATTATTGTGTTTTGTGTCTTCTCTGATATTTGAGTATATTTTTTGAGATTTATATAGATTTCTCAACTCTTCCGAGTCTATTTTGTTTCCATATTCAGTTGTTTGGTGTCACACAAATGGCAGTGGTGTGGAAAGGTTAAAAATGTGTGTCCTATTTAAATTCTGCCGTCTAGCCCAAATGACTCGGGTGTTAAAAGTATCCCAAAAAAAATTGCAAGAGTAGTGGGTTTCTATTAATGGCGTTTGGACATTTTCATAGAAATGATCGATTTCTTCTTCTACGTGACTTGTTTAAGCAGCGTAGGCGTACACTTTTGACTCGGCGAAACTATATAAAAACCTGGATCAGAGCAGGCGGCTATTGGAATCAAACCCATGACCTCCCAAATGCTAAGCATATGCAACCACAAAACTACAAGGATGGGTCAATATTCTAACAGCACATGTAAGTTTATGGTATGCAAAATATTTAATCATTCAGAAACTTGAAAAACGATTAAACAAAACATTGATCTCTAAAATTATGGGATTATTATTTTATATTGAAAACCACTAAAAATTCATTGAACACTCGCAGATTGCGTGTAAAGGCTTCTGTACGTAATTCTGAAAGAAATAAAGAAAACACATAACTAAAAATATTTCGTAAAAATTCCCGCAGTAATGGAGACGAAATGGTTCCGTACCTAAGACGTCACAGGCTTAGTTGCTCTCTAAATACCTTGACATCCTAGTTTAACCAGTCAGACTACAACAAACCACAAAATCGTGACATAAATGTTGAACCCGATTATAGGCGATTTGAAGGATAAAATAGAAAATTTTAAAAAGAAGATAGCAAAAGTTACCAAAATTACATGCTGAATAATATGCCTAGGCAACTCAACAGATGCAATATTTTCCGAAATGTAAAAAAATAATATAACAGTAATCGCCGAAAGTTTGGCATCATCCCCAAGGCCCAAGCCCTAAAGACCATCAACCGAAATTTAAATGAAAGTAAAATAAACCGAAGAGAATTGCAAAAATGCAGCCGCAAGCTAGGTTACCAAATCTAGCTTCGCAATTGGA
The DNA here is from genome assembly GCA_940337035.1 of Agriotes lineatus. Lineage (NCBI taxonomy): Eukaryota > Metazoa > Arthropoda > Insecta > Coleoptera > Elateridae > Agriotes > Agriotes lineatus. Next base: position 106,947 of record CALNHX010001540.1, read on the forward strand.
TAGTAAATGCATACCGGTGATTAGACTGCGTAAACGCCTAACAGAAAGCAGCCTTGCTGCAATCATTCACTCTGATCTCCAATCAATAAGTAATGTGCCAATTATATATAATTTTTGATGAATATTATGAGTTATAATCCCAAAGCTGAAAATAAAACCAGTACTATGGACTCGTTGTATTTTCATGCATTGGGATTATGACGAAATGATATTCTTAAAAATTATAGATTATTAGACATACTACTAATTATATTTAGGAACAGAATATAATGATTTAAAATATATAGAAAATGGAGATTAATACTATTTTATTACCTGATTATCAATGGATCAATGTTTGCCCGAAATACAACTTTTTTAGCTTTTTATGCTTAAAACGCACGACCTAACCTCGAACAAAGGACTGAAATTTCTAATTTAGTTCATTTGACACGCGAAACAAAACCAAATTAGCTCGTAACAAATCGATAATCGTCAGTCGCTATATTGTCAGCATGGTAGAAGGTTCTATTGGCCAATGTCTTAAATTTAAGGGATAATGATTGGCTCAAAATTTAAGGAATTATATTCTCATTAAAATCTATCACGTAGCAGCTAAATTAGCTACTTAAGGAAACATTTGAAAATTATAAACACCTGGTCACTGCCAGTATTATATTATTCACGCCTCAAGTAGTTCAAATCGTGTAAAATCTCTCAAAAACTTTGGAATTATCTACAAACATAGTTAGTTATAACTAGAGAGCGGAATTATAAGCACAGAAAATTTTTAAAAAGCGCTTAAAAAGGCCCAAAAATGTTTAAAAAAAGGTTAATCTAAGCAAAAAAAGCATTAACTCTTACAAAAAAGCTTTATCATCAAAAACGCCATAAATAAAAAAAACTATTTTATTCATTGTACCTACTTAACTAATAATAATTCTGAGAAAAAGTATGTAACGTGACACTAAAAAAATCAAATGCAAACAAAATTAGTAGAAAAACTATAAAAATGACACAAAAAAATAAAATAGAAAACTTGGGCACTAAAAAATTTGTCTTTCAGAAACTATTAATTATTAAATATTGTTTTAAATGCTCCATTGTTAAATTTTGTCGCCTTTCACTTAAAATGTTCTTATACGTAGAAAAACTTCTTTCTACGTCAACACTACTTATCGGAGCATATTTTAAATTTGCTACAATGGTCGGATCACCCTCAAAATCTTCTGCTATTTCGCCTACCAAAATTGTGAAAATTTTATCTAAAATTTTATAGCCTTCTTTTTTGAAAAAAAAATCTTACATTTAGAAAGAACTATTTGACCAATTCGCCTAAGTACTGCAGAAACAGCATCCTTAAAATTATTAACAAAAATGTTTTTCGCAAGGTGCTTTCATCGGGAATATGCATGTGACAATATTTTTCCAAGAACATTTTGAAGGGACTATTTTGTAATTTTTTCAGTGGTATTTTTCAAAGATCGAAATTAAATTGTGCTTGTTCTCTGTTACCTGAAGTAGATGCAGGCGAAGTTGTTCTGAATAATTTTTATTATTTTGTGAGAGCTAATATCTTCTAGTTTCTAGTTATTAGAGCGGTTACCTATAAATAAGTGCTTTTTAAAGGTATATAAATATTATTTAGAAAAACTAGGTACATGATTTAAGCACGTAGAACATACAAACTGATATTTTATATATAATTTTAAAGTTATTTATGTCTATAAACTCCTGCTTTATTCGAATTGAGCCCATACAGGGTTAGTTTGATCTAGTAAGTTGCAAGAAGTCTTGAAATTACTGCTAAATTGAAGAAAGAGATAGGATGGAGTAGCAGCGTGTTTTATTAAATTAGAAAATCTTAAGCGCTTGGATATAAATGGAACTGAATTCAGATTGTCTTAGAACAATGAAAACTAAATTGCATTTGCACTTCTAGAATTAAGAATATTTAAGGTAATCTTGTTAGCAAAAAGTCTTAGCACCTAAAAGCGGAGTGCAAAGTAATCCAGGCAACATTTGATCAATTTCCCACAGATATAGGATAGTGGAGTTGCTGGTCCTAATGGACAGTAATGGGGTGAGATATCAGGTTGAACTTCAATGCCCTCTACCTTACAACTTTGGCAATAATCTGCATTATGTGCATTCGCCTGCTACTAGAGCTTCGTTCAGCGTGATGTAATCTGTCAAAACTTTCAGCAGTTCTAGATTCAACGTGAAATTGAATTATTACCGTATTTCTGCACGATTCGCGGAAACGGAGAGGAAACGACTATTCGCCACTAACCTGTTTATATATTTACGAACTGAATTGCACTAAGGTGCTTTATAGTATTACAATATTTATTTAAATTCGTTTTATTGATTAACTGAATATGCAAAAAAATGAAATCTTTTATAAACCATAAACGTAATTTTTTAAATATTAGGAAATTAATTAGTGCTTTACAGTGTTAAACTTTTGTTGATAGCCAAGTGCTCAAATGCATCAAAATTATTGTTAGATAGTAGAAATCGCAAATATGAATCTCAAATTTGTTACTATGTCACAGTAACAAAGTTATACTAATTAATTCGGTGTGAATATGGACAGCAATCAAATGGTCGGGTGCCTCCACATTTCAAGTTCAAAGTTGGAATTGAGCTCGCTGAAACTTTTTTAATAGTCTGCGCTCCATCTCGTAAAAATACGCATTAAACAGAACAGATGGGAACTATAAAATGAACAAGAAAAAGGAACACCACGTTTAGTATCGCTCTCGGATTGTACAAAAATTAAAATACTGCTTCGGAAGCTTATTTTACTAATAAAAATATGTTATACCTGCAAGCGGCAGATACATTTTATGTAACTATGTTTAGTCTAAACTTTTTCTATGATATATATTACACGGCTACAGCATGCACAACCGTTATATACTACTATTTATTTGAAATACAGGTATAGTTATCCTAAGCGGCTCACAGATAGTAAACACAAAATTTGTTGTACTAAAATACAGGGTGTCCTATTACATGATGGTATTAGCTTAAGGGTGTGTTTCTGCGGTCATTTTAAGTAAAAAATGTGTGATGAACATATACTCTAAACCAGTGACTCCCCTCTCTCAGGGGTCGATAAATTCAGTGCATAAAAATGGGGGACGACGGCATTGGAAAATCGACCCCCAAACAGGCCTTTATTTAAATCTTTTAATATCAACTTATCGTATGTTAACTTAATGGTAAAGTATATAAGTACTAATTAACACTTCACAAAATTAATTTTAAGTAGATTAAATTGATTTAGCTAGGTTCGTCTCAACACACTGCTGGTACACGAGTTTGGACATGTACAAGACGAATGCATGTTGAAACAACTTTTTTGCACTCCCGAACTTGCTTTGTTCAATGCGATTGGAAAAGTGTCATTTAATTTACCCTCGTTTACAAATAGCATCGACTCCAAAAAATCAGATCTTAATAAATTATGGAAAACCAGTGATTGTAAAACGTACTATAAGCAAGTAAAAGAACGAGTTACAGTGGGGGGCTCTATGGTATCAACTATTTTTGGGAAAGGGATCTTTGGCCCAAAAAAGTTTGGGAACCACTGCTCTAAACTCAATCGTAATGGAGCCACAGCAATTTTAAGTGAAAAAAGGCAGATAAAAGCAATAGTTAATTTTTATTTAACTCAATTTTATAATTTGAAGACCAAATTACTGCAATAATTGTTCAGTGTCGCTGTAATTCTTCTATATACAGTTGCTCCTACTATTTACAATCAGTTTTGGGTATACGTTGATAAAACAGTTTTGACTTAAAATGATCTCAGCTACACACTTTAAACCCTTCAACTAGCACATGGGGTCTTAGGAGCCCAGAGACAGGTTTTTACATTTTATTCCTTTAAATATTATTTCTGACTTATTTCCATTAATGTAAATTTTCTTTAATTAAAATACTTCTCATAAAAATTTAAAGAAGCTAAAAATCAACGTGAACAATTGGATAAGAGACCAGGAGGCATCCTTCTTTTGAGAAGCACATATAAAAACATGTGCTACGGTATAATAAGTGCCTCCATCGAAATGGCGATTACGTAGAAATGTAGCAGATAGATGCACCTACATTTTCTATACAATAAATGTTTCATATTCAGTTTTACTTCTAATTCCTACCAAATCGGAGGTTAAAAAAATAGCAGGGACTCCACGGGGTCCTATATGGAATCTTTCAGGCGTGGTAGTTGAATGGTAAGCTTGGCCCGTCATGTGGTGGAACACCCTATATTAATCATCCTCACTGAAAGTGTACTTAGATATATTTTTAAAATTACAGTTTTCATTATATTATTGTCATTATTTTTGCTATTAGACTTCAACGCTCGTCGATAATTTGTAATTGTTTATTCAGTTTTGTGGTAGCCTAGCTAACTACTGTTTCGGGAAATTTTGAGAACAATCAATTTTCTGGATCAAAAATCATAATACACGTTCACAATAAGCATGAACTTTAGAAACATTTTAATAGGATCATGCTTTTTATTGAAGAAAACATACACACCGAAATAGCAAGTAATAAATGGAAGTTCTTGCTAACTGATTTTTAGAAATGTTTGCTTTTTGGAATACGTTGACATCTTCAAAAGACTTCTTTTCGAATATCCCTTCTTGGGAACAAGGTTTAGAGCCGACTTCTACATTATCTCAATTAGTATGTATCCCATCCCATTGCTGCAAGTGTAATCAAAATTTGGTCTTGTACATATCCGACTCACTCTGTGGAGCTACAGATAAGTAAAATTTTTAAACTATTTAGAAATGTGGTTCATAGCGACATTGTTTTGCTGAAAATTCAGGGGTCCCATTTTCAGGGTTACGGTAAATGTATTTGCTAGAGGCATTTGGGTTGATCGAATTTAGAATCGCGTAAGTACATTCCCTTGCGGGGTTGCCAATCTCCCACCGGGCGCCTCCCCAGGTGGCAGATAGGGGAATGCCTTCCAGATATGGATGGTACCGGAGAAATGAGATATCCGGGGTGGACCAAAACTGGCATGACATGGGGCAGCAGCTATGGCATTACTGAGTTGAGATCACCGAAGAATGATTTCCTTAAGGATTCAACAGCAGATACTTCTAGGCGACAATCATTTATGGATTCAACCGGCTAGAAAACTGCGATGGGGAAGGCAACGGGAAACCACCCCATTATGACTCCCTAGTATAATTAACATGGCACAGACTCATGATAATGGACCTGTTACTGATCATGGAGATCGGATTCCAAGATCCGGCAGGAGAGGACATTCACTTTCAAATAGTAGGGCCTCTCAGGTCGTCAGCATGCGTAATCCCTACACTTTGAACCAAAATACACCCGTCTTAAATACCCACAGACGAACTATTAAGATATATACTTGGAATGTGAAAACCATGTACGAAGCTGGAAAAATACATAATGCCATCAAGGAAATGGCAAGATTATCTGTAGACATTCTGGGAGTCAGTGAGATGCGCTGGAATGATTCTGGACAATGCTCAATAAAAGAACATACAATTTACTACTCAGGAAACACTAACGGTGAACATATACATGGAGTTGGCATTATTCTAAATAACAAAATTTCCAAATATGTTACAAACTTTGTCCCAGTCTTTGAGAGAATACTCCTAATTCAGATTAATGCTTTTGCCATCAAAACCAATATAATCCAAATATACGCGCCAACGGCCGATAAATCTGACGATGTACTGAGTACTGCCCTGAAGAAAGTAAAAAAGAATGAAATGACTCTAGTAATGAGCGACTTAAATGCCAAGATTCGCCAAAGAAGGTGTGGTGATATCATAGGACCTTTTGGACTGGGCGAACGTAATGAACGTGGAGATCGATTATGTACTTTTGCAACAGAAGAACAACTGGTTGTCACCAACACTTTCTTCAAGTTACCACCAAGGCCCTATACACTTGGATGTCACCCCAAGATAACCCAGAACACGTCGTCAGAAATCAGATTGACTACATCTTGATTAATAAAAGATACAGAAATGCAATAACGACAGTAAAGACATATCCAAGTGCGGACATTAAATCTGACCATAACCCTCTTATTGGCAAGATGAAACTCAAACTGAAGACAATTAAACAACAACAAGTGAAGAAATATGATTTGAGACAACTGAGGAATAATGACATAAAACAAGAGGTACAGCAATATATTAAATGCAAAATCAAGGAAACTGATATATCATCCGATACAAAAGAGAAAATCCACAAGTTGCAAGAGACAAACCAAGAAATTCTTGACATCTATTTATGTCCAGCAAGGGTGAAAAAGAGGATATGGATAACAGACGACATACTGGATATGATGGAGGAAAGACGAAAAACTAAGCACAAAGACAATATCAGATACAAACAAATTGATAAAGAGATAAAGAAAAAGATTAGAGAGGCCAAACACGCTTGGTTGTTGGAAAAACGCAAAGAGATAGAATCACTGGATGGCAAACACGATTCTTTTAATATTCACAAAAAAGTGAAAGAAGCGGCAGGATTACATCGACCAAAGAAAACCGGATGTTTACAAGACAATGAGGGCAATATAATATTGGATGTAAGTGAAATACAAACAATATGGAAAACTATGCTGAGAAGACTTTCGAGGATAATAGAAACAATGATACACACGTACAATACATTGAACACAATATGCAACACCGGACCTGAAATCACTCAAGAAGAAGTGATAGCCGCAATGAGAGGATTAAAGGATGGGAAGACGACGGGACCAGACAACTTTCATGCAGAATTCTTAAAAATCATGAAGAGTGACGAAATCAAATGGCTCACTGCAATGTTTAATAACATATATGAAACAGGAATAATCCCACTTGAATGGCTTAAATTCACATTTATAACTCTACCAAAAAAACCAAATGCAAAAAAATGTGAAGACTATAGAATTATCAGTCTAATGACTCATCTTCTTAAGACTTTTCTAAAGATAATACATACATAGGAGGATATACACAATATGCGAAGCACAACTAACTAGCACACAATTTGGCTTTCGCGACTCACTAGGTATAAGAGACGCTCTTTTCGCTATTCAAGTCAGTGGTCAACACTGCAGGGACGTGAACTCCGACATATATGTGTGTTTTGTTGACTATCAGAAGGATTTCGATAGGGTCAAACATGACGATTTAATAACAATCTTAAAAACAGTTGGTTTTGATGAAAAAGATCTGCGTATCATTAACAACATCTATTATAACCAATCAGCAGCTATCAAGATAGGTGATCAACTGACTGAGGAGATCAAAATAGAAAGAGGTGTGAGACAAGGCTGTGTGCTGTCCCCGCTACTTTTTAACATCTACTCCGAATACATTATGAAACTAGCCTTAGATGATATCGATGAGGGAATACTGATAAACGGAGAACGTCTGAATAACATCAGGTACGCAGACGACACAATTATGTTTTCAGATAGCCTAGAGGGTCTACAAATCCTAATACCACGGGTCGCAGAATCAAACCAAAACTATGGTCTGAACTTTAACATAGAAAAAACTAAATATATGGTCATCAGCAAGAACGTAATACCACCGGGACGTCTAATAGTTAACCAACAACAGATAACAAGAGTCGAGAAATACACGTACCTGGGAACAAGTTTAAACGAACATTGGGACCACTCAGCTGAAATAAAGCAGAGAATTGAGAAAGACAGGGCAGCGTTCATGAGAATGAACCACGACCTCCCTTCACAAATAAAAATTCGTTTACTGCGCTGCTACGTATTCACGGTTCTTCTCTATGGAGTGGAATCTTGGACGTTGACCGAAGCATCTACCAAGAAGCTGGAGGCGTTTGAAATGTGGTGCTATAGACGCATTCTGAAAATCTCACGGGTCGACCGGGTTACAAATAGGGAAGTACTGCGTAGAATGCAGAAAGGCTATGAAATACTTACCATTGTGAAACAACGCAAAATGGAATACTTGGGCCACATAATGCGTAATGAACACCGATATGGCCTACTACAACTCATTCTGCAGGGAAAAGTGTACGGAAGGCGAGGCCCAGGACGAAAGAGAGTACCGTGGCTGCAGAATATAAGAAAATGGTTCTCTTTAACTACAACACAACTCTTCCGAAAGCAGCCAATAAAGCTAGGATAGCCATGTTAATAGCCAACATCCGAAACGGATAGGCACCGCAAGAAGTACATCAGCTTTGTTAATGGGACGTATCGGCTTAAAAAAACTGGTTCACATTAAGGACGAATGACAATCTTTGGAAGAATCAACATAACTGGTCAACAGTAGCAACAATATTCTTTGTTAGATGGACTGCCCTGCACACCAATATAACCGGTCGACAGTAACACCAATATTCACAGTTACTAGCTAGACTTGCTCCTGTCCAACATGTTCTTTGCAAGGGTGGTGTGTTTTATGCTTAACTTCACCTTTATTTCCATTATCATCAGGTAATCTCGAGTTGTCAAAACGTATTTGGTGAGTCTGATGCTGATGCATCAGTCTGGATTCTGGGGGAGGCATAACCTCGATTAAGAAGGAGGCACAACCACTAAAGAAAAATGAAACGTCAATGTATGTTGCAACAAATAACATTTGATCTCTTTCTCTTGCAAAAGAACAGCGTAGTAGAACTGTAAGATGAGTTCGATAAAATAAAATAGAGTATCCTGTGTATCTCAGAGATTAGAAGAAAATAAGAAGGAAGTATTTAGTTGCGAAGTGGAAATCTGCTATAGTTCAAAGCCGAATGATCTGGCAACAAGCAGAGTTGGATTCCTTATAAATAAAAATGCAAACATAACAAAATATGCATACAATGCGTTTCCAGCTGAATAATATTGTAGTAGCTAATACGTTGGGGCGCCTTTTATTTAATTACGTATTATTAGCTCTACTATTTTCTTTCAATAGATTAATTTAATTTTAATTTCAAATTCTATTCTGTTTAATAAATGTATTGCATTGAGACTCTTCAAGGGTGGTTCGTTAATCTAGTTGTCTGTTATTTGAAATTTTAATTTTTATAATGACTTTTGATTATGGACTGACACTAACTGTCAGATTGACTTTAAACAATAATCCAACAATAATCAAACCAAAAATGACAAATATTCTTCCTGCTCACATATCATTGACACAATTCACTAAAGTAAGTACTGTATTATATTTATTTCATTCTTTTAATTGTCTTTTATTCAATATACTTCTATAAGACTAATTAAGACCAACTTTCACTGATAGTCACCTCAAAACACCACTGTTCCTGAAGTTCACAGCTCAGATTCCCGATAGATCAGCCACGATGCTCTGCCAACCGTCAAAACCCTAGCTGCCCGCAGAAATGGTCCCGTTCTCCGCACCCCTTCTCGCTACTGTCAACCCAACAGCCTCCCGGCAAGTTCTCACTTACAGATGATCCCAAATTAATCTTCTATATTCCCCAGCTCCCACTCTGTAGCCAGCAACCAAATAGAACCTTCCAAACGAAGCAGCTCCACCGGCAACTCTAGTCAAAATGACCAACACGTTCTCCGGACAATCACCAAATCCAGTAATTAATGTAACTTATTATTCCTTGTAGTCATTAAATAATCCAATTGCATTTAAATATTATTATTTTCTTCTTACTCGTATCTAGTTAAACCATATTCCATACTCTCTTCAATAACTGTATACTTGCACTATTTCATATTCATATTTTAACCTTGTTTTCACCTCGCATATTTGTTAAAGCCTTGTCTATTGTATTATACCAAATAATCAATACAAATTAAGGTAAAATTTCCAGTTTTTTATTAAATTCGAAAGAATATTTTCAAAATACGTCTACATTTTAGATTTGTTATTTTTATAATAATCCCAAACAAAATCCCCCCTTGTGCTAGTTACAATTATTCATTCTCGCTTGCAAGCAGTGTAGACGCGCTTGCTTGTTGCTCTGATAGCCTACAGAAATCGTTGTAAAATGGCTTTTACGCGGGAACAGAAAGCCGAGATTGCAGACGTAATTAAAGAAACCGTTACAGCTATATTGATGGATGATAATTTTATCAAAAGAATAATGGACAACATGTGGACAAAATTCGAGGCTAAGTTAGAGAAGATGAATAAAACACTGGAAACAACTGTAACAAATGTCCAAAGAGAAAATGAAGACCTGTCTAGGCAGCTGGATCAGCTGCAGCAGTATTCCAGAAGAAATTGCATGCTCGTCTTTGGGCTCCAGGAAAGTGCTGGTGAGAACTTAGAAGCTAAAGTTATTTCTATCGTGAAACAAAAAGCGAACGTCGACATTTGTGCTGATCATATTGACCGTTGTCATAGACTTGGTGCTCAAATGGTTAACAAAAAACATCGTGCCGTAATTATAAAATTTGTTAGTTACAAATACCGAGATATTGTGTTCAAAAACACCTCGTTCTTAAAATCAGCTTACCATTTAATCTAATGTGCAAGTAGCTAACCGGCTTATAATTAGCTATGCATTTTTTTATATGTAAGGTACATGTACTAAATAAGGCCACTTTAAGGGTTTGACATTTTTTTTCTCATTCAATTTTTAAAATGGAGAATCGAGTCTTGCTTTACATTAGAGCTATACCGTTTAGGATATGTGTTATTTTTTATCTTAGCCCCAAGAACATACAATATTATTTTCAGCCAAAAAAATCAATATAGTGTTCAGTGGCCTTATTAGGCACAGGGTGTTCATGTAAAATTAAAATTATATTGTATAAATAGAGGGAAACAAATATTTATTCTCTTCGCATGAAATCTTTAGTCCACCGAGCTCGTTTTCCCATAATTTTTCTGCAAGAAATACGGAATCTATTAAAAAAAATGTACCGGCTCCAAATAAGGCCACCCATACAATTATCATGTGGCCTTATTCGGAACAAAGCACCTTCGCATAAGAATGTTTTTAACACCAAAAAGAAACAAAATTGAATCAGTTTGACATACCTGGTTAATTCTGCAGCTATTAAGGAGCAATTTAATAAGGGAAGTAGCTGATGAAATATAAAAACAAACTCCATTACACTCCACTTTTGTGAAGTTATATTTATAACACCCAACGAACAAAACATAAAAAGTGGGTGCGCCATCTAGCAGTTGAGAATAAAGGTTCAAATTGCTCTCAGAACTATTGTTGCAGATGCCCTTTTAGCTGAGTTAGTCAAATTAAAGGTTGGATTTGTACATTGGCCAAAAACGGCATTGGCCTTATTAGGAACGTGGCCTTATTTAGTACCTGAACCTTACTTCAGTTTAATTAAATAACCTCTCACCGCAAACGGCCAGTATTGGCTATCAGGAGTAGCAGTGCTTAAATTTAATAGAAAAGAACAAACTTATTTTATTTACATTGTTTGGCCTTGCTTAAACTTACATTTGTGTTTTTTCTTAAATTTATATTTTAGTCTATTTTGGTGTCAACTACAGGATCTTAATTGTTAAGCTCTGTTTTAATTTTAAATTTTTTAGCATAGGTATTTGTTGCTTATGAGTAGTTTTGCGGTTGCACATATAAATGCACAATCGATAACCAATAAATAACAGTTGCTCCGAGAACATGTTTTACATTACGAATATGATTTAATTACTGTAACGGAAACATTTTTACATGAAAATATACTTAGCAATATACTTGAAATTCCTGGTTACAGTGTAATACGGAAAGATCGACCTACCTTTGGTGGTGGTATTGCATTGTATTCGAAATCATCTATTGAAATTAAACGGGTTCAGGTAACAGATATTTTAGAATTTGAACAATTATGGATTGAGTTCGTTGTTCACAAGCATAAATACTTACTAGGTACAATTTACTTACCGCATCGAAGTAGATATCGGGCATTTATTGATCACTTTGAAGTAATATGCTGTAATCTGCTTCCTTCATACGATACTGTATTATGTGTAGGTGACTTTAATATTGACCTTTTAGAACCTGATAGCACTGAATCTGAACAATATTTATCTATGTTAAACAGTTTTGGATTCACTCAATTAATTAAGGAACCTACTTGTATAACTTCCAAATCAGAAACGCTTCTTGATCATATATTAGTAAGTAATTCCGATATCATTGCTGGATCTGGTACTAAACACCTAAGCGCTTTTTCAGACCATGAACTTGTTTATTGTAACCTATTATTAGAAACATCAAAACCGCAGCCTAAAACATACACATTTAGTTACTTTTCAAACTTTGACTATGATAATTTTCAAAATTATATTCAAGCTCTTAATTGGGGTAATATTTACAATTTAAATGGTGTTAATGATCAGGTAAATTGCTTAAATGAGAACCTGATACATGCTTATAACATTTTTGCTCCTTATAAAACATCAACTTTTCGAAATCCGAAAGCTCCTTGGCTAACGGATACTGTCAGGTTAATGATAAGCTTAAGAAACGCTGCATATAAACGATTTAAAAAATATCTAAAACAAGAACAGTGGAATTATTACAAATCACTTCGCAATCTAATCACTCTTGCTAGCAGGAACGAAAAAAATGCATACCTAAATTATAAATTAGCTCATGAAAATTCTAAAACTTTGTGGAAAGATATACAGCGTTGTGGTATTTACTCAAAACTAAGAAACAACACTATACCACCACACCTCAACGATGTTAATGCAATTAACTCATATTTCAACTCGTTGCATGGTGTGGAGCAACCCGATCTGGAAATTTTAAGAATGTATGAACGTATGAAACCTAACTTAACCACGAAATTTTCATTTACTGCCATTTCTGACGACGATGTTACCATAATTATCAACTCTATTAAAACCAATGCAATGGGTAGTGATAATTTAAATATTACAATGATACAATTGTGCTGCCCTTTATTAACACCCTTTATTACTCCCATAATAAATTCTTGTTTATCTGAAGGCATTTTTCCAAAAGACTGGAAAATTGCTAATATACTTCCTGTTGCTAAAATAAGCATGCCAAAAAATATGAAAGATCTAAGGCCAATTAGCATACTACCAGTACTATCGAAAGTCTTGGAGAAAGTTATGGACTCACAAATAAGGGAATATTTGGAAGTTAACTCTTTATTACCTGATTATCAGTCAGGTTTTCGCCGTAGTTTTAGCTGCTGTTCTGCATTGTTAAACATAACAGATGATATTTTAAGAGCGAGCGATGCTGGTAATATTACGGTATTGATACTATTAGATTTCTCCAAGGCTTTCGATACTATTAATCATGTGATATTATATGCTATATTGCAGCATTTTGGTTTTGCTGAGGGAGCGGTTAATTGAGAGTTTTTTAACTCAAAGGCAACACTGTGTAGTACTGGATAACAACCGTTCAGATTTACGCTTTGTCAAATATGGAGTTCCCCAGGGCTCTATACTGGGTTCTCTCTTGTTTACTTTATATTCTTTAAATTTATGTAGCACTTCTTTCAATCATTGCCTTTACCATCAGTATGCAGATGACACCCAAGTCTATCTATCATTTAAACCAGCTGATGTGCAGACTGCCTGTGCCGTAATTAATAAGGAGTTGGACGAATTAGTTGCTTTACACTCGCTCAATATCAACCCATCGAAATCTGCTATTCTTGTATTTGGTTCCTCTAGCCACAGAAATGAATGCTTACAAACAATTCAGATTAAAATTAACGACACGCCAATTTCATATAAAAATTCCGCTAAGAATTTGAGAGTTTACTTGATAAAGACCTAAGATTTCGTGAACACATAAATGCTTGTCTACGTAAAGCTTATTGTAATTTGAAATTGCTGTACGGTAACAGGCGAGCATTAAATGGTAATATAAAAAAGCTATTATGTGACTCACTAGTTCTATCCCATTTTAATTTCTGCGATACGCTTTATGGGTTCTGTATAGACAAAGCAACATCAAATAAAATACAATTAGTCCAAAACTCTTGTTTGCGGTTAATCCACGGCATACGCAGACGAGAACATATTACATATAAAATTAGAGAAACAAACTGGCTAGACATGGAGAAACAACGCTTTATGCATGCTGCTGTTTTCTTTCATGGGTTTATCTTGTTGGAGTCACCTCCATATCTCTACAATAAAATAAGTTTTCGAACTGACACTCATAATCTCAATATTCGTCATAGAGGCTTGTTATCTATTCCATTACAGCGTACTGAACTCTTTAAACGATCTTTTACTTATAACGTGTCTAGAATATACAATGCATTACCTACTGCTTTTAAGACGACTTCCTTGTACGCTTGCAAAAATATATTGTTAAACTGGCTAGCTTCTTGCGTTAAAAGATTTCGTTCTCTGTGTTTTTATATATAGTTGCATTTGATGAACACAAGTAAATCACTCGTATCATTACATTTTATCTCACTTTATCGCTTTTTAAAATTAATTTTATATAAGTTTGATAATTTCGATTCTATTGTTATTTGCTACTGACATTGCTTGCGTGAAATTTACTTTATTACATTTTCTTTGAAGCGGTGGTAAGGTAGAGCAGGGGCTTACTTTTAGAGGGCCATCTGACTACCATCGCTTCCCCATGTTTATATCTATTATTTAACATGTATATACTACTATTACTTAATTTTGGGGAATAAAACAGTATTTATTATTTATTATCCATATACCGCCTTCTAACTACTTTATTATTTATTTTAGACCCAATATACCTTATATCAAATCAAATGGCACATAAAAACCTATATTTTAACACTATCAAAATTTTTTTATCTTGAATTGTTTCAGAGTGGTGACGTCACATGCAATTTTTTTAAATGACACTGTATATATTTTTTTACATTTTCTGGTAGAGGTTTTTTTTTTCTTTTCAACAATATAAATATTTTATGCCCTTACATAAGAAAATTTTCGAGAAAAATTAAAAAACTTTTTTATCAGTGGGAGGCCACCATACAAAACTATAAACAAAAGTGTAACTCAGAAAAACAAAACAATAAACACTTTAGATTATTCTGAAATCTGATAGTTAAAGCGTTTGGCTACTATTTGTTTTGTTTTTCTGAGTTTCACTTTTGTTTACAGTTTTGTATCATGGCCTCCCATTGTGAAAAAGTTTTTGTAATTTTTCACGAAAATTTTTTTATGCGAATGCATGAAATATTCATATTGTTGAAAAGAGAAAAAAAACCTCTACCAGAAAATGTCAAAATATATATACAGTGTCATTTAAAAAAATTGCACGTGACGTCACCACTCTGAAACAATTGAAGATAAAAATTTGTTGATTGTGTTAAAATGTAGGTTTTTATGTGTCATTTGATTTGATATAAGGTTTATTGGGTCTAAAATAAATAATAAAGTAGCTAGAAGGCGGGGCCTTTTTTATAGAACAGACTGTATATAATAGGCTTGTCTGGGACGCTGTTTTGTGTATCCGGGACGCATATACGTAATCTGCAGACGCATAAGGTATTATGACAACTGTTCGGCTACAATCGGTAATTGATTAAGATGGCGCCAATGAAAGTTTAAGTAAAGTGCAGACACAGAGAGGTATTAGACGTCTGCAGTTTACTTAGTGGTTTCGCTTTGACTTGCTATATCGTATTAAATGTCGTCTAAAATTACTATAAATTATTGAAATATAGAAAGTATGCTCCCAGAAGGCTAGGAGTACAATTTGTAAACGACACAACTGTTTGATTAAATCTAACTACCAAAGATGAAGTTGAGGTTAGTTTCGCATGTTTATCTTTCGACCAACCGACCGAAAAAACAGACCGAAAAAATGCCGGTAGATATACAAACTGTATCCAACCAAATTCAGCGCTTACAAAATGTAATTTTTCGAAAACAGTTAAAAAAATCTGGTCTGATACACGCACACAACTTCCTTTTACAGTGATCTTATAATTAGGCAAAAATTTGATTTTTAATTTTTAAGCATTTGTCAAAAATTTTCAAAAATTACAAATTTTACAGAAACCGTACAAAATAGAGCGTTAGTTGCAGACACAAATTTTCTCTATTTCTGAATTAAAACTGTAATAATATAGCGGGTGTTCTATTTAAAATATGAATTCATAAAAAAGAAAAAGAAACAAAAGAAACCTATTTTAGAGGTATTCAACTAGAAAATCACCTATATCACATCAATACACATTAAAAATGTAGTAAAAATGCTTGACAAAATCGTTAGAGCCGTTTTTTTAAATCGAAAGAAAACTGAAAAATCACAAGAGTAAAAACACCATACTTCCGGTTATGCGATTTTATTCAAAAACTTTCTGTCGCATCTAGATAGTACACAAAACTTATATATGAAGTTTCAACGTCATACCTCTTTTCGTTTTTGAGATATTCTGTTCACACACAGACTCACACACACAGACAGACAGACCAATGAACAAAAACATGTTTTTTGGGTTCAGGGGACTCTAAAACGTGAAGATCTGTTGAAAACTCAATTTCGAATTATTGTAATAGGTGACATTTTCATTTTATTTTTAGTGGATGAAGTGATTCATTTTCGTATACAAAACAGGACGCAAACTACTTTTACGTTCTAAAACGCGTCCAGCGACGTTTGAATTAATTTAGGGAATAAAATGGATCAGGATATTTACCAATTTATTATTTCAACTTAAACAGTTAGTTTTAACCCTATAATTATACTAAAGTTAATTACTTACTATATGTAATTACATTGAATTCCAATGTTAAAATGACATAAATTTTATAATTATTATTCATAATCTATCAAATAAATTCATGTTGACAGTTCTATCATTTTTATTTCAATTTTGCTTAATATTAATTCAATTTTCGCAAACATTTTATTTGTATGTCGTGTTTTTTTAACGAAAAATCATAAAGAAAGTATCACTTTTTTAACAAAAAAATCGTAAAGAAAGTAACACGTTTTTAACTATTTTATGGAAATTGCGAATTGTCTATTTGACAGTTATAAATGCTGAAGTCTTTTTCGACCAAATTTCGAGTTACAAGGGATCACTATTCAAAAAATAACGTGAGCAACACATATGAAAACAACTTTTTTTACTAATTTGTAGTTGTTTTTGAATGACTACATGTATTCACATACATTTTCCGATGGCCATTCCACACGTGTGTTACATACTATTTTTCCTGCGACGGTTTCGCATTCTACAACAAATTTAATCTTTTAATTTGACATTCGTTAAAAAGTTGTCCGTTTTAACCAATCATAGTATGATTCTTACATGAGAGTGCAAAAAGTGAATACTTTCTGCACTGTCGTAGAAGTAGCATATTATTATACTAGTTTAATAAGAGGGCCTATTGTAGCACGAGTGGGTTTGGGGCATGAGTGCGCAACGAGGAGTGCTCAAATAGAGCTGCAATGAATTTTATTCAACGACGATAATGCACTAATTTTATTTACTTTCAACAAAAATAATCAAAAACTTTTAATTTTGACATTTCATAAATATGACAATCTGTCAGTTGTCTGAAACAATGTTTTTCATATGAAAACAACAATACAGAAATAGTGTTTTGATAGACTCCATTACAGCGGTGTTATAATAACCACATTCAAACATTAATATACGTAAATAATATCTGTATTTTCGTCAAAAGATAAAAGTATTGTTTTTTTTCGGAGGATGAAGATTTGTTCACGAGCAGCGTCATGATAATTTTATGAGCGAAAAATGTTATCGCAAAAAGTGTTATTTTTTCTACGAATATTAAAAATTAAATTTACATTATGTATTGCAAAAACTACAAATGAATTTTGAATCTGGCCGTTTTTGGCTTACTTAATGTAGTGTACCTGTATAATACTTTAGTAAGAGTAGGGCAAACAGCGAAAAATTTTGGATCATTTTTTCATGGCTACCAAGATTTAAAGATATATTGAAAAACAAGGTTGGTAAAACTGACACACGAGTTGTCAGTTTCATCAAATTCGTGGTTAGCAGGTTAGGTTTTCCGTCAGTTTTGACACAGACTGACGCAAAACCTAACCTGCTAACATTGAATTTTATGAAACTGACAACTCGTGTGTCAGTTTTACCAACCTTGTTTTTCAATATATCTTTAAATCTTGGTAGCCATGAAAAAATGATCCAAAATTTTTCTCTGTTTGCCCTACTCTTACTAAAGTATTATACAGGTACACTAACTTAATGTAGCCGTAATAGACAAAATAGCCACTATTCTTGCTAGCAAACAATTGGTTATTTATTAATTTCCATAGCAACGTGCACTTTCATCTGTAGAGTGAAATAAAGAGCTACTTTATAAGCTCTAAACTATCTAATAAAGCTCTATTTATAGCGCAGTAATTTCTTTCATAAAACTATTACTCTCGTAAAAACAATCACTTTTTGTACAACTGTCATTAAAAATTACATTTTTATTCCAGGTAACTACACTTATATATGTCAAAATTAATATTATGAGAGGGCACCTTAAAAGTACACACTTTTAACACGTTAAAAATACTTAGTAAACCAATATTTGTCAGGTAACTAAGGAACATCAATAACTCTCAGTTGTTTGACAGCTCGATATTTTGAAAAATCTAGTAAGGCTTTCTGTATTCTAATCAAATATCAAAACTAACATGATTATTTTGAAAAATGTCTACAACTGCTTTCTATATTATAATCAAATTAATAAAAGTTACATTAAGGGCCGGTTCTACAATGCAAGTATATACTCAGAATAAGCTATCCGAGGTATTATTGTCATAGTTTTCTTTATTACAACAATCGTTCCTAGGGTATTTATTCCCGGGATAACTTTATCCTTGAATTGTAGAACCGGCCCTTAGTCAGTAAAAATGGTCTTGCTGTTTTTAACGACAGTTGTACAATAGTATATTGTACAACTAATTATTAAACTCATACTTCTTTAACGAATTTGAAGTTTTATTAATGAGGGCTAAGCATAATCATCGCTGGTAACTCGAAATTTGGCCGAAAAGCGGTCATATTACAAATGTGCAGTAACGTCAGAAAATACTTATATCAAAATTAATTAATAGAATCTAATTACATCTGACCAAATATCTCTCGTTTAATCGGAATAAACCGAACATTTCAAGAGAAAATACAATACTAATAATAATAGTCTGTATTTATCAACTCAAGATACAATAAATACGAAATAATAGTGGTCACGGTGCTTGCGTAAAGTGCAGACGCATTATAATTCAACACGTCTGCAGTTTACTTCTGTTCTGATTGGCCGTACGACTTCGGAAAAAACGATGTGATGGGTTATACCTTATGCGTCTGCAGATTACGTATATGCGTCCGGGACGCTGTTTCAGCAACCAAACCGTAAGAGATAGAGAAAAAAGTTATGAAAGTTATATGTTTGGAATGGTCATGTCAGGTCAGGAACCGAATTTCAGTCACGTGACACTTCCGGTTTTCGAGAAATCACGTGATTTCCGTCCGTCCGGGACGCTGGTCCGTCCGGGACGCTGTTTCAGCAGCCAAACCGTAAGAGATAGAGAAAAAAGTTATGAAAGTTATTTGTTTGGAATGGTCATGTCAGGTCAGAAACCGAATTTCAATCACGTGGCAATTCGGGTTTTCGAAAAATCACGTGATTTCTCTAAAACGCGTTCTATTTGAAAAACGGTCTTTTTTGTTTTATTAAATGAGACATTAGTCTCACTGGTTGCTAGTTTATTATTATTACTCTTTAAAATTAAATAATATGATTTCTACCTACTATATTCTAATTTCTAATAGAAAGCATATTTTCCACATATAAAATTAGCTTATATTTTCTTATTAAATTTCAACGCCATGATAGAATACTCAATTGCTATTACTTTTCAAAATAAATTGTAAATTGTATCAAATTAAACTTCCATTACTTATTTTCAAATAAACGAACAATCTTTTTGAAAACTTTCCTAAGTTGATTGTATTAATCTCCCAAATTTATATGTACTTTAATTTTTATTCAAAAACCTGATTTTTACGTATCATAACAATATATACAATTCTGCACATAAGTTCAAGGAACTAATCAGTCATTGTACAAGTATCATATGATCAAATACTTTTTTCCTCTGAAGGGTTTGGAACTGATATTAGGAACATCACTTTACTGAATAGAGGCAGTTCTATAACCTTAAAAGTCTAGCGGATAAAAGTATTCGATCATACTGTAAATTCACCTACAAGCTTAAATACAAGAGAAACAATAGGAGAATTTTATGAAGAAATCAATAACAACCTGGAAAGAGACAATACTCATTTCATAATCCTAATGGTGACTAGAATGGGAAAGAAATTCAATAAGATCCGTATAGAAGTGTGTATAAACTTCGTAAAACAACAATGACAAACATACTAAAATCAAATCAGGAAGAATATAAATCAAAAATAGAAGGAGAACTTTGCAATATAAAATAATCAAATAATGTAAACTATCTGAATTAAAATGTTACAACAGCAATTATAAATATCATGAAAATTATATTAACCAAAAATAACAATCAACCAGAAAAAATAGTTGCCAATATTGCAAGACCAGACAGTGTGGTAGCTTACCACTCTTGCCTTAGAAAATATTTTTAAGAATTTAACGAATCTAATATACGCGGACAGCAAAAGATGTAGATTACATGAAACGAATGGAAGAACAACACAGAAAATTGGATTGAGGAGAAGCATTCAAAAGAGTAAAATCATGTCTAGCACCTACCTAGCAGAAGAAACAGAGATTGATGTAAACATTGTAATAAAGGTGGAGTCAGGTGTATCTCAAGAAACCGAACCAATGAGAAGACTGAAGATGGACAGCATTTGGCAAGATCGTATGCATTCTCAATTCTAGCAAATACTACCAGGACGGTAAAGCTATATAATAGCTACGTATCGAAACAATGGTCCTTACGGGACCTGGACACTACGCCGACTGGACACAACGTCGACCGTGGACACTACGCCGACCCTGGACACTACGCCGACCGTCCTCTGTGGACACTACGTCGACCGTGGACACAACGCCGACCGTCCTCTTTGGACACTACGCCGACCGTGGACACAACGCCGACTCTTAAAATAAAAATCAATTGAAAATGCAACACTGTAGTGGACACTACGCCGACCGTTCCCTTTGGACACTACGCCGACCGTGGACACAACGCCGATCGTTCCCTTTGGACACTACGCCGACTGTGGACACAACGCCGACCGTTCCCTTTGGACACTACGCCGACCGTTGACACAACGCCGACTCATCCTCCTAGAATAATAGGTCTCAGTGTGCATATTTCTTTACGTCGGCGGCGATACAATTTTGCTTACTAGGAATACACTATTTTTTCTACTCCCGCATGTAAATATTCTATTTTCTTCACAATCCACAGAATGGATAAGTGGGCAATTGTAGTTAACTGAACGAATATGATTTCATATCCACATACGGGCGGATATGAAATACACCAATCACAAACCACGTTAGTCGTGATTACCTAGGCAACTTTCATTTATTGTTTGTTTTGTTATGGGCACGCTCTGCGGAAATGTGTGTGGCACACGTGATTTTGTTGTAAGATATCTTATTAACGTTGAATAAATTTTTCTTTAATTTTCCAGTTTGTACTTCCTTTTACAATAAAGGAAGTATTGAATTCACTCCAAAAATTCGAAATTGAGTTTTCAACAGGTCTTCACGTTTTCGAGTCCCCTGAACCCAAAAAACATATTTTTTTCATTGGTCTGTCTGTGTGTGAATCTGCGTGTCTGTCTGTCTGTGAACAGAATATCTCAAAAACGAAAAGAGGTATGGCGTTGAAACTTCATATACCGGGTGAATATTCCGAAACCGAACATAGGCAATTAACATGGGAAAAAGGTTTTTCGCAGATTGCTGCTCCCCATTTTAACTTAGAGGGTTTATAATGACACGAATCGAAAGAAGATTTTTTTCTCATCTAGTGATATGCGAATTAGTTAATTTTCAGTTGTATTTCTCATTATTTTATCAAAAATTCGCAATAAATTCAATTAGAAAAAGCATGTTGAGCCATGACTCGTAAGCCAATAAATAGATTCAAACGTCATTCAAGTGACAGATTCATTATGCCGTTGGCGACTATAATTTTAAGATTTCCAATTTTCTTTACTGAACGCAATTGGAGGGCCCCCTGGAGAGAAGCGGAGCCCCGAGGGCCCCCTTGGAGAAATGCGGAGCCCTGGGGGCCCCCTTGGAGAGGAGCGGAGCCCTGAGGGCCCCTTGGAGAGGGGCGAAGCCCGGGAGGCCCCTTAGAGAGGGGTGGAGCCCCGAGGGCCCCCTTCTTTGGTCAGGTGGAAGGCAGAGGGAGGCAGGGGCGGAGTGTGTAACAGAACGGAATGGCCCAACGTAATAAGCCTAAAAATGGTGGTAAATTGAGGATAGACCGCGCAATAGCGCGCGCAACCCCGTTTAATTTCGATAAAATAATAAACAAATACAACTGAAAATTAACTAATTCGCAATTCATTAGATGAAAAAAAAATTTCTTTCGATTGGTGTCATTATAAACCCTCTTAAGTTAAAATGGGGAGCAGCAATCTGCGAAAAACCTTTCTCCCATGTTAATTGCCTATGTTCGGTTTTGGAATATTCACCCGGTGTAAGTTTTGTGTACTATGTAGATGCGACAGCAAGCTCTTGTAATTTTTCAGTTTTTTTTCGATTTTTTAAAAACGGCTGGAACTATTTTTTTCAAACTTCACATTTTTATTGCATTTTTAATGTGTATTGATGTGAGATAGGTAATTTTTCAATTGAATACTTCTGAAATGGGATTCTTTTGTTTTTTTCCATTTTGTTGTTAACTTCTATATTAAAAAGAACACCCGGTATATTATTAAATTTTTGAACTCAGCTTAAAATTCTAGAGAAAATTTGTCTCTTCAACTGACGCTCTTTTTTTCGTACCGGACTAAAAACCCCCATCATAAAGAAAACACCTTCAAATCATGTGGGGTCCGTGGGAGATTATTATTTTTATTAATAATAATGAGTTATTAATTATAATTATAATTACCACTGATGCAAGAATGCAGATCAAAATGACACATGTAAAAAGTAGGGCATTTATTTAATACAAAATACATTAGCAGGTAGGTATCTTTGTATTATAGCTTTTGTTATCAGTGGTAATCATAGTTGTCCAATAAGAAGGCAGGTGATTACTATTTTCTAAAAATTGCAAATGGAATGATAATTAATAATTGGAAATTGGCGATAGACTAAACTAAATTGACTTTCTCTGAAGAATAAAAGACCGACATATCAAATTTTGCAAACCCTCCTGAAACAAGTATTCCAAGAGCCAACATTATACAGGGTGTATTAGAACGTGCGGAGAATATTTACAGCACGCAATTGTTTGTCAAAAATTGAACCAAAAATTATCATTATCATTTGGTCTTGGACGAATAGTTTTTGAAATATTAGCGTTGAAAATATGTTAAATTAGGCAACGTTGTGCATTTCGACAGCAACGGATTATGCATTCGCATGGCGAACGTGATTTAGAAAACTTTTTAATTGCCGTAAATAATAACATTAGTGTTTGATTCGCACAGATGCGTGCATCAAAACCTTTTGGCTTATAATTATTCATGTAATTCAAGTCATAACTGTTCTATCTCATTCAAAGGTCGTATTTGTTTGCCTCTGTTAATATTGGAAAGGAATTTGTAAGCTTCCCTTAATGGCTTTTAAGCGGATGGATACACTTTCTAATAGGACTTAAGCCGACTTAGCGTATTTGGGACTCATGTGTTTATGGATTTCGTTCAATACAATGCCTCATTGAGAGAGCTTAGCATTAAGATTTCTTAAAATAAGCATTTATTCCTAAACAACGTGCGACGTTCCGATTGGCTACGCAGGATCGCCTCAGCCAATAGTGTTTGAGCCTTCCCCTCCTTGTTGAATTTGCGAGTTCAGCTCATTGTCAATTCAGCTTCAGTTAGATTCAGAATTTCGAGTAAGCAAGTTCAGCTATGCTTTGTGCTGGTTTGCGGTCGGTCTAGCTCCCTGGTAAAGACGTTTCCAGGTTGTTTTGTGTGACGGTTACGCGCAATTCGCTATTTTCGCGTGGCCAATCCAAGCGTGTCACAATAGTTGAAGCTATTGTAAAAAACCATCGGTCCATCAGTGACGTTTGTAATCGTTGTTACTCAATATACTCGTGTTTGTTAAGTCTTGTTTCACTCCAACAAATAACTGAACCCAAGTCAAGGGTTATTAAGTGGCAGTTCCCGGCAATCCCATTAAACCGGAATTCGCAGCGGATTAACTGGGGGTCCCATTCGTGGAAGCCTCTTTTCAAGTTAATCATACAAAAAACAATTAGGTTGTGAATTTTCTGTATGTGTATTATATTAAATAAATGTCCCACTTTACATATCTCATTTTTTATGCATTCTTGTATCAGTAATGAATGATAATTAGAATTAATAACTTATAATCAATAATAATAATAATAATCGCCCACGGACCCCACATAATGTGCGAGTGTTTTTAGTCCTGAGGTTTTTTATCCGGGGGGTTTTTAGTCCGGGGGTTTTTTATCCATGGGGTTTTTAGTCCGGACGTTTTTTGTCCGAGGGTCTTATGTCCGGGTTTTTTTGTCCAGGGGTTTTTTCCCTCTTTATTGTTATTAGTCTTCTTCTTCTTCTTTGGTCCGTTTGCTGGCGGTCCGGGCGGGTCGTCCCCGAAACGAATACGCTGCTGTCCGTGCCACTGGGTCTCACACTCCATTTACGATTCGTTTCCATTCTTGACGACGTCTTGGGCATCAATAACCGATAATCGCTGATTCTTTAAGTCGCCCTCGATATTCTTTAGCCAGGTTTTCTTCGGTGTTAATCGCTGAATTCTCCAGTCTGCCGGACAGTCTTACCAAAAAAGTTTACATGGCAAACGGTTATCATCCATTCGGCAGACATGTCCGAACCATCGTAGTCGACGTTTTTGTATTTGTTCTCCTATCAGTGTTTGTTGATCACATCTTCCTGTAATTGTTTCGTTTCGAAGGCGGTCGCCTCAAGCATCGCATTTGGAAGACCTCAAGATTGTCAAGGTCCGGCTTGAGCAATGTCCACGTTTCCGATCCATAAAGAAGAATGGGAAGGATCAGCGTTCGGTATAAGCGTACTTTCGTTTTGATGGTAGTATTTGTTCGTTTCCATGTTCCATGTTCTGATGTCGATGTTTACGTATCAATAAACAAATTTAGTGCTATAGTGGGCTAACTCATAACCATACAATTGTTGAAATATTGCCATTTTTTTTCTGTCGTACATTATTCAAGTTTTTGATGGAAGTTTTGTTAAGAATCGAGTTGGCGTTGTCAGGGATATGTTTACAGCATGTCAATTGTTTCCGATAACTGTCAGTATTAACTGTTAATTCTACACCACGAGCTCTAATTACACATTCTAGACGTCTAGCCATACTGCTAATCAATTGTGCAAGATTTTCTTGTGGTAACCTATCCTAATGTCCGAAGCCAATTAGGGCGAGTGCGAATTGCTCTTCCCAGTTGAACTCACACGTGTTCTATCTGGTTCAGGTCTGGTGAGCAGGCTGGCCAATCCAAAAGTGTAATTCCAACTTCGTTTAGATATTGCAGAGTGTGGCCATCCATTATTTTGCATTAAACGAAAGTTGTTACCAACAAAATGACTAAACGGAACAACATATTCCTCAAGAATGTTCCTAATGTACCTATCTGCGTTGAGGGCTGCTCTATCACAGATGTGAAGCTCTGTGCGCGCAACTGAAGAAATCCCTCCCCATACCATTACCGAACCTCCAAAAAAATTTGAAGTTGTGGCCATAGCACAAGCAGCATAGCGTTCTCTTGGTCATACCCGTGAACGACCATCTGGAGCATCCAAACTAATCGAGACTCATCTGTCCATAACACGCATCTCCATTCGAGTTCCCCAGGTTCTGGTAAGTTCTAGCAAAATTTAGTCGATTATGTTTGTGGCGTACTGAAAGTTTTGGACCAATGGCAGCCCGATATGGTTTCAGATTGTTTTCGTGAAGTCGTCGCTGAACTGTACCTGACAATATTTGAACATTTCTGACAGCAGCCAGTTCATTAGCAGTAATTGTAGCTGTTGCAGTGCGATTTCTTAAAGATTGTAACAACATAAATCGATCATTTTTGCACATCTTACTGGAGATATCAGCATTTTGGCACGGAAGTGAGAATTAACAGTTAATACTGACAGTTATCTCAAACAATTGACATGCTGTAAACATATCCCTGACAACGCCAACCCGATTCTTAACAAAACATAAAAAACTTGAATAATGTACGACAGAAACAAAATCGCAATATTTCAACAATTGTATGGTTATGAGTTAGCCCACTATAGCACTAAATTTGTTTATTGATACGTAGACATTCAAATAATCAAATGACAGCTGAGATGTTACAATTCTATCTACGTCTTCTGCAGTTCGTAACTTGTTTCCTAAAATGTAATATTTTGTAATTAATTAAAGTTTTGAGAGGTATCTTTATAAATACCTGCCGGCTTCTTTGGCAGCTTCAAGGAATGTATCGTAAACTTGGCCGTTAATGGTTTTCAAATCATCAAATGACAGCTGAGATGTTACAATTCTATCTACGTCTTCTGCAGTTCGTAACTTGTTTCCTAAAATGTAATATTTTGTAATTAATTAAAGTTTTGAAGAGTATCTTTATAAATACCTGCAAGAATTAAAAGCATGTGACAATGTGGTAATCTCCTTTTTTAAAAATCTGTTACACAAACAACCATAGTTTCCAATTCAGTGTAACTACAAAACACCACAATGTTTTAATGCCTTCTGCGTTAGTTTTAATTTGCGATACTTCAAAGTGACGCTGCAGAAGAGAGAAGCAATAAGATTGTATGTACAAGTTTATTCAAAACTACTTACCTAACATAACCGTAAAGAATTAGCCGGAGTCCAATTTTTCCTTTTTGGGAAATCTGAACAACGCTAATCCCTTACCTTGCTTTGTACTACAATTATCTGATGCACAGTAGACCATTTAACAGAATTAATACTTGTAGCCACTGCTAGAAGACATTAGTTATTGCCAGGCCAATCTGAAATTTTGTAGGTTATCTAAACTAATCTTTAAAGACACGCCTTTTTAGCGTGTGCGTACGGCTTTAATTTTAGGAGCGTTCAATAAGCAGATATGAACATTAACCAAAGTGGACTTGCCTTCGAAGCTGAGTCAATAGTTTTAAAAAACACAGGAAATAGGCATAATAAATAATTGTTTTCTGTGATAATATCGCTATTAAAAGTTAAGGGAAGTTTGTTTACAAAAACCCGAAAATAGAAATTGGCGAATGCAACCGTGGTACTTTTAGTTGTGTAAACACGGCTTTTAGTTTTCTGCATTATTATTCGAAAAATAAAACAAAAAACGGTATAAAATTTTTGATCTGTACGGCGAAAGGGTGTCCAGCACGAGCGTCTGCAAACGAAATAGTATATTGTATGTTAAGAGTTGAAAGTGCATTCTTGCCGCTTGCGCATGAATATTGCTGGTTGAGACGAAGTCGAAACCAGCAATCATGCAAAAGCGGCAAGCGCACTTTTAGCTCGAAATATACATACTATTTTTTCGACGACTGAGCATATTATTACAGGAAAATGTCAAATTTCATTTTATCGCAAAAATTAATTGACAATCAAGTTAACATTACTCGCGCAGTCTATGACATGTGACGCGATTATTTCCACAAATGACGGGCGTTGTCAAGGAAACATTCGGACGTGGCTACCTATTTTGTTAACGCGGAAACCCAAAACGCTCGGCGAGCGGCAAAAAGATGAAAACGCACGCTCAGCGGCAAATGTCAACTTTCTGTTGTCAAATGACAGTGAGAAAAATCTACTTTCGATGTCAGTCGTCGAAAAATCAATTTACCACACTTGGGGAAAACCACAGCCATTTACCAGACGCGAAAAAGGAGGAAGCGTTGCGTTTAAGAGTGGCGATGTTAGAAACGGGGAGTAATACGAGCGAAGATATAAAACCTATATTTGTTACACAAAGTGCAAGGTATGTATCATATATTTATGCTTTTATAAACGAAACTTAACTTGTAGAAAAAACGCACATTGTTTGCGATTACTTTTTATTGTATTTCTACCGAGAAGAAATTCATTAGAAGGAATTGGTAATGTTATAGTTTTATTTACGTTCTCTTTTTAAGGGCCCCTGTAGATGTTGCCAGCAAGATAGCCTTTCCAGCTATGTCAAAGACTATGAGGCGTCATCGCCGATTAGTTGCACCCCCTATGCCAAATACTTTAGAGGATTTAGGGAGCATTTGCCGCGATAACCCCCTATACGGTAAAATCGACGGAACCAATTTTTGTTGGGGTACTGTAGGTGAAGAAGATTCGACATCAGTGGTATTTTTGGCGGAGGACTTAATGCAGTTACTCAGCAAATCAAAAGAAATCCATATCGACGGTACATTTAAAACTCGTCCCCGTCATCCAGCCAGTAGTCAGCTACTGACTATAATGGCAGTACAATATGGATACGTATGTATTTTTATCAAGTGATAATATCGTTGTCCAAACCAACTTTTAATATAACATTTTCTAGGCTTTTCCGTGTGCGTACGCTTTAATGAAAGCAGGAAAACTTCGGCGTATGACCAAATATTTCAAAAACTTAGGGAAATTCTACCCAATATGAAAGTGAAATTCATTATGATGGATTTTGAGAAACCTCTTGTTTCTTCTTTGGAGAGGCAATTTCCAAACGTGAACAAGGCGGGTTGTTTCTTTCATTACGCTCAGGTAATTAAAAGGGCTGAATATTTGGTATGTGGTTATTTTCTGTACTAAGTTTATTTGTTTTAGGCTATCTTACGAAAAGCATGCGGACTTGGCTTGAAACCATTACTACGCGATAACAGACTTGCGAAAAGGTCCCTAAAGATTTTGATATGTTTAGCATTATTGCCTACCAATCAAATCCAACAGGGATTTTAGTATGTGTCTAACTTTATCACGGAAAATCACCTTTCCAATTCTTTTGAAACGTTGTTAACGTGAGTATTCTGCTACAATGCTATGCCAAACTAACCCTTGCAGCATGTGTATACGGATACATAATGGGGCGCAATTTACTTAAACAACCATATTTACAACCAACCATAATTAAACGAATTGTATCCGTTTTGAAAACTGTATATGTTTTAAGTATTACCCAAGGCAATGGCTCACTAGAGTAGGCGCGGACGGATTTTCCGTATACAAGCGATCCAGGCGCACAAACAATGATTCTGAATCCTTCCATGCGTTGTTGCAGAGATTACTAAGGGTGCGAGGTCCGAATGTATGGGAATTCATAGGTAATAACAACAACACCCATTTGGTGCATTTTAAAAATTGAATCCAGGACCTATACACACAATTCATTTGTTACAGGCAAAATACGGGAAATATCGATGCTCACAGTTAGAGAAGTTCGAGCCTTTATTGTCGAAGGACTTCAAATAAAGGTTCTACCAAAGCGATCATATCAGTCAAATAGTAGGATACGGAACTTAACTTCACAATTTGACGAAGACGGAGATGTGGAATCCTTTTTGAACGGAGTCTCGTCTACGATGGAGCGAATATTCCAGAATGTAGTTGCTGATGACGAAACTATTAATATGGAAGAGGAAATTTCGCTGACAGCACTTCCTGGTGACGTACCCCCTACGTTCGAAATTAATGGTATGTGGAATAATATTAATATATTTTAAATTTCGTCTACATTAATAAATTAATTTCAGATAATAGTACCACTACTGACTCGGAAGAGGAAGTTGTTGAAGTAGAGGAAGAGGCAAGACCTGACAGTAACAATGAAAATGCTCTCAATCCAATTGGCGAAAGATATAACGCACTGTGCCCGATATGTCACAAAGCTCCCCCCACTACCATTATAATGCCGTGTCGGCATTTCGGGATGTGCACTGAATGTGCTGAAACGATGCAAAACATGGATGCTACTCCACAAGTTTCAGACGAGATTTGGGGTCACACCTATAACTACGCAATCTGTCCTCTCGATCGACAACCAATCGAACAGTATATAACTGTCATAAATACATGATTTTATAAAATTTTGTTTTATGTAAATTGTATTGTCTGTTAAATAAATTTTATTTTGTACAGTTGGTTGTAATATGTGTTAATGTGTTAATCAATTTTAATTAAACTATCTCATTAAATTCAATAAGGCAATTTGACATTAA
This sequence comes from Agriotes lineatus, assembly GCA_940337035.1. Classification (NCBI taxonomy): domain Eukaryota; kingdom Metazoa; phylum Arthropoda; class Insecta; order Coleoptera; family Elateridae; genus Agriotes; species Agriotes lineatus. The sequence continues at coordinate 137,239 of CALNHX010001540.1, forward strand.
CAGGTAGTTTAGTTTTCATTTTTTTTTAAGATGCAAGACTGTTTTTAATTAATGACTAGGTACCCCCTAAATGCGCACTGGTTTATACTAAGCATTTATTTAATGTTTCTGAAATAATAATTTCGTTTGTTTTTTATTTACGAAAATGACTCTTTTGTACTTATCTGTGAATCCAAGTAACATGCCAATATCAAATTAGGCATACGTGTTTTCGAAACGTTGAACTAGGGTATGACAAAATTTCAGGGGAATCCGACGAATAGTCATTAAATTGCCAAGATTTACTCGCTTCAACACATTGGACTGTTCAATTCGCGTGAGAACAACCAATCAAAACATTTTATACCGATATGACCCTCCGCATCAGTTTCTCCAATAATACATTTTTCAGTGAGGGATTATATGCCTATAATCTTCTAGAAAATATAATTCCGTAGTAGGAAAAATTGTATCGATGCCGACGTGAAGAAATATGCACTCTGAGACCTATTACGAACGTTTATTGTAGGAGGATGAGTCGGCGTTGTGTCCGCGGTCGGCGTAGTGTCCAAAGGGGATGGTCGGCGTTGTGTCCACGGTCGGCGTAGTGTCCAAAAGGAACGGTCGGCGTTGTGTCCACGGTCGGCGTAGTGTCCAAGGGGAACGGTCGGCGTAGTGTCCACTACAGTGTTGCATTTGCAATTAATTTTTATTTTAAGAGTCGGCGTTGTGTCCACGGTCGGCGTAGTGTCCAAAGAGGACGGTCGGCGTTGTGTCCACGGTCGACGTAGTGTCCACAGAGGACGGTCGGCGTAGTGTCCAGGGTCGGCGTAGTGTCCACGGCCAACAGTCGGCGTAGTATCCACGGTCGGCGTAGTGTCCAAGGTCGGCGTAGTGTCCAGTCGGCGTAGTGTCCTAGACTCGTTTTAACTCCGTGTAACGATAATTTAGTAATATATAAAGAGAAGATGCGACGAATCGCTAGTTTTGGGTAAACTAATTGGCAGTATTTTAATAACAATCTAAGTCTGCGAAATAGACTCTGAGTTGTTATTGGTTGAATTAATGCTATTCTGTTTATATCTTAAAATACAAGAAACTGAAATGCAGACTAACCAAACTTAATCATTTTAGTCAAAGTTAGGCAACTTTGCCTCATTTTGTAAACAGTCTGCGAATTTCGTGGAAGCTTTCATATCATTAGAGTAATGAACGGCGGAATGTGCAATATTCCGTTGTTCATCACCGTAAATGCACTTCTCACTCTCCCTTTCTCGCCCTATCTTTCCTGCCATCCATCACTCAATACACATGTATCAGCGCATTAGAGTAATCAGTATTAATAGCCGCTTCCTCTTCTTCCTACACGTGCATTCATCACTTACCTGGGCCACTATCAGTTAAAAATATTGGGCGGAAAGTAGGCCAAGACGAAATTAACTCGCATGCATCAGGCGGAAAAACTATGCCGAAATTGCGTCAAAGGGAAAATATTAACAATGGCCGCGAGCCACAAAGGCTTAAGGGTGAATTTAGCATAACAAAGCAGTTAGCTAATAAATTCCAACGTTAACAGCAAATACTCGCGCACATAAACACAACACCATGCCTTTGTGATGTTTTCACCCACCAAATTTTAATGAGCGAAGAGAAGCCACAAATACCCTTGCATTTTACATTCGCGCAGAAATGGCCATTGTGCTCGCGTTGTTTGCCGAAGAAAGCTCTTTTACCTGCTCGTCATGTGTGAGGCGTAGAAAAAGAATGGGGCTTGTTCCGGGGAAATTCCAGCTTCTCGCAGGAAGCAATTCGCTTAGCTTTATAGAAAGTTTGTCAGAAAAGCACTGCACGGTATGGAAGATCAGTTTTGTATGCCGAACGTGTAACCCCAATTACACCACACGCCTCTTTCAGGCATTTTAAGTGGATATCTTTGCAGCTATTTTTTAAGTATAAAACTATTTTCAATTCTGTTATTTAAGTGTTTATTTTAATTGACGCAAAACATCGAACAATCTGCCCAAATTAAGTTAGTGTAGGGAATACTCCTTAGAATATTCTGTTTATTCTTCTCTGCTGCTGGTTGCAAATAAAGGTAACACTAATTAAACAATATTAGTCAAATTTAGCTAGTAAGTGTGTTGATTCACCCGTCGTTCCTATCAGGCTCTTTCCAAGTTTGTTTGAATGCACTTCCACTCTTCGCCGCGCTTAACACTAATTCTTTTAGCTTTCTTTTTGACCGAAGCCCCAAACAAGTTAAATCAAATCATTGTGTTAGCAACATACCAACATTGTTTTCCCTCAGAGTTACAAGAAATAAATTCACCGTGGAAATTATCTGTACATATTTATTAATATTTAATGCGTTAGACGATATTTCTCTCATTGTTAAAGAACAACAAAATTATACAAATTCAAGCTTGTTAGTTGTTTCACAACATTTATAGTAGTTTTACCCCCAATTCTGCATCTACGTCAGCTTTCACCCTGCTTTCGGCAAATCAATAAGCCGAGAGACAGTTTCGAAACCTTGGCCGTATATATGATGTTACTGTCGTTACTGTGTTTGCATTGATTGATATGATCTTATAGCTACTTTGTCTCTTAATCGTTATCCCATTTGTTATTGTTTGCTGTCAATTTTATTACACTCCCTTTTGTTAATTCATGTATTTTTCTATAAATCATGTAGTTTTCTTCAGTGTCGCAAAATCAAATGCAATTTTAAAAACATTTCAACGTAATATTTATCGTGAACAAAAATTAGACATGCTTTTAGTAAATTGGACAGATAAAATAGCTTCCTTTCTGACACCTTTGATTATTGGTTCTGAAAGATTCACCTATTTAGTGATTGAGTCGGTGTCCTATGACCTTTCATCACTCGTATAAAAAATACAATAAGAATAAAACACGAAATAAAACTAATAAACACTTCACGGCGGCGTCACCATGAGTTCAGTAAAGTCGTAGAACACAAAATGTCAAGTGCAGTTATATAAAAAACACTGATCAAACGTTCTAAAAACTGCAGAAATTGTCCTTCACGTGCAAGATCTTAAAAGTGCCACCGATTAACTACAAAGACACTAATAAAAAGTGAAATTCGGTGTGCAGCTGTACGATCTAATTTTAGTGAGTATTTTGAAAGCAATTGCGATGCAAAAAGAACAAAACCTTTTAATGTTAAAAACTGATTTGTGTACATCGCGCTTGCAGCAAGGGATGATAAACTGCTTCCACCGTTTTAGCCAAATTGTCAAGCCCTTCACAAACAATTATCAATGAACTGCCACAGCATGGAAGCACCCAGCTAATAAAAGTACAAAAGAATAATCACGTTTCCTGCAAAGTCGAAAGGGTTCAGCTATGCAGTTGAACGGTCTAAAAGAAAGTAAAGACTTCCTGGGCACAGCAAAAGTATGTTCAACCCTTTTGTCCCAACGCGAGGGATATTGACGCAACCAAGATAATAACCCGATCTCCGAGCCTGGTATCCTACTCAACGGACAATGGGCCACTGTAAGCCCAAAGTGAACGAGGCAACTCAGGACCAATAAAACCTTTCCAATAACAGAGAAGATTCCGACCCCAATTCCAAGACCTGTAAGGAAAAGGCAAGTCACAGCAAGCCGGTAATAAAATACCGGTGTACTATGAAACCCATGTGCCCAGCACAGCTGACAATAAATATTGTCCTCGAAGAATGTCCCGCTATATTCATGTTCTACATATTAACGTATTTGTTACATATATGTACATATCTGTTAGTATTATTTTATGTTCACAAATAAATAAAATAGATGTTATTGTTGTCTACATCGCTTATGCTTTATTATACTAGAATTCACCCCTCACCGATCCACCTAAAAAGTGTAAAAGTAAAGTTCACGGCGCTGCATTCCGCCCAGAATATGGCCCGAGAGGCAGCGGGTCAAAACTGCCGAAACCTACACATCTGGCACACGTTAACGGCGTACTGAGTCACACGTTAACGGCGTACTGAGTGATATGGTTAGCATCACGTCTTCGATCACCGCTTTGCTTTCTCTACTTCCACAACTGTGGTTCCGGTACCCAATTTTTAAAGCGATTGGGTGGGTCGCACCGATCCACAAAACGTTTCCAAAATACAAAAAAATAATGCAAACAAAGGTATCAGTAGATTTTAAGGATTCTACACTGTTTTCTTTCGTTTAGGCAACGGAAAGTGTCTTGGTGAATCAAGGCTCAATTAACAATCAACCCGAAAATTTAAAAGATATCCCAAAATTCTAGTATACCTAGCACGTTACATTTATAAAGCGTAACACTTTTTAGCCTTTTTAGATCGCCCCACTTCCTTTATGCATTTCGCACACCCTTGTCTCAACGCTGTAATTCTAGAATCGTAAACTGGTTTTGGTCGTCCTTGAAGTGCCATCCTCGGAATATCCATCCGTTGTTATGCGTTTCTGCCGCTGCACCTGTGTTGTTTTTGTTGTTGACCTCGGCCTAATTTTTAGACCATTTATTAATGATTTACTTGGACAAAATTGGTGTTCTTTTTTGGTGGTCACATGCATACCGCGGATTTATATAGGTCGTACTTGTTAAAAGATTATTGGGTTTGGTTTTCTCAACGCGTTAGTCGCAGATTCAAGCACCGCTGCGTGAATTGCAAAACTGGGAGCTGTTAGATATGTTCGCGCTTTCCTCTTTTTACTTTTTGCTTGTAATTAGGCACTCATACGTTTAGTTTTTGATAGTCGATCTTGACGCCGTGAAGTTTGGGATCTGTTGGCTGTTATAGCTGCCGAATGAGCAGTTTTTACTGAGTTTTCCCCGTCCTAGTAGCAAATGGTCCCTGATGCGGCCCCGCTTCGGTTTCCTCGAGCTTACAATCCCCCGCTGCATTTTTCTTCGTCAACGCCGCTTTGCGGTTCTGGGAGTATTAACACACGATCTCATGTCGGGCAAGGTAAAACGAATTTGCATAATTATTATTTTCGCTCTGTAAACTTGAAGATAGCGACTTCTTGGCCATCACCTTCAACTTGGCTATAAATCACAAAACATACTTTGTTTCCATGCGACAATATTGTAATTTAACATGCTACAATTTGCTTTCTTATTTCCTTGTAACTAGCATACCTTATTGTGCTTGTTTGCTACTTTGTAATTTGGCGTTAGTTAAAATAGAATTTCTTAATTTGTTTCCACAATATAGTGCGCGGCGTTTGCACCTTTTAACCCATGATATAAAGTCGCTATAAGAGTACAGATCCGGAAATCATGCAACATCTTGCACGATCTGTATTATGGTTAACTAATATAAATCTTGTTCCCGCCTATTAATATTTTGTGCATGGTTAATGCGAGTTATGGAGGTATTGTTTCGTTTTGAAATCTTTCTGGACGTAGCGAGCTGCCTGCGCCTGGTATCTTGGTGAGTTTAATAAGAGTTCTCGGAAGATTATTGATTGATCGATTGTATAAAAACTTTTGGGCGCCCTCTGGTAATTTTAAACACCTTTTACTATTCATAAGAATATAAGAACAGCAGGCCGTTTTGACTGTAGCTAGTCGCCCCTCCGCTATCTTCATAGGCATTTTGTTATCTTCGTGAAATCTATTTTTCAGGGAGCAGGTGGAAGATCAAGCAAAGCGCTTGAACTAGCACCTTGTGGTTTCCCCAACTCATATATTTATGTATTTCATTTTTATTGTTATTGAATTTATGTTTATGTTTATTTTTATTGCTATTGAATTAATTTTTATGAATTATGTACATATCCTGTTTGAGCTGTGGGAAATACAGCCATTTATTATATAGCCTGAACGATCGTTTGGTCTTGTTTAGTATTTGTAGTTGGTGGCAATGTCCGTAAGAGTCAACAAATCTTACACTAGAGAAAGTGGTGAGCAGTAAAAGTTGCCAATAATAAAATTATGAATTAGAAAGAGTAAAAAGCCTTGTACATGTTTACACATAATGCGCGAATTTCCTAGCAGGTGCCATCCTGGAAGCCAATATTGAGGATTTCATTACAAGTAGGTTTTTAGCGATTTAAATACAATAATAGTACCTGTGAGAGCATAAAAAAAGTTGTAAGAGATCTTTGAGCAAATTTTCACTACGGGTCTCGAAGAGTGGCCTTACAAAAAAAAGCATGTGGAGTGGAGTTACGAAGAGTTAATGCCGCTCCTTCTTAAAGTAGTTTCTCCAGGAAAACATCCTCACATGTAATGCAATTCTTGTTGCATGATTGGTCGCTCTATTCACGTCATGTTGAAGGCATGTTCTAGCATACCTTAATAGCTATTTACGTTATTAGACCGGTAGCAACATTTTTACGGCCGCGCCAATACTTTACAGGTCGAGGCCGTAGGGCGAGGCCTGTATGTTAGGCAAGGCCATAAAAATGCTACCGGTCGTATATCGTATAAGATTTTTTAGGATACTCCATTGGTAACTAGCGTTTACCTAAAATTTACCGGCCTAGACCAGTAGTAGTTCTGGTAAATTTTATCTACCGGACTCGTTTGTAACTATGTAAACGCTAGTTACCAATGCAGTATCATAAAAAAATATTAAATTTACGTTAAACAATTATAAATTTAATACATTTTGACAAAAGCGTAGCGCTTTACTACACAGAATTACTGAAATGTGTGGATTTTTTTAGTTGTTGGCCGGAGCTGATGCACCCCGGTGTGCGACCTTTCACAATGACATCCATTAACTCCAAATAGAGGCATTTTCCGTGCAGAATAATGTGATATATTTATTGACACTGAAACTGTCTGAAAATACGTCTAGTCGGGGTCGGCGAGCGTTCAGGAGGGCAGCCTAAGTTGAATTTTGTTGAATTTCTTCCGATTCCGGAATTCATCGCACGCTGTGCTGACGTCACGCCCACCCCCTAACATTATGTTTAATTTATCGCAGGTCTGTACGTCAGCCATCCCTGCGAATGTCTCAGATTACTACAGTGCTGGCACTAACGCAAGTATTTTGTTGCTTTTCCTTTAATTTTTCTTATCCGGGACGCTCTAGACGCCACTTGATTAATTTTCAGAATTTATTGTTAAAAATAAATGAGCGCATCTTGTTCGCGTTGCACTGGGTTGTGTGGGGGCTCTTGACGCCTGCAGCCCTCCTTCCGGATCTTAGAAGAAAATTGGGTAGGCGGCCAAATATTAAACTATAGTGGAAAGTAGCCTATGTTTGTCACTAATTTATAAATTTTCAGGTGAAAACTGGGTCAAACATTTGATGTCATAGTCAAATTTATGGTGGTTTAGGGTAAATATTAGCTATGAAACCTTGCTGACAGTCAGTCATCCATCCTTCTCAGTTGTAAGATGTAGCTTTTATGCTTTACACTACATCCATATTTTTTCTGGAATTGCTAGTGTCTTGTGCCTTGATAAACTTCCCTTTTCCAAATAGTATGTCCATATTGTCTATTCTCAACAGGGAAGCAATAGAAACATTTGTTTCACTAATGATATCTCGCTGAATACAGTACATCAGTTTTTGTCGCTGTATGTGATACACCCTCCATATAAAAATAAATAACAAACTCATGCACTATTTTTTCCCCGAACTTCTGAAAATGATCATCTGGAGCGGTTTGTCTTGCTCATATTTGAAAAAGCTTTATAATTATTAACTTGTATGTAATAACATTGTTTTTGAAACTTGATGTGGAGCAATCGCAAGAGCGCTCCTTCCACGTACAGCACAACTGAAATTATGTGTTAAATTTTTTAGTCTCAGGAGCAATATTTGCGGGCTGAACCTAGGTAACACCAGTAATCCCCTAAAACTTGATGTAATAAGAAACTCCTTTTCCAAAGTGTTCATTGAACCGGCAAATTGGAGCACAAGCCCTCGCTGCTGTACTGGTGAATAATGAAATGTCGGGATTTAATAATCGAAAGTCTGCAGCTCTATTGAAATTATCGGTGAAATTACGAGAGCATAAATTAGGACACAAAAGGCAAAAAGAAGAGGACATTATTTCTTATCTCGCATTTAAGTTTAGCAAGTCTTGCAAATTTATATTACTATGGACATTCGATCGATCGTAAAACAAGAAGAACAAGTAACATCTGAATATTGCCTGATGACGACATTCAAGTATTTTTAATAAGCAACAATATGAACAAACTTCTTCTTGAAAAAAACTGCTTAAATCTTCTTTCAAATTCTGGAACAACTTGTATTAATACAAGCTATTGTTACGTTTTACGTTTTCGGGCTATTTAAAATTATACGACGCTTCTTGGACATAGCATTTATTTACAACGATTTATCTTAACTATTTACAAAGCAACTATTAAGGCGGAACACAAATTATTTACAAACTAATCAGGAACTATTTCTAACAACAGATATACTTTATTTATTTATTTACGACTTAACATTAATGATTTATATGGTTATATCTATTTGTTATTCACGCGTTATTTATTTCACTAGAGTTATGTACACACGGGTTCATTTATATTGCAGTTTACGCGCCTTGAGTTGGATGAGAACTGCCCGCTATTCCTGTGGGCGCGTATTTATATTGCCGGATAGTTCCTTCTGGAAAACGTCTCGAGTTCGCTCGACCTTTCCGGCAACTCTGACGTGTCACGCGTAAGGTAGTTTCTGGAATGTTCTGATGCGATCCGGCCCGAAGGTCGTTACACTTTCTGGAATGATCTGGAAGGCTGACTCACGCCGTCTCATGCAGCCGGCTCCAAGGTCGTTCTGCAAGGCTGTCGCACGGGACGCTGAGCCATATATCTGGGGCGACGGCCTGGCCCCAGGATCGTTACACTATAGATTGTTCCATACTTCAAATTCAGTATACGATCTTATGCAGAACGACGTTGCCACATTTCAGCACAAATCTCATTGGAAATAAATACGCACCTGTCAATCATAACTAAATCCCGCTTTTGTATTTCGGGGTGCTTAACAACTACTAATAGCTTGCTTCGTCTTGTCCTCATCTGGCATTGCTTCAAGCTAACTTAGACCGTGGGTCGCTGCCGAGAAGTGGCAACGTCGCGTCAGCCAGAATTACATTGCCCTATGCTGCCCGTACTGATTTTGAAGTATAGAATGATCTATAAGACTAATCTTGTGTAGTAAGACGTTGTCCTACTGGTTACTAACTGGCTACTGTAATTTTACTTTTCTAACCAAAAATTATTTTATTATTGTTTTTCAAAATATTCGCCCTTAAACTCTATACATTTACCCATTCGATAACACCAATTTTCAAAACATAAATTCCACTCTTCTAGAGTCACCCGAGAAACAAGATTTTTGAAGTTCTCCGTGGCATCTTCGAAGTTCTAAATCGCACACCACCGCATTTTTATCCTTTAATCGAGGAAATAGAAAGTAGTCGAGACTGTAAGGGTGATGACTTAACAATTTTAAACCGAAAGCCTCTAAAAAGTATGTTGTTTGATGTGCAGTAGGACCTGAAGCCACTGCCATGGTGCAGAACGATCTCACTTCTTGGACGCTTTAAACGAGCTTGTTGAATAACGTCTGGCAGGCATACTATTTTATATTATGCTGCCGTAACAGTACGGGTATTTTCAAACACGACAGTTGTGATAGGCCCTGATTTTAAAAAGAAGCAAGCAATCATTTTCTTACCAACACTGAGATCGCTTCACTTTAACTGGATTAGGAAACACCATTGTGCAGATTGCCGCTTAGATTCGGGTTGAAATGCACATATCCAGCTTTCGTCACCAGTTATGATGTTGTAAACTGCTATAGACCTACCTTCATAATATATATATTAAAAGTTTTCTTACACCATTCCACACGCTGTTCTTTTGGTGCTTCTGTTAAACTGTGTGGTATCCGAAGACAACATACTTTTTTTCACCCAAATGATTATGTAAAACTACGTAAAATTTAAATTCATTAAGCCAGTCACCAAATCCAGCACAAAGTCGTCCAAGACTTTCTTTTGGAGGTATGGAACTTTTAAGTCATAGTAAATCATGCCCTAACATTTTCTCTCGTTAAATTGATTTTTGCTGCACAAAACGTATTTCAAAACAACTTGTATAATAACTGTTACCACTATCAAAACTAAATTTGAATTGTCAAATTAGAAAACAACAAATATCTGTTTCATGGTAGTTTGACTTCCTCGGTGCACTTTTGCGGAAATTATTAGTACTTCCCTTGTATTCGGTATAAAGGAAGATATGTGCAAGATAAAGCAGAGGGCATTTGGCCATAGGAAGACATTTATCGATGAAAAGCCGTTTCAACAAAAATATCTGGATAATTTCATGTACGCTCAATTATTTTAAATTCAAAAACCAGTTTTATTAAACATTAAATAGACAAATTTGCAAATCAACATGGCAATACGACACCTAGGTGGAAATAGTACTATTCCACCTTACTTTAAAATGGAATAGCTCTCATATTTCCCTGGAAATTCCGACTTGTTCCAAACATTACATGTAGAGAGCTCCAGGCAACCAGTGTGAATATCTCCCACAAATCCCGGCTCCGGTGATTTACATACAGAAAATAAATATTTTCAAAAGGCAGCGCCTTGCAAGAATCAAAACCATAAAATCTGGCCGTCACTTCTGGTGACAACACGTCCATATTTTATCATCACGGGATTGTGGCGGCGGCGTCGTGCGTCCCATTTGGCACCGTGCAACATTAAAATGGGTGTTAAATCGTCACACCGAGATGACGTATCTGCCGACACAACAGCGGAAGAAAAGACGCCTCCGCCGAGCAGGCTCCTCGAGGGCCGATTGGCTGCGAAGGAGCCAAATATCAGATTCTCATGTATAAGCACGAAGTTATTCCAGATTTATAGGGACCACTCCATCACGAATTTAATACTGAAAAAGGTTTGAAATATGGATCAATATTTCGCGTGGATATAATTTTTTATACCCCGCGTTATTGCACGAATAACGTCGTAATGAATGGGTTCGTGGAAACCACCTTTATGGAGCAAATCTGAATAGCTCCCGCCACGACCAAACTAATATTAATGAGCTGCTAAAATCACGCCATCCTTGCAGATCATTTATTGCATTATTTACAGAAAAAAACTTTTTTGCTGTGAGTGCAAAAATGATACTTTCAACTTACTTAGAAGAGACGAGGAAGCCTTACAACATCTCGATTTGAGGGCGGAGGCATATATTAATAATTTATCTCCGGCCATCACCACCATCATCAATGCCCCCACCCCTCATCTCATATCCACTTAATCCCTGTTGCGTTTTCTAATATTTGCAACGTTTTTTCAAGGTCTAAATTCGTCCTGTCTCGTATATGAGGAAAAATAGTGGGTCATATGAATAAAATATGAATGTTTGCTCCGGATTAACAGCCATTATTCAGGGCAGAAGGTTGGACTGTATTCAGAACAAACACGTTTGCTCTATCCGATAACAGAAACACTCTAAATGAAGTACCTACAACAAATCAGATTTGCCAGGGATTTGAATGTTAATACAGCTATTTGCACTTAAAGGGCCCTGCTAGTGGCATTTCCACTTTTTCAAGAAATTACAAGCGCTTCTTACAACAGAACTAGTAATTAAAATGGCTTAACGTATGCAATTAATACATGACTTTCCTACTTAGAAAGAATAGTTGTAAGTGTAGGTTCAGCAATGTATATTTTGAGTGATTTCGAGTAAGCTTTAAGTATCGACCATAATTTCTGGAGTAGGGCTGGTATCTCATGTATCGCAAAAATAATATGGCAATGGAAGCTCTATAGTTTGCCAGTAAATATAAAAAAATATATTATTTTTGATAAATTTAAGTGTAGGAAAAATAGTGTAGTACAAAACAGAAAGGTACTTTAACATTTTTTAAATATTTGTGTTCCAAGGTCAAATTAACAACCTCGTGTGCGAATAACTTTGGCGTCTAAATAAAGTGGTCTGAGCGGCTGTGTATATTTAAAAGTGCTAACATCACTCAACATAACCTTGTTACCAAAGAAAACAGCGTCCATTACATACACATTATTGACATACGGAAAAGAAAATTTAACATACTTTCATTCTCTAACAATTCTTCCCAAGTGCAACATTAATAATTTAATTAAAATGGAAACTAAATTCCCCGAAACAGCTTTAATAAAAACATTTAACCGGAAGAAACTAAACATTATGTTGAGTATTGAGGTCTCACTGTCATTTGAAGTTAAAATATTCACATTTTTCGATATTGGAGCACTTTACACTATTAGATAAAAGCAGCACATACAAACTGCAGTCACGAACTCAAAGGACAATTTTAAAATCATTAGCTGCACGATATATTCGCTCTTATAAATGTTTAAAAAATGAGCCAAACAAAACGCTCACTCTTAAATTGGCCATGAGAAAATATACGAGGAATTAATTTACGTGAACGGCAAATGCTGTTTAACCCAGAACGAAGGAACTTTGCTCTAGGAACCATTAGTCGTGACAAGAGCAACTTTACTGGGTTATTCGCCACTACTACAAAGATAACAGGTGGAACCCATAACTTACGATTTGCACTTTACAAACAGTCAAGAAAGTATTCCTGTTTTCATGTAAAAAAATAACAAATTGCATAGGGAAGCCAAGAGTATAGTTATAGCACAAATACTTAATTGTGAAGAATAAAACATTGGTTTGCGATATTTCCTAGATTTTATTATGACAATTGAAAAAATATCTATCTCCATTTGCAAGTCTATAAAGCAAATGTGTCCGCGATGCTCCTTAAATTTATGCAAGCCTTCAATTTGCGTAGTTCCGGGAATTACTCCTTGCACTCGCTCAGTTCGCACCTCGGAACATAAAATGTACAATATTGTAGAACCAGGTTGTATTGTGAAAGAAAAGGTAGTTTTTTGGTTGCAATAAGATGTGATTAGAGTGACCAGGCCTAACCACACTTTTAAAGACAATTTTAGCCTGTGTCTTCGTCACAAATGAATACATCTCAGAGTTTAGAAGTATATTGAATTATTTAAGAAATACAAGTCCTTATATATAATTCAATGTGTGTCGTGCTTGCTGTTTTTGAACTCATAATCCATTATTGGCGTGGGCCCAAAAACATGACGTTTGCATAATAATACATTGCCGGTACACAATGTGTGGTGTGGAAAATCTGACCCAGCAATAGCATTATAATGCAGCGGTCTGCATAAAGTCTCGTTATAATGCAATGGAATTTCAGTTCAACCCCTAGTCGGATATTTGGAGACACTATTATCGTCCCGCCATCAATAGTTCCGTAAACATCAGATATACCGAGGCCATACCGATGCAGGTTTGAAAGACCACCTTTGCATTGACGCCCGTACCGACACTTTGAACTGAAGCGTTTACTCTTGTTTTTGACAAGCCCGGACCGTAAGATTTTAAGCTCGATACTCACGCTGTCCGTGAATTCTTGAAGTCATATAAGCAGTTTAGAAATGACAACGATAAGATAAGTAATATCGTGAGCTTAACACATTTTCTGAAGAACCCTATTCCATCCGGCGAGATACACCAGGTGGCGCCTAACACAAATTACAACCTCCCGCCCCCTCCCCCACTTAACCACTTTTTTGGCTTGCGGGTTTTAGATGGGTTTTCTCTCGCAACAGTTTATGCATCTCCATTTTGAATAGGTAGTTCTTGCACTAAGTGTAATTTAAATCTATTATAATATGAGTCATACAATTTCAGCGTTAGCAATATATCAGTCAGTATCATTATATGATCTTCGATAACCTCTAATATCTTTAACAATTTGCTCCAAAGTCATTTAATTATAATTAAACCTAACAAGGATCTGAAATATCCGGCTGATCCAACATATGAAATTGTTTGGGTTTAAATATTGTTTTGAGAACTGTCAAAACTTGCTAGTCAAACATCACCGCCATCGTTATCTACATCATCGCCGAATCTCTTACGAACTTTAAAGCCTTGTTATACATTTATTTTGGCGTACAGTTCTCAAACCGCTATCAATTCTTGATCTTTTGTCGATAGTTCTATTATACTTTACAACTGTTTCACTTATTGTAACATCTTCATTGGTGTCATTAAGTCAATAATTAGTTGCCAACTTTTTATGTATTTTATTAATTCTGTTCTAATTTAATTTCTGTTTTTATTCTTTCCTTGCTGAATTCCACTTCAGCTTTTGTATTTATTACGTGTTGATGTCTTAGAGCCTTCATGGCTCATTCTCGAAGCCATTGCCTGTTTTTGTTCGAAAACCAATCAAAATTAGAACATAAATATTATTGTAATCCAAGTGTTTTAATAGATGCCAAGAGACCTAAGATTTATAATTCAAATATCGGAGCAAAGGCCTAAATAAGCTGAAATGGGGCTTTTGTTAATCACTCGCGTTGATACTTTAAATTTTAATAAGACGTCTCGTACACCTTCACATTTGAAAAACTATTCGCCCTTTGTGTTTAACTTACTAACTCAGTGACCCTGAAACTATAAAACCCCGTCCTTGGCTATGAAAGATTACTACCTGCCAAAAAACAGAAAGCTGGTTCACCCCTATAGTGTTCTCGGGCTGAAACTCAAAGCAATTTGCTTACACAAATATATTTACTTTAAGCCACATAAAATTAAAAAAAGAGAAAATAGAATTAACGCCTGGAATGGTTAGTAATTCTTAAATACACATGTAAATCGATAAAAAACCAATCTACGGGCGATACAGCTTGGAGCTACTCGCATGTACATTGTAGACATACATAATCAACATTAAAACAATGTCGAAAACAACGTTGAAATAATTATATTTGAAACGCAAATGTTAAAATGTTGTAAAAGAGGTCCCTGTTCTAAAGCTGAGCCTGTTAAAATCGAGCGCGATCTACACACCTATTAATCGTTTATGAAGAATATTCTTTCGCGCTTGTAAAAGCTTTTAACAGCTGAACGCAAGCCTTTTCTATGCGGAAGTACTGTCCAATGTTCGAAGTCGCACTGCGTCATCCAAATTTTGAATGGCGTGATGCGTGGAAAGCTACCACACCCAATATTCCCGGGAAAAGCCAATCTCCTCTTATTTCTAGAATTGACGTCGCTCGGACGTTACAGCTTCAATGGACACTTCGATATCCCGAGCTGCTTCGCATATTGTTATGCTCATCTCGCACACGGTGAAACTGCGTTCGCTGATATAGTGAACGCTTGTTTGCTGCACTTTAAACTTGTATGCAGCAATTAAATATTGACAGGCCCCTTTTGGCGGCTTTTATTCACTTCGCGGTACGCGATTTTCACAGAATGCACTCTGGAGCCGCAACCACTTCCGCCTTACTTAACCTGCGACTAAGGTTGCCAGCAAAATATGCTTCGTCTCGCGTGCACTCGCTGCACAGGCGAAGTCCACCTCACACTGTGTTCACTGTACAGAAAAGGAACGGCTCATTTGACAAATATATAATTAATAAAAACAAGCACTACAGGTAAGGGATATCAAGATCCGCTTCAAAGTTGGGCAATAAGAGGAAATTTCTGTGAAGTAGGAATTACAAACTCTTTACAGTTTTATAAAGATGGCACATTAACTGAACAAGAATATCCTACAAAATGGCTAAGATCCAAAATTACACCTTCCAATTAAAAACACTGAAGAAAATCCAGCTTTAGGAATTTAATCACTCGGTTATTTAAATTGAAACCACCTACTTATTTTGTCGTATGTAAGCAACTGTCGAAGGTATCAAAATCTCCTCAGCAAACACCGAGGTCGTCGAGTTGCCGTGGTTTCACTGCAACTGCCTTGGCTGCAGAAATATCGGAACCTAGGATATAGTAAGAAGGGTAACCGCTCCCAGAAACGTCATAGCTTATACTATAAGTGTGATAAGGAGCGCCAGTATGGGGATCTCGGAAATTGTAAGAGATACAAATTTGGTTAAATGGGAAGAAAGTTGCGCAACTTTGCGTTTTTGAATTATCTCAAAAAACCGAATTTTTGAACATTTTATTTTATTTTTTCCTTGTGTTAATATTAGAGTTATAGCGAAACTGACAAAACATCTTTATAGCGAATTTTTATGGACTCAAATATTATGTTATCAATTTTTTATCCGACGTTTCGTCTTTGACTAATCATCAACTTCATTTTTTTAAATACGGTCCTGATTTTCTGATGTCAAATTTGTGAAGCCCTTTTTACAAATTATGGTTTAATTACGTTTCGAATCTTTGAAGACCACCATCAAGAAATTTTTGGATACGGACCTGTGTCCTAGAGCAGTTCATACGTTCTTTTAGCTTTTGTAGTTTAAACAAGAAGTAATGAGCCACACTGGATGTTTTTAATCCTTAATAATCACGTTTGGTATTGGAATTCAGAAAAAATTCAATAGTCAGTAATTAATTTATTGATTATTTTTCTTACTTATAAATAATAATTAAAATTAGAAATACAAACATTCAGTGATGATAATTACTTTATTTCTTTAAATTACAAACCCTGAAACAACGTATGAAATGCTCTAGGACAGAGGTCCGTATCCAAAACTGTCTTGATGATGGTCAAAAACGACTCGAAACGTAATTAAACCATAATGTGTGGTGCATTGTTAAATTCAGAATAAAAAGGGTTCACAAATTTGGCATGAGAAAGTCAGGACCGTATTTAAAAAAAGACCAAACGTTGGATAAAAAATTTGATAACGTAATCATTAAGTCCACTAGAAGTTGCTATAAAGAAGTTGAATCAGTTTCGCTCTAACTTTAATATTAACGCCAGAAAAAACAATAGAAAATCTAAAAATTCGGTTTTTTGAGATAATTCAAAAACGAAAACTCATATGAAGGATTTCTAGGCGTCATTTTGTTAGTCCTTTAATTGTGCAATTTTCTTCCCATTTAGCCAAATTTGTATCTCTTACAATCACCGAAATCTCCATACTGGATCTCCGTATCTTGGACACTCTGTATAATTATTTTCGATTAAAAAGTTGTGAGGTAAAATAAAACAGTGTATTAAGAATACAGAGTCTTAAAAAAATATCTATGAATACAAAATAATAACAATAATTTATAAGACTTTCATAGTAATACAGCTTGAATACTGATATATCTATCTTCATGAAGGCCATGTATTTAAAAAAATCCTGTCGTTTTATGTTGTACACAGCTGATAGCTTATTTTTACTCGGTAATAAATTGCAAAAAAAAACTATTACAATATAGTATTTCATAGTGCGATGTTTTAAATTTTAAATACTAAATAATATCAAACCAAAACAAAATGTCAATATCAGACAAACTAATGTTTAAAAGTATTACATTAACAAAAAATCAACATTTCTAACACATTTGTCGTTAGCTTACCCAGTGCGAATCATGTTAAAGAAGCTCATAATAGTATTTCACACAGCGTCATGAAACCAGCGGAAAACAAACTAAACCACTAAAAAGCAAACGTCAAATAGCACAAGAGTGGAAACGGTATCGTGACAATTTATTACAGCACATGTCAACATGCAGACAGAAAAACCACACAAAATAACGACATGCAACTGCGGCAGCGACACAAAATTAGAGTAATTGCGCACTGGATTAAGTGCTGCCCAACTTTATTAAATAAGATTTCAGGCTCCACGATCGATTCCATCAAAATCCACCTCTTCCGGAAAGCAGGAGCCGTCCTGAAAAAGGACACGCCGCTAGCGGCTTAAGAAAACTTGTAATTTAATTATTGCACTAAACAAGCTCCGCTGACGTAGAAAAATATTCATTAGTTTTTGTTTTGGCCTTTTATTAAACGACTACACCGAAAGGGGGCTTTTTATCTCGGAGGCCTTTTCAGTATATGCTGGTTTTTTACGATATTCAAGAGTGTTTTCAGGAGGGAAAAACTTTGACAAATTCATGACTGATCCACGGCTGGCTCGTCTCCGAACAGAGCAACCGCCAAATGAGCGATGGTCGATCTGAGCAGGAGCTTTTTACCCTGTCTTATAAAAGTGCGTCTCCGGGGAGCAATGGAAGCGCTGCGTGGCCCAGTTTTTGCCCTTTGGAGCCATGTTTGGATATTCCTGTGGGTGAAGCGTTAATTTATGCGCGACCCCTCGAAATCGCCGATTCTCGCTGGCATCGGAAAGCGGCTGCCCTCGCAACAAAGGCCGGAAAGGAACTGGCCGAAAGCGTAATAAACGCGCTCAATAAAGTAAACTAACCCGACGAGGTGGCCAATAATAAAGACTGGCAAGTACGTCGGGCGTGATGGATTTCCACAGGTCAGTCCGAGCTTCAGGAAAGTGAAAAATTGGACAATCAGCAACAAGTGTTCGCGTGATAAGCACGTGATTTGTGTGTAACAAAACTGATATAACAAGCGTATGGGATAGGATTAGCCTTCTTTAGAAATACACCGTGAAATAAAAACCTTCCGACATCAATAACTGGCGCTGGGAAATTGTTAGGCGTGCAGACTACACAAATGTTGTTTTCCCGGGACTAGACTAATCATTCGTTAACAAATAGAACATTAGAGAGTTATCACTACGTAATTAGTCTATCTGATTTATCAGGGAACAAAAAAATTAAATAGGTACTTATTGGCTGGCCCATTAAATACAAAAAGCCATAATTAACGTTCTTATTTAAGAACTTAGCTATTAAATTCAATGAAAGAATAGCCGGAACTGAAATTACTACTTAATGAGAAACTGCTTAATAGCTCCTACATTTGGAATGGAAAATAGAAACAAGTTGCCGGTATAAAAGAAGCATTAGTGTCAAAAGTTCATTTGAAAAATAATGCGGCAGGAAAATAAAAAATATATAATAGCATTGCTAAGTTAGATGAACCGAATTGACAATCGATTTAATATTCTACTAGAGAAAACTGAAAAATAGGGTGACTAAAACCACGTTATATTTAACCTATGCATAGCTTCAGAAAGCAATGGTCAATGCAATGGAAAATGCAAAAACATTTAAAATAAACAGAAATTTAAGACAGGCGTATTTTTTTCATCTACCCTACATTACGGGGAAAACTGATTTACGGTCCACAACAAGCCCAAAAAATACGGCCCAGTTAGTTCAGTGGGAAGGGGAGAAAGCTCGCTCGCAATAGTCAAAACAAATTATGTACTTTGAAGGTTCAAGGACAAATTCAGTCACATTTAGATGGGCACCACAACTGAAGGCTAATCAGAAATTAAAATCTATCGGCGCTGTGATGTCGCGTATCTCTCTCTCTCTCTAGGCGTATACTTCATGGCTGAAGTGTCGTGATCTCATGGTTGCTATTACGCTGTGGTTTGGGCAATGTTCCTCCATTTGTCACTGTCTGAGGCGTGCCTGATGTTTTCTTGAAACGGTGTGCCGGTGAATTGCTTGACTTGGTCTATCCATCGTCTTGGAGAGCGTCCTCGAGGTCGTTTCCCTTCTAGCTTCCCCTGAACAACCAGTTTTTCTAAGTTGTCGTCCTTCCTTCTGGTGACGTGTCCAAAGTATTTCAAGATTCGTCGCTTTACTACACTTGACAACCTTTCCTGAATTCCCAGTTCTTCCAGGATGGAAACATTGGTTCTATGTGCTGTCCAAGGGATCCTCAGGAGTCTTCTCCACACCCACATCTCGAAGGCATCCAACTTTTTAATGTCTGCGGCCCTCAAGGTCCAAGCTTCCGCTCCGTATATGGCAATGGGAAACACAAGTGTTCTAACTAGCTTGCATTTTGTTGCCTTCGTAATGTGGTGGTCTTTCCAAATTTTTGTTAGTTTAGTCATAGATGATTTGGCAAGCGCTGTTCTTTTTTTTGATATCTGTTGAAGAGTTGCCTTCATTATTTATATGGGAACCTAGATAGACTATTTCACTTACATTGTCTACATCACGAATGTTAGGTGCGGTTGCTACTTTGTTGGTACGATCTATTACCATGAGTTTTGTTTTTTGACGGTTGAGTTTTAGGCCGAATCGTAAACTCTCCTGCTCAACCCTTTCAATCAACTCTGACATCTCTTGTTCCTCTTTCGCGATAAGGGTAGTGTCATCCGCGTAGCGGGGGTTATTTATTGTCTTGCCGCCGATAACTATACCACCTTGTCGCGTATATTACCCTGACAATGTATTTACCGTGGCACGAATCGACGAGAAAATGACTATTGATAGCCTGAAGACAAGCTTGTACCAGGATAATCAAACCTCGGCTTAGACAAACAGCAGGAGTTTAAACCACGGAAAACGTCATGCGGCCCGGGCTTGTCCAAAGAAGAATGGGCAGAAAGGTCCTCAAGGCTGAATCGCGGCTCAGAGAATCGTTTACAGTTTACAGGATGGTTGCGGAACAGTTGATGGCGGAATAATAAGGGTTGCCCAAATATCCGACCAAGGGTCGCTATGAACTTCCACCGCACAATATCGAAATTGAATAAGAACATTGCTTGCTCACAAAATGGCTGCTACATTACGGTAACACTCAGTGCGCCCACCGTATTTGAGGGACGCTAACTGATTGACTCCCTGGCACTAGCTCGTGTCCGCCCTGAGACGTTCAGTCGGCTCCTTAACCTCTGCTCAGCGTGCATAGAAAAGCAGTGGCGGCGGCCAGTTTTTAAACTGACGTAACATCTACTTTTAACATTCACTTAGCTGAAAAAACCAATTAGGTTGTATTATTGAAATATCAGGTATATAAGAATTGATGTTTAACAACAAATACTGAAAAAACTATAAATATGAGAACATATCAAAAAAGGTCAAAATAAACCGCAAAAGATCAGAAACCATCGAGGTATGCAACACTTATGAATATCTATATAGTCAAAGTAATTAAAATAAACGGACAGAAGAATAAATAACAACAGCAAAGAACATAAAATAGTGCAATGGTACCATATGGATCAATAAAAAAAAAGAATCCATTGCAGAAATTGCCTTTGTATATGGAGAAGTGATGGTCATAAATCCAAGATATGAAAATAGTTTTATGGTAAATATTCTAAATCGAAAACGCATCTTTACTGAACTCTGTCTATATGGGTAAAAAGCATATTTACCGAATGAGTCAGTTATGAATTAAAATAAGCTGCTTTTTATATCAATGGTATTCATGATAAACAACCTGGACTTAGCCCGTAAAGAAAAATAGCAACGTTATTTGAATTTAAGTTTTTTTTATTAAAGATTTGCGATTCAGAGTACCATAATAGCTATTTGTGCAACAAGTGCTAAAGGTGAACGATTATGCAAGAGACATTAAAATTATGAAACGAAGCCGAAGGCTGAGTTTTATAACATGTCTCCTGCATAAACACTTTTAGCACGAGTTTGCACTCAATATTTTTTCTACGGCCTTCAATTTACTGTTATTAATCCATAAATGTCGATTTAAAAAAGGTTTGCATTTATGACAGTTATAATTTATGTCATAATAAAGAGATGGCCTTGACGCGCAGGTGAATGTTTCTGCAGCCAGTAGCTGTCAAAGTTAGTTATCAAAGGTAATTATAAATGTACACATTTTACTTTACTCATTACATAATGCTTTAATTATCTAAAAAACACTTTACCTCTAACGAAAGAAGTAACTAGAATAACTTTATAACTTCCAGTTCAAAATTCTAAATTCCACACCAGCTGTTTACTTTTAGCACATGAGCTAAAAATAAACAGCTGATTTCACTTTTAACACGATGATTTATAAAACGTTACTTTTAGTGAAAAAAGCTAGCGCTAAAAGGCGTACTTTTAGTAGTGGTCGTAGAAAAAATGTTGTTAAATACTCAACCATTGCGAGAACTTTATGTGCTCACACGGATAACAAGCTCGCTATCGCTCGCTTGTTAGATACCGTACTCGGACGTAAAGTTCTAAATAATGGTCTTTCAATGAAAATTACTATAAAAGTACTACAAATGAACTTTCGGCGTAAAACGATTTCGGACACATCAGAAATGACAACGTGATACATTGAAAGAAACCATAATAGGTAGGCGCTATACTCAAAAAGAAGCTACTCTGGCACGGCCACCAAAGACACGTGATAAAACAGAGTGTACGATTTCGCAAAGATACATCAAGACCTAGCTAAAATTACTTCATTGCCAGCGTAACTTTTGACAATATTTAATGTAATAATAATAATTACTTGATTAATTAGTAATGTATTGAACTACCCGCCAAACGGGCGAGTTTAACAACCAAATAATAAAAATAAAAAATCAATTTATTATACCTCTGTTAGTCAACAATTTTCAAAAACCACTTACATTTTTTAATGCACTAATACGTATCATGATTGGGCTAGCGACCTAATCGACAATCAAGTTTGTTGAAGCCATATGCTCCGCATGGAGCGCATAATGATGAATGAATAAACATGTATAACAATACATGAATCTAGGATAAATAATCTCAATAAGCAGTTTTTTTAATACAATTAAGGACTTAAAAATTTTAATTATTTGACTTGGGTAAAAATTGGATGAAAAAATATTTTTAGGAGAAAAATATAGTCAAAACAAACGACATATTGTCGTGAAATATAAATTAATAAAAATATTGATATGAAATTTTTAAACAAGACGTTTCGCCATTTTTGATGGCTTCATCAGTTATATTATGAATTGTAACTAATTAATATTTAATACATTCTGAAAGAAAAACAATAGGATTAGCGAACAATACATTTTTCCCTCAAGTATGTGTACTTACATGATTAATATGGTTTATTTTTCACGACATTTTTCAAAGTATGTTGGTTAATTAATAAAACACAGTCATTAAGTGCAATCCATATTAATTTTTACTTAATAGCAAGACACGTAATACGAGCTCTTAAGCAGGCAAAGTTCAAATTTTACAGATAAAGGAGGCTTGCAAGGTTGTTCACATATTTCTGTTATCAATGCATGCGCAAAGGTAGAAAATTCGGATAATACAGGTGACTTGGGCAGAGACGTATTAGGTTAAAATTTGATTTACTTGAAAATTAGTTTTAAATTTAATAACGATGAATATGAATGCAATATATTAAATTTGATTAAGAAAAAATGTTATTTAAACAAATTATGATATATAGAACTGAGGTTATCAATATCAGTTCTATAATTTATAGCATTGGGGCTTTTTTGTATTTCGATCATTTCCAAGCATAGACGTTTTTTTAAATTACTCTCTTTATGTAAGATCTTAGGAGTATTAAATTTGAATTTATGTAGCGAATTATTGGCGTGGTCTGTCAGTGCTGTTTTTTGAGTAGAAGGAGATAAATTATTAATTTTAACTGAGTATTTATGTTGATTAATTCTATGTTTTAATAGCTGTTTTGTTTGTCCTATGTACGATGAGTTGCAGTTATTACAGTCAATTTGATACACCAGATTTGATTGCATAATATTTTCAGTTCTATCCTTTAAGTTTGTGAAAAATTTTTTACCTAATGTATTGTGGTTGTTAAATGCTGTTATGATATTGTGTTTGTATAGTTCTTTTTCGATTTTTTCAGAAAGTGTAGGGATATAGTTAATGGAAATATATTTTTTTTTGGTTTGAAAGGTTAGAATTATTAAATTCATTACCCAAATAATTTGGTTGTAGGTCTATTGATTGATTAAATTTATTGTGGCTGTTAATTGTATTGATTCGATATTTAATTTGTTTTTTAATAAAGTAAATTGGATATTCATTTAATATTAAAATGTTAGTAATGATTTCTAGGTTTTTTTTATGAAATTGTTGTGAAGATAGTTTGATAGCTCGGTCGACCAAGCTGTTAACTACGCTTTTTTTGTATTTAATTAAGGTATCGGAATTAAAATTTATGTATCTATCTGTCTTTATGTTTTTTCGAAACCAATTGGTTAATATATTTCCATTAGTTTGTCTGATTAAAGTTAGGTCAAGAAAATTTATGGAGGAATTATTATTTTCGTTTTCAAGTGTAAAATAATAATTCCTCCATAAATTTTCTTGACCTAACTTTAATCAGACAAACTAATGGAAATATATTAACCAATTGGTTTCGAAAAAACATAAAGACAGATAGATACATAAATTTTAATTCCGATACCTCAATTAAATACAAAAAAAGCGTAGTTAACAGCTTGGTCGACCGAGCTATCAAACTATCTTCACAACAATTTCATAAAAAAAACCTAGAAATCATTACTAACATTTTAATATTAAATGAATATCCAATTTACTTTATTAAAAAACAAATTAAATATCGAATCAATACAATTAACAGCTACAATAAATTTAATCAATCAATAGACCTACAACCAAATTGTTTGGGTAATGAATTTAATAATTCTAACCTTTCAAACCAAAAAAAATATATTTCCATTAACTATATCCGTACACTTTCTGAAAAAATCGAAAAAGAACTATACAAACACAATATCATAACAGCATTTAACAACCACAATACATTAGGTAAAAAATTTTTCACAAACTTAAAGGATAGAACTGAAAATATTATGCAATCAAATCTGGTGTATCAAATTGATTGTAATAACTGCAACTCATTGTACATAGGACAAACAAAACAGCTATTAAAACATAGAATTAATCAACATAAATACTCAGTTAAAATTAATAATTTATCTCCTTCTACTCAAAAAACAGCACTGACAGACCACGCCAATAATTCGCTACATAAATTCAAATTTAATACTCCTAAGATCTTACATAAAGAGAGTAATTTAAAAAAACGTCTATGCTTGGAAATGATCGAAATACAAAAAAGCCCCAATGCTATAAATTATAGAACTGATATTGATAACCTCAGTTCTATATATCATAATTTGTTTAAATAACATTTTTTCTTAATCAAATTTAATATTTTGCATTCATATTCATCGTTATTAAATTTAAAACTAATTTTCAAGTAAATCGAATTTGAACCTAATACGTCTCTGCCCAAGTCACCTGTATTATCCGAATTTTCTACCTTTGCGCATGCATTGATAACAGAAATATGTGAACAACCTTGCAAGCTTCCTTTATCTGTAAAATTTGAACTTTGCCTGCTTAAGAGCTCGTATTACGTGTCTTGCTATTAAGTAAAAATTAATATGGATTGCACTTAATGACTGTGTTTTATTAATTAACCAACATACTTTGAAAAATGTCGTGAAAAATAAACCATATTAATCATGTAAGTACACATACTTGAGGGAAAAATGTATTGTTCGCTAATCCTATTGTTTTTCTTTCAGAATGTATTAAATATTAATTAGTTACAATTCATAATATAACTGATGAAGCCATCAAAAATGGCGAAACGTCTTGTTTAAAAATTTCATATCAATATTTTTATTAAACTATATTTCACGACAATATGTCGTTTGTTTTGACTATATTTTTCTCCTAAAAATATTTTTTCACACAATTAAGGACATTTTAAACTAAGATTATTAGCTTAATGCACATCAACTTTAATTAAGTGATCATTTTGGCGATATTTGCCCTACTGTAGAGTCTACCCTCCCAAAAATGAGTAGAATTATATAATTCAATCCTCATTTTCATCAAGGTTGGTCAAATTCAGATTGTGGTATCTTGTTTAAGATGGACTCCAATTCAAATTTGTACCAACTATAAGCAACCTACCTTAGAAGGCTCACATAACTCCGACTAGCTCAAATCTCGGCTGCGATACGGGTATGATAAATGTGGGATTTTTGTTTACTGCACTTTCGCATAAAGGTTTTAGGTTCACACCAAGAAAGAAGTATTGGGCGCCAACAATTTTATTAAATTGTAATTTATAAATAATATATGCATATCCAATCAAACATTAAACCCTACATGACGTTTCTAAAACCTAACCTGTGGCTATCTACTTGGTTACTTTTATCATTTCTACAAAAAAGGTAGTCGAATTTACTTGCTACATTCTGAGTAAGTTATTTAAGGTAAATTAAATTTCATATGCTTACTTAAACTTATAATTTTGACATACTTCCGGTTGTTGCTTAACTGAAGTGTTTTATACAGATCTCTGCGGTTTAGGACTAACCTAATAAGGGAGCAGCTGATCTTATGCAGCCAAGAACCGCTGCCTTGCTTATCGAATTGAATTTCCCGTTAACAGCAAACATTTTCGTCGCCGGACCAATGAAGCGGGTTTGGTGGAGAGGAATTCCTGACGCTATTTAGTGCTGGTCTAATATCATCGCCTACATAATAAATGTTAATGAAGAACTTGAAGTCTTCCCCACAAATTTATTTGATATAAAAAAAGGTTAAAAGGTTATGTGTGCGTGACTAGTTTCGACAAATTGTCATCATCAGACGCAACATTTTTAAGGGCTAAAGGTAACAATAGTTAAGATATATGAAGTTGAAAGTAACTTTTGGAAGGCAATCAATAAGAATGTAACAAATACCATAACATGAATTAGATTTAAGCTAAGCGATTAACCACATCTCTAGGAGACCATTATAAAAATTGAATTGCTTTGTAGGGAAGAATATATACAGAAGTTAATATTAGTTTAAGCAGCAATGGATCAGAGTCAAATTATCATCGCCTACTGCAAATTAGGCCCTCAAAAGACTTCGCCGAGACGCCGTGTAGCCTAGCTAATCCGAATCACTGCGTTTAGTGCACCAAAGACAATCAAGATATGCAGGTGAAATAAAAAGCTGAATTAAAGAAACTTCCGTTAGGATAAATAATAATCACCGATATATGTACCTACCAGTTAAATTGTAACTGCTTTTTCTATTATTATTATGTCCAATGAATTAAATCTATTCGCCTGAGAAACCATTACAATATAATAGAATGCAGAATTAGATTAATTATAATCTCACAGGTTGGGAGGTCTCAAGATCATATATCCATTAGCTGAGAAAGAACTCCTAACTTATTCGTCGCTGGACGCTATTAAGACCTAATTTGTTTTTATTACAAAACAGGAAATGGCTTTTTTCTTTTATTTTTTTTTTGAAAATTTCCAAATTAGCCCTCTGTTTAAAATTAATTACTAGGTGATGATTATGTAACCTGTATTTCTTCCAAGTATTATAAGTTGTATAACTTTCAGGTTTTGTTACAATTTAGAATTAACGCATTTTAGTAGCTCTGACTGTGGAATGCTACAAATTCAGTACCAAAGTATACCCATGCAGATAAACACCCACAACTTACTGAATGAGCAAAATTTTACAGAATTTAAAATTAAAGAAGCGAATTTTCACATCCATTCTCGTAACGTGATGTCTAATATCTAATAAGCATCTACAACAAGAAATGTATAATATTGAACATCTAGGTTATATACTGTGTTGTACCAGTTTTACACCTAACTACTGTGCAATGGTATACGCATAACGTATTTAGTGGAAATAAACAAAAATTCTTAAGGGCCAGACCCAATTCGCTTAGAATTCATTTCGAGTAAGTTGTGAGCCCTATCATCCTCTAGTGAGTGGTTGGTTATTTTCCTCTAGAGCATATGTGGGTCACAAACCTTACTTAAGTTAGTGTTAATTATTAATGTAAGTGGTGACGGGAGGTCCGTAAACCGTGTGAACGCTACCTTCGTTGCTCGAGCCGGACCCCTTTCAAACACGTAACCATAATTTCACATTCGGTGCTAATATGTAGCATACCTGGTGTCACGTTTGCTCTGCACGTGTTGATGTGGTTTCGGGTAGAGCAGCAAGGTTGTTTTAAATCGTTAATAGGCAGCGTTCGCACAGTTCATGCACTTTTATCCACACTGTTGCAGCCTAGTTCAAATGCAAATCACAGATAAGCATTTAAACACAATTGAATATTACTGGCTTTAGAGATTTCAGTTATGCCAATATTTTATAACACAATTCAACAGGTTTAGAAGGTACTGACAAATCTTATAAAACGTATATTGTCCAAAGTTTTCAATATTTTAAGAACACGCAGGTGGCGCACTTGCTTTCCCTTTTCACACAATTAGGAAAATACATATGACAACACTCTTACTATAGTAGATTGTATATTTCTCTTAGTAAGAGCAGTGAGTATTGAATTTGTAATAACCAGTATTTACGTTAACAAGATCAGGAACCAAAAAAGTGAGAAAAAAAGTGGTGAAAGAGCCGGCCCCAATTGCTCTCGAAGACGCAAGTTCCATAAAATTAAAACGAGGATGAGGCCTCGACTTGCTCGCACACTTTGAGAGCTTTTTACGCTGGCTGCCACCGTATATTGCTTCCGAGATATAGACGTGAAGACCGCATTGTACACAACTGTTACATTCGACACACCACAAAGAAACTTTCGCAAGAAAGAAATAAGAACAGACCCTGCACCGAGACAATATAATGAACATCAAGCTTGCGCGGGGACGCGACAAAAAGCTCCCCGAGTAAAATAAACTGTGTCGAGAGAAAACAAGAAACTAACTAACTACCGACACCAAAAACAAATTATGAGATGAAACTATTCTTCAGCCCTGCTGACCCCATTAGTCTGCGCTCTTATGGTACCACTAAAAGCATAATTAAAACATGAAATGTGTGTTTAACTGCTGAAACAAAGCTTACTTGGAGGCAAGTCTCTATGGCCGTCTCCATTAGGGTCGAAGCTGCGGAGGCTGTCGGTATTAAATCAGACTTAACATTATTACATTGTCGGAAGTTTAAAAAGCTCGCTCACACGACTTGCTCCAAATTTACGTGACATATTTGTTTGCCTGGCATTAAGGTAATCAGACAGGTACACTACACGAAAATTACTCGCTCGCTTACTCGCTCCAGTATATTAACGTGCGTAAATTATGACACCTCTCGTCATTAGTATACATTTTAAATTGCCACCTTGCAGTGCCCGCTCGTAGATTATTAATTCCGGCCGCCGTTTAATTTATACCCCGAGTTCGTCACTGACAGCGCAATAATTATTAATTTAGGAAATCTCAAATATTTAAGAAAAAGTAGCTAACCGAGACTTAATTATGAAGTTAGTTTGTCATCGTTACCGGCCATGCTCGTGTAAGGAGGCTCCCCGAAGCTAAAATTAGTAACGCGCATTTACACTTGGCCCAGTAAAACTGGAGAAATCTTACAGTTTTTAGGTTTAAGAGGATACTGGCTGTAAAGATATGTGTCACATTTGATAAAACGACTTTTTGTTCTACATTTCATCTAAATCCTTATATAAAGTACCTGCGATCAAGTAGTTTAGTTCAATTTTTCATTGATCGTTGTTTAAAAACAATTCAAATTTGATGAAATTTACTACGATTCCATTTTTTCCAGTGGAATTATCTATAATTCGGCTCCTTAAATGTATTTTTCGTTGACCGCTTATTAATTTCAATATTAATGAATTATTCCCCAAAAAAGGATGGATGAATAGACGTAATTAATAACTACACTGTTTTTGATTAATACACTCTTTTTCATTAATTAACTGTTTTTTAAAAAAGGATGGATTAATAGATCTATTAATACACTGTTTTTGATTAATACACTCTTTTTAATTAATTAACTGTTTTTGTGATTTTGACGTTTTGATGATATTTTGCATGGAGGTTAGTTGTATTAATCAAATTTTTCGCCACAAAAAAGACTCTGCGGCCAACGAAACAATTTTGTAATCAACTCGTTTGTTAATGGACGATTAATAATCTCAACTATTAAAGGCACTCACTCGCTATCGCTCGTTCGTGCTTTAAACAGTTTTGATTATTAATAGCCTTCATTAACACACTTGTTGGTTAAATAACTATTATTATAATAAATTCTATATTCTAAGTTTCAGGATTTTTTGCATGTTGTTGTTCTTCTTGACTTTCTTTTTCAGGGATGGCTAACTTTCTTCTTTTCACGTGGCAACCATTTTGAAACATTTCCCTGGTAGCAGTTGTGAAGACCATTGACAGATTTCATTTCTGTAGAGATTATACTTTATACTTTCATATGGCAGCCATTTTGGAGTATTTTGTTGGTAGCAGTTGTAAAGACTATTGTCAATTTTTATTTCTTCAGAGATCATCCTTCAGGGTTGGTTGAATGTTTTGTTTTCAGACGGCAGCCATTTAGAAACATTTCTCTGGTAACAGTTGTGTAGACAATTGACCAGTTTTTTCCTTCAGAGATGATTCTTCAAGGTTCATGGAATTTCTTGTTTCCATATGGCAGCCATTTTGGAATATCTTTCTGGTTGCAGTTGCGAAGCCCATTGAAAATTATTATTTCTTCAGAGATCATCCTGCAGGATTGGTCGAATTTCTTGTTTTCAGACGACATCGATTTCGGAACATTTTTCTGGTGGCAGTGTGAATATCATCTACAATTTTTGTTTCTTTAAAGATCGTTCTTTAAGGTTGTTTACGTTTCTTGTATTCATGTGGCAGCTATTTTGCAACATTTTTCTGGTGGCAGTTGTAAAGACTATCGACAATTGTTATTCCACCAGAGATCATCCTTCAGCGCTGGTTGAATTTTCTCTTTTCGGACGGCAACCATTTTGAAACATATCTCTGGTAGCAGTTGTGAAGACCACTGACAGATTTAATTTCTTTAGAGCTCATCCTTCAGGGTAGGTTGAATTGCTTGTTTTCATGTGGCAGCTATTTTGGAACATTTTTCTGGTGACAGTTGTGAAGACTATTTACAATTTGTATTTCTTCAGAGATCATGCTTTAGGGATGATTAAATTTCTTCTTTTCAGATGGCAGCCACTTTGAAACATTCTTCTGGTAGCAGTTGTGTAGACAATTGATAAGTTTTGTTCCTTCAGAGAGCACTCTTCAAGATTGATAAAAGTTCTTTTTGTCAGACTGTAACCATTTTGGAACATTTTTCGGGTGCAGTTGTGAATATCATTGACAACTTTTGTTTCTTCGGAGGTAGGCTAAGTTTCTTGTGTTCATACGGCAGCTATTCTGGAACATTTTTGAGGTGGCAGTTATGGAGACCATTAACAGTTTTTTTCAGAGATCATCTGGATTAATTTGAAACAGTTCCTGAAATAACCTACGTGTAATATGTACATAATATAGATTCACTTCAAGCCAACTTAACAGCTCGTGACATATCCATATACCTCAATTTTGCAGTGCATATTATTTTCTTTTCTTTTATTGATCTTACATAGTTGGTGTTTTTTGTATGATTAACTTGAAAAGAGGCTTCCACGAATGGGGCCCCCAGTTAATCCGCTGCGAATTCCGGTTCAATGGGATTGCCGGGAACTGCCACTTAATAACCCTTGACTTGGGTTCAGTTATTTGTTGGAGTGAAACAAGACTTAACAAACACGAGTATATTGAGTAACAACGATTACAAACGTCACTGATGGACCGATGGTTTTTTACAATAGCTTCAACTGTTGTGACACGCTTGGATTGGCCACGCGAAAATAGCGAATTGCGCGTAACCGTCACACAAAACAACCTGGAAACGTCTTTACCAGGGAGCTAGACCGACAGCAAACCAGCACAAAGCATAGCTGAACTTGCTTACTCGAAATTCTGAATCTAACTGAAGCTGAATTGACAATGAGCTGAACTCGCAAATTCATCAAGGAGGGGCAAGCTCAAACACTATTGGCTGAGGCGATCCTGCGTAGCCAATCGGAGCGTCGCACGTTGTTTAGGAATAAATGCTTATTTTAAGAAATATTAATGCTAAGCTCTCTCAATGAGTCCCAAATACGCTAAGTCGGCTTAATTCCTATTAGAAAGTGTATCCATCCGCTTAAAAGCCATTAAGGGAAGCTTACAAATCCCTTTCCAATATTAACAGAGGCAAACAAATACGGCAAGATGCAAATTTGACTTTACCACGACCTTTGAATGAGATAGAACAGTTATGACTTGAATTACATGAATAATTATAAGCAAAAAGGTTTTGATGCACGCATCTGTGTGAATCAAACAGTTGGGTCTTCTACTTCTTCGTATCCTCGGATCATAAACGGTGTAATTTGCTTCATATATGTGCTTGAGTTATTAAAGTGTATATTCAATTCGTGCAATTTGCTTCTTATCTTTCTAGGATCCTAAGTAACTTCGTGTAATGACTTGTCGCCGGTTTCTTTAATGTGGTTAAGACCACAGCTTCGGTGACCTTTCTCTGGTTCTGGTACCTTCCATATTTCCTTTTATGATATGTTTTTTATGCTATCTTCATATCTCCTTGACATGTGAATAACATATTGTATGATACGTGCATCTACAGAATCAATTCTATTAGAATGTAATCCTCTACTCCTCTGGCGGTTTCGGGGCAGCATTATTCTTTTACAGCATGACATTTTCAGTGTATCTTTATTTTCTAACTTCGGCTATCATTGTTCAAGATTCAACGCCACATAAAAATACCGAGTACAGTAAAGTATTTCTAATATTTCTTTTTTATACGTCGCTCTCCTTTCATGTTCCGTAGAGATCCATAACAGCATTCTTCGCAATCTGGCATCTGTATTAGCTGTTGGGATATTAACTAATGTCGCATCAGCCCATAGTCATAAAACTAGAGTATTCAAAACCCGACAGTCTATTGAAAAGGGAATATGTACCGGGTGGACATAAACATCTGATATCACATTACCTTTGGAATCAACACCGCTTTATTAAAGTGATGAATGCAACTAAACAAAATGTCATTAATGTCATCACAACTAAAATTCCTATCTGTCAAAAATTATTACAGATTGCAATAAGTATTGAAGTTAGAACAGGAGATTTTTATAATCGAGTCGTAGGCTAAACTGTAGAATCTGGGACACATTCCCCTCCTCTTATTTGCATTTTATTACATTTCATACCAATACTTATTATAATTGAAATTTGTATAATGCTAACCAACATTTATAAGTAGCTAATTCCATGGCTACCGAGAGCTCAGATGTTTATGGCTACCCGGTACTTTAGTTTTCGTTGCATTAAATCTCTCAGATTCTATTAGATTTACCGCTCTTATTATTGAGAAGCGTTTACTTCAAAGCTAATCGAACAGTATTTGATCACTGTCTGCGATATTAACGCTTCATTAAACGCCAGCATTCTAGGTTTACCTTCTTATTTAAATTGCTCAGTCTTGTTTGCGAACCGCAACCGATGTTAATTTACTCACTTACTCCCATTGTTACAAAAAATGTTCTACATATATATTTTATTCTCATCAGTTGTTTGTTGCTTGTTGAGTTTATTTGTTTACATGTGATTTTGAGACGTGGTCAACTGTAATTTTGCAGCCACTACAATTGGAGCGATAGTTCTAGCGAAGCTCGTTAGAGCTGTTTATTAAAAGCAAATGCAGCCATTGCATTCGTCGTTTCGTTGAGCTCTCACATTAGTGCGGAGATAGATCATTAGTTGGGTAGGTACATACAATCGAACAAGGAGGTTACGTATGGCGTGTCATTTGTTCTGTGATTATCGCCGTTTGGAAAGTCCGATCATGCCAATGTGAGGCAAATCATGACTATTGTCATTCAGCTTCCCAAAAGGCAGTCTAAGTATCTAAAATTCCCAATCCCGTCCCGTTTGTCAGTTTTGTGGAATTTCATGTCGAACTACGGTCAGATACGTTCAAAAGAATGCCCTATATTGTCGCCCTGATACCACTCTGGAAAAACCTTCCGTTCATCGCTTGTAGATTCAGGTTAATTGCTCGTAGAAATTCTTTCGCCGGCGCAGCTCTGGAAAGTCTGCCGACGGAGCCCTGGAAAGTCTGCCGTCACATTGCGTGTGAAACCATGCAAATTTTATTCCATCCCGTTCGTAGTGCAGTAACGCCTTCAGCGATTTGCACCACAAGGTTTTTACTTGTAACGAGCAGATGGAGCTTTGTAGGCAATGTTTTGGTTGCCATCCTTTGTTACGATTACAGCTGCAAGGCTGCCTCACTTAAATGTATTGTTGTGAATGTTATCTTTAAATTTACTGTATGATTTCATTTTGTAAAGCTCACATTTCCCATCGCCGAGGAGGTTGTCCATGGTGCAACCGCCGAGTCCATCAATGTCATCTACTAATACACAATGGTGTCCCCCTAAAACAACCTTAATTCATCCCCGTATATTTCCAGGTACAATTATTTGAACTATCGCCTGCAAGACTTCTCCTATTTCAGTCTATGACTCCCTTCCCCAATCCCAATGAGTAACCAGCCTCCTTTATACTTGTTCCATGTCTAAAACGGGAATTTTCCTGTAACAAGCTTTGATCACATAAGCATATCAATCGAAATTTAAGATATTTGGTACTCTGCATACCTAGGACTTGCTGACTGACAAACAGGCATCATAAATATTTACGTGTCTATTTCCTTGGCAACTTTCCCACGAGAAAGTGCCTTCAACAAACTCACCTTGATGTTAAATTTAGTTATAAACTGTGTCTAACTAAGAACCATTTAGATTTAATTATTAAACCAATCAAAAACACTCTAACTACCAAGCATGGAAAAGAACGATCTGTTACGTCTGGATGATGATTTTCAACAATGGACTAAAACTGATTTTTCAACTAAACACCACAAATTAAATGTCTCTGTATCCTCAACCCCATCTGTACGAGTAAGTCGTATCGCATACTATAGTTTATTTCTAGTTCATTTCATATTTTGGACAGAACACAAACAAATACATAGAGCGAACGCCAATAACAGAAATTCCACACTGAGTTCAAGCATACTGGCCGAGATATTATACATTTTCTCTTCTTTTTTTCCGTACATGTTTTACATCTCTAATTCGTTACGATATTAACAATTATAACATATACAGTTACACACTTTGTACTATATTTTTTTCTATCTCTCGATTTAGGATATCGTTGGTAATATGTAAGTTTACGCTCTGATTGAAAAATCAATCGAAGTAAAGAAACAGAAAGTTTCCGTGTTCAGGAATGTGCAAAGGCTCCCTCAGAACGAGAAGTCTTATACTGCGTTCGGAAAGGTACCTCTGACAGCTCTGTTTCCTCGAAATCGTTCATTCATCTCACTTCCATTCGCGCCGATGGCTATTATCGATCTCTTTCTGCGAATGATTTCGAGGAAACAGAGCTGTCAGAGGTACCTTTCCGAACGTAGCTTTAGTATATTCAATCTTGATTTTTTTTCTCTAAAGCTAAGAGATTATCGATACATGAGAAAGAGATTCATTTATTTATTTTTATTATCATATACCGGGTGTCCCATGTAGTACTCCATAGGGTGACTCTCATGTTAAAAACACAAAGGTTGAGCATGTTGTTGAGCGTTTAAGTGTTTAATTAAGCTCATAAATCTCGTATTTTGGTTTTCCTGTCAACGTTAACTGACTATTTTGGAGTTTCTTTTTAATTTTGCCACCGATAGAACCTCTTTCGTCCACGATCGTCACAGTCCTTCAGCAAAATGCCTTGCAGGGAGGAGGGATTTAAAACAAAACGTTTATCTGCAAAAGCTTTAGGTTTCAACGTCCTCTATAACATCCTGAAGTGTGACAACATGTTTTTGAAACACCCTGTAAATATACCCGATTTTTCTGGTAATTATTCAACCTTATGCTACAAAAAATAAATAACTACCCTAGAACAACGGCGCCTCAGCTTCCTTCAAAGTACTCTCATTAGGAGACTGCTTCCACTTCTCGAAGCAGTTCTGATGCTCAGCTTTTGGAATATCCGTTAACTGCTCTGTTGGGTTCTCTTTTATCTCTTCCACACCCTCAAATGTCTTTCATTTAAATATTGGGAAATCGCAGAGTCAGGTCAAGCTTAAAGACGTGAGGTGTTTAGCTGAAAATCCTACGTAACATGACATGAGTGAGCGGGTGCTCTGTCTTAGTGGAACTGAAGAGATGAGACTGCTTTCCCTCATTACTTTTTCATCAATCTTCTGGCATTCTCAGGTAGTATTCCTTGTTCCGTCCAACCTTATGGACTGCTTCTTCTAAATGATGCATGGTCTGTACAGAAAAGTCCAAGTTTTGGAAATATTTGATGGAAATTGCTCAACACATTCGATTTTTGAAATGCGACGGAGAAAGGTTCTCTATCTCATGCCAATGCGTGTCACAAATTAAACAGCTCCACGGCTAGGTGGCTGAACTAGCATACATATTCAGGTCCCCTCTACTAGACTATCAAATTTAATTTCCAGAAAAGGAGCAGTAAGGGTACTTACCGGACAAACCTCGTATATAGGATTTATAATTACTGACCTTTTCTCATAAGTCTGTACAATGTTGTGCTGTACATTCTTAATTAGATTGTGCATTAATTATTAATTCCAACAATCTTAATAAACCTAAGAGTTCAGGTTAAATAGTATAAAATATTGCAATTTATTCGCATGCAAATAACTCGAGTTGTTTAACCCTTTCTCAATTTCAATCAATTTAAAATAGGTTTACCGAGAGATAACTACGGTAATTAGGGAAAACGTTAATAACTAGTGAATGCTTGTATTTCCAGTTCAAGAATTCTACTTTACCAGTGATACTGTTAACATTAAATCGAAATGAAAGAATACAACTTATGCCACAACCCACAGTCAACTTCAGTTGGTATTAAAAAGCCTACAAACTGTTTTAGTTGGCAACATCTACAATTCTTTGCACAAAAGGCGCTTCATGTTAATTTAAATCTACATCCTCTTACAGCACAAGCAAGAAAATGTCGAGCTTGCAGCTTATCTCACTTCAGGCACTTCTAGTCATTATTCTAAGCCTCGAAGTGGTCTCTATGCAATTATGCAACTTCTTCGTACATTCAGAGACACCTGTTGGCGAACTGGACGTATTCGACTGTCGAAACCTTCAGCGCGACACCAAATTGTCGTTTCCGTTTTGCGACACTACTTGTTACTACAAACTGCTGCGTGCTTGGGCCAAAATCGTTGATGATTATCATAACCGCATTCACCCCTCAGCATTTTTTCTGCATGCACAACTTCCAGAATTGTTTTGGCAAAATTAAATGGCCAGGAGCTTTCCAAATATTAGCCTAACAATTACGGAAAAATAAAAATTTATTCTGTATTTACGTACAGCCTTGCCTTTTAATGCAGTTCTGCAAGAGTTAGCGATGACCTGGATTACACATATGTTTTCCTCTTGTATTAGCTGACT
Source organism: Agriotes lineatus (assembly GCA_940337035.1). Taxonomy (NCBI): domain Eukaryota; kingdom Metazoa; phylum Arthropoda; class Insecta; order Coleoptera; family Elateridae; genus Agriotes; species Agriotes lineatus. The sequence goes on from CALNHX010001540.1 coordinate 174,272, forward strand.
TTAAGACCCATCAGACATAAAATAAAAGAAGCATTCATAATATTAAACCAACCCTGACCCATTCTACGAAGACACTTCAAAAGTATCTGCAAAGAAACGCTACTAAAAATATACAAATCCATGGCTTCTCCAACTGCTTTATAAATGCAAGAAGAATAACGAAATATCGAATTAGCAGAAATTATTCTTAAACAGAATGAGAACCCAAATGAGTTCATATTAATTGTAGTTAGAAATATTGTAATTGAATGGCGTTTGGACGTAGGTAACAATTTCATTAAACTCCAATTGGCGAACGTATCTATTACAGCCGAAAACCGAACAATGAAATTCCATGGAAACTCTGTGTGAACGGAAACTCACACAAACGTTTCCATCGTAATCCGCTCCTTGCCAGCGAGTTTGCGCCAGCAAAATCAAATTAATTAGTGAAAACTGATTGGAGACCATAGCACGCAATTAAGCAGAAAGTACCACCACCGCGTACATATAAATAAATTAAAATCAATCCCGGTCCGAGGCAGTCAAAGAAATTGCAACCTCTATCGCTGAGCCCTAGTTACCGAGCGAATTGCATGGACGCTTTGTTTTACAAACCATGTGCCCTTTTTATGTATCGAACACGCTTATGCTTTTATCTGATAGTCTGTGCGATAAAAAGGCGGCGTCCTGTTATCAGAGTACCCATGCTGAAAGCTGGCGAACATATGGGCGTGAAGAGCTGGCAACTGGCTAACATTATGACGTCAACGCATGGAGTATCCGCAAATAATCAAAAATGTAAAAAAAAATCACAGCAATCTACAACATACAAAAGCCTAAATTGAAAGATACAGATTGAAAAATATAATTCAATTGAGAAGCAATTACAAGCAAATCAGTACTATCATGACATACTACAAAAACCATGGACATGACAGGAAACACACAGCTAATCAAAACACTTTATCGTTATCATAATTAACTCACCACAGAAAAGGCAACGGGGAACTAGTATAGCATAAACCGGCATAAAAAATACAAATGATAGAGTTGGACAAGGTGTGGTCTCAGATCGCGAGATATCTTCATTGCATGTTGCAAGGCACCGCGCCTAGGTAATTAGTATAATTTTTCAGCTAATTGAAGTCAGCTTTCAAACGAACTTCTCGAATTTAATTATCATGTCGGCGGCATTGTCTCCTTCGTCGATGACGCTCTTTTATAAAAGAAGGAAGGGTGTATCATTTCTCTAGGATCTGATCACGCTAAGGCCTATGCAACCTATTTATCAACAAAGAAATATCATGCATAGTTGGAAATCAACTACAGCTGTAGTTCTATCGATATACGACCGATATCAATCGAGACGTTAGAAGACGATGCAACATCTTTGGATGCATGAAATAAAGTCACATTAAATCTAGTGTTCATTCCCGACTTAGGATACTAAAAGAACGAAACAATATCCATTGCTTCTAATATTGTGAAGATAACGTTATGGTATTTATCACAACATACGAAAACCATCACTGAAATGGATAAACTAATACTATGGTATACTTCCTCAATTTTCAAACTGTGAAGATAGGGCTACGGTTTGTATCATAACATACGCAAACCTGCACTAAAATGGAAGAACTATTCCTATGGTCTAGGATATTTCGTTAACTTTTAAACTGTGAAGATACCTTTTTTCACAGAATGCGGCAACGTGCACTGAAATTAATAAACTAATCCCATGGTATAGATATTTCGTGAAATTTCAAACAGTGAAGATAACGTCGCCGTTTTTATTATACAATACAAGAACCTACACTGCAATGGATGTACTAATCTTATGGTGTAGGTATATGATATTTCGCTAATTTTCAAACTGTGAAGATAACGCTACGGATTTTATCATAATAAAATGACGTGCACTAAAATAGATGAACTAATTTTATGCTGTAGGTACAGGATATTTACTTAATTTTCAAACTGTAAAAATAAAATAATGATTTTTATCACAAATACTAGAACTTGTACCGAAATGATTTAGGCTGGATTGCTTTGCGTTTCCGCTCATCGAAATCGCCGCAAGGGATCATGCAATCAAGTTGGCCTTGAGTCTTCGTAGAAGAATGCAACGCATCGGGATTTCCCTGCCGATCGCTGGAATTCATCTTTATTTAAACTGTAAGTACATGCTCTTATCGGCATCTAGTTTTTTATCGTCAAAGGCATTATGCCGCAACTTATATCAGTTCTACTAAGATCTTAGCAAATCAAATTGAAGGATACAATTTATTACGTAGAGATAGAGATAGAGATAGAGATGCAAGAGGCGGTGGTGTAGCATTTTACATTAGAGTAGATCTTCAATATACGCAGTATTATTATGATACCGCCAATTTTGAACTACTATGGATTCTATTAAAAATTGGAACAAGTAAGCTTGCTGTGGGTGTTGGTTATAGACCTGAAACGGTAAATGTACACAATTTTATTAATGCCATTGAAGATGTCTTATCTCATGTAATACCTTTGTGTGATAATATAATTTGTACTGGTGACTTTAATATCGATTTGCTGAAAGTAAACACACCAAGAGTTGATTACTTTAAAAAATTTCTTGATGTGTTCGAGTTTAAACAAATTATAAAGGAACCTACGCGTGTTACACCAACTTCACAGACGCTATTAGATATAATAATTGTATCAAATATAGAATTTATTACCGATTCTGGTGTTGTGGATTTACATGGCCTCTCAGACCATTTTTTAATTTTTTGTAAAATCAATGTCAGTACGGCATTACCCAGGCCATGCATCCGAACTTACAGAGACTTTAAAAATTTCGATAAAACTGTATTTACTGCAAATTTAGAGCTAATTCCTTGGTATAATATTTTTAACATAAATAATGTCGACGAGAAGGTCAATTTTCTTAATGAAAATCTTCTCAATTTGTTTAATTTTCATGCCCCAATTAAAGTTGCTAGATTTTCAAAGGCTCCAGCTCCGTGGTTGACGGATACTGTTAAATTAATGCAAAAAATGCGAGACAATGCTTTTAGAAGATTTAAAAACACAAGGAATATTGACCACTGGAATTACTATAAAATGTTGAGAAATACAGTTAATATTGCCATCCGAAGAGAAAAAAGAGCTTATTTAGAGCATAGAATTCATATCAGTAATAATAAAACGTTATGGAAAGATCTGAAAAATCTAAACATCTATAATAAAACTAAAAAAATTTAACTTCCGCGTCGTTTATGTAATGCTAATGATTTAAATAATCATTTTGTAAATGCAGTGCGCGATATTTTAATTGATCCTGATCAAGATTTAATTAATTTTTATAATGATAACACAAAACTCCATAATGTTGGTTTTTCTTTTGCTTTAATTTCTGAAAATGAAGTGGGTAGAATAATTGCAGATATTGCATCTAAATCTGTGGGTGCGGATGGTATCGGGATTGATCTTATAAATTTAGCTTGTCCATTTTTAATCCCTTACATTACTCATATTATTAATTATTGTTTAGAGTCTAGCATTTTTCCAGAAACTTGGAAAATGGCTATTATTTGTCCAATACCTAAAGTGTCTGACCCCGCGGATTATAAAGATCTAAGGCCTATAAGTATTTTGCCCACTTTTTCTAAAATTATTGAAAGGGTTATGGATAGCCAGCTAAGATTTTATTTAAATAATCATAACTTGCTGCCGGTTAATCAGTCGGAATTCCGTGCTGGTTATAGCTGTGCTACTGCGCTTACTACTATAATCGATGACATATTAACTGCTACTGATCAGAATAAACTGACTGCACTTGTTCTGCTAGATTTTTCTAAAGCCTTCGATACCTTAAACCATAATATGCTATTGGCAATTCTTCATTACATCGGCTTAACCGAAGAGGCTGTATTATTATTTAGAGAATATTTGACCAACAGAAAGCAGACAGTGCGGATATCTGATCGAATCTCGGATATTAGTAGTATAGCCAGTGGTGTACCCCAAGGATCGATATTGGGTCCATTATTGTATACAATATATACCTCCAACTTAAATAACTGCTTTCAATTCTGTAATCATCATTTTTTTTATGCCGATGACACACAGATTTACCACTCTTTTCCTTCTAATGGTATTCTCTTTGCGAATAAAATAATAAATAGGGAGTTAGGTCATTTAATTGAAACAGCTGAACAACATTCACTTATAATTAATCCATTAAAATCACAAGTTATGCTTTTTGGTAGACGTCAACCACGGAAAGAGGCTATTAACAGTCTCATAATAAACATTAATAATGTACAGTTGCCTGTTACAGAGGTCTCACGTAATTTAGGGCTGTATATTGATACGGATCTAAGATTTAAAAAACATATTAGCTTATGTATTCAAAAGGCATACTGCAATTTAAAATTTCTTTACTTAAACAAGGACATATTAAATAAAAAGTCAAAAACTATTTTATCGGAAGCTCTAGTTTTATCGCACTTCAATTTTTGCGATACTGTTTACGGTCCATGCTTAGATAATGTTGATATTACTAGAATACAGAGAATACAGAACTCTTGTATTCGTTTAATATTTGGTTTGAGAGGTCGTGATCATGTCTCGCACAAACTTCTGGATTTGTCATGGTTGAATATGATAAACAGACGAGCTTTGCATTCCTACTGTTTATTTCATAAAATTATTATTTCCAAAATTCCGCCATATTTATACGCTAAAATTAGGTTCAGAACGGACGTACATAATTTAAATCTAAGAAGAAAAGGTCTTTTAACACCACCTATGCACAGCACTACGATTTTTCAACGTTCCTACACATATGACATTGCAAAATGCTACAACTCATTGTCCTCAAATTTTAAAACTTTAACGATATCGTCCTTTAAAAAGATGTTTTTTAAATTTTTATTAAACAAGCAGTAATTTCTCACATTTTCTTTTATACGCATTGGTATGTTATTTATAGATATTAAGATAGCCATGTCTCTCAGCACAGTTTAGGTAATATAAGTAGTTCAATCGTTTAAATATATAAACTATTATATTGTATACTGCTCTTATGATGCTACATAATTATTTATTTATTATATTATTACTGGTATTTTTTGTGGTTCACTCTCAATTCACCTTGGTTGAGTGGAAGAGCGGCGTTAAGCTGAACTCCGCCATTTATTACTCATTTCTGATTAGTTGTGTACATATCTTTCTATAGTTTTGTATGGGTAATAATAAAGGCATTTATTATTATTATTATTATTAAACTGAGCGAGTTTAATCAACGTTTTTCCTCAATTGTTATTACCGCTAAGTGCGGGTATGTAAATAATTCAAAATTGCTGAAATAGCCTGTATATTATATTATCATTAATGCGGTTGCACAGGTGTTAGCCTGTAGTGGTTATTTACTTAGCGAATTCCGAAATGCCACTTCGAATTGAAATTTTTAAAATGTTACTTTGTCCCGATATACCTGTGTGTAAGTTGGGTGACGCCAACCCTGATTTAATTGTTTTGATATTAAATATTTTGCGACTGTTACAGTTTGCGTTTGTTGTCCGCTTTACTACATTTAGATTGAGGTATGCAGTGAAGCTTACAAGGTAGATGTTGATCTATTTTGCTAGCTAGGTTTGTCTTTTGTTGTGAATAACGACATGGCGCTCAATTTTTTTATTAATCTCTGTTCAAATGTAAAGCCCGAAGCATTTCTTAGCCTGATCCTTACACCACGCCATATTCTGCCGAGAGTTAAAAGAGCTATACTTTAGATTTCAACTTCTTACTAAGTACCCAAGTTTGAAATCCACATATGAGGACTGAGGCAAACACCGCTATATTAATTTTTATTTTGATATTTTTACTATTTTGGTTCCTTTTAATTGGAAAAAGTATATTTTAAAGCATTGAAGAATTTAGACGCTAGATTTATTCTATTGGTTACGTCGGGTTCAATTTCTACCTTGATGCCTATTATAGAACCTAGATATTTCGTGAATGTATATTTCAGGACGTTGTCCTCTGTTGTAACTTGTGTGGTACCTGATTCCTTATTTCAACCGTTAACTCAGTCTTTTGAGAGTTTATTTTCATTCCATATTCTTCCAGTGTCCATTTCCACTTATAAATTATTGAAGTTCTTCTTCACTTCCCTATATCAGTATTTTTTTTATTAGCATAAACTCCTTAACAATAATTGCAGATAAATACCTGGCTATTTTTACTCATGTGCTATTCACGCTTGCTTTCTTCGTTATCTCATCTACGAACGTAATGAACAAGAGAGGACTTAGTACATATCTTCTGTTGTTTTATACTTTGCAGTAAAATACTTCTTACATTCGCAGCTTCTTCTGATCTTGGGAGCTTCTTATCCTTTCAGATTTTGCTCATTAGCTCATGTAAGGTACGCGTTCTTCAGTCCCCATATATTTCAACATTTCTAGTTTGCTTTCTTCGTCGCCTGATGATTTTCTTATTCTTAGGATTTTTACTACCTCAACAAATTTCGTATTTTTTATATTAATTTTCTTCCCCAATCACAGCTCGTATGTCGTATCCTCTCATTTTCGCAGTTCTTCATCTACCTAGCCTTCTCCTTCTATCGATTATCTCTTTTCTAGTTGTTTCCATTTCCGTCTCTATTTTTGATATACTTCATTGGAATGTTATTACATTGTTGCAAACCTTTGAGAGTCCTGTAAACAAAAGCTTGTTGTTCCCTTTATTCCCAAGTCATCCAAAGCTTTTTCAAAATATCCTCAAACCTTTCCCAAATAATTTCTATGCCCTCTTCATTTCCGAAGTTTCCTGGTACTTCAAACTATTATTTAAATACTTCCTGATATATCTAAGTAACTTCATCCGTTTGTAGCTTTCAACATTAGTAAATTCTTCCTTCCATTTCCGTTGCACCTGGCCAGATCACATCAGCGCTCTCCTTTTAATTTTGATGTCGTTTACGGTCTTGAGGAATAATCTATTGATCAGCATTAGCTAGATTATTGACTTCTCGTTTCTACAACTGATGTCTCTTGTGTGTTTATTATGTATTTCTCGTTGCTGTATAACTACCAATTAGGGTTTGAGAAGACTAGGGCTTTTCGGACCCGTCGACTCCGGTTAGAACTCAGTCGGACCCGTCGAGTCCGAGTCCGGGTCTGCGTATTTGATATTTTATGTTCAAACATATCTATATTGCTATGGTTGTGCTCTTTGTTTATTTTATTTAATTAATTAATTTTTGATTAGAGCAACAATGCAAAATTTTGTTTGTACTATAAATTTTAGAAAGATTAAAAGTAAGTTGTATTTACTTGACTTGTCTAAATAAATGGTTATATGCCCTTTATCATATTCCATTTACCTGCATTGATAAATAAACGCTAGCGCATTCGTAAAGCAATCACTCCTCTCAGTTGGGTTCCTGGTTGAATGTGAAATTTTTCAAATTATTTGAATACGGACCTGTTTTCCGTCTTAGCTCTAACGCGCATAAGCAAATATTCGAAATTAGGTCAAATGCTACTCCAAAATGGATCCCGCTGGCAAGTTAGCGGTCAGTGACTTAAAAAAAAGTGAAATTTATCAAAGTTTCTACCGGTAATTATTTGAATAAGGGTGTTTTGGCGGCATTAATTGTCATTTGTTTTTCCAGCACTTGATTGTCGATCCCGTCGAAGAGACGCGGGCAAATGTTCAATTGTTTTTCGAAGCGTCGCTTGGGTTCAAACGTCGCCTAACCTCAAATTATGAACTCGGCATATATTGCGAGCTGCACTTGCTTTACCGCCACGGAAAATGCTTGGATTTTCTTAAGTATTGACTCTTACATACACATAAGTTTTACGTGCCTGACGTAGCTAGTTTTAGCCAAAAACGGTACCTGTTCTCTACCGAACTTACAATTTATTTATTCCGCAATATAATTGCGCCGGTACCCCACCTTGCGGTACTACACCGGCCTCTCTACCGAACTTGAATCGGGAACTTGTAGGAGACGCTGATGCAATTCATGGGCTGCTATGGGGCTGATCCTGATGAAACTCTGGGACACCTTCTTACAAGGCTGCTCTGTGACCTGGTACCTTCCCCTCTGGGCTGTGTTGACTCGCTTGGCTCCACGCAGAGTTCGGAACTTGGGCTGCATCGGCTGCTAGGTTATCGTAACGGAGCTTCGAAGAACTTTTTACTTTTTTGTGGCGGAAATCTCTGCAAATACTACCACACCACCTTGGACATGCACTCAGTAAAACTGTATACTTTTTATGCTGATATCTGTTTATTTATTATTTGAAAAATTCGTTTTACATTTCAACACAATAATTCTTACAATTTATTCTTTTGTTCTCCCCCAAAATCCGTCATAAACAATTGCAAATGGAATATTAATATTGGATATTGGCCAAGTTAAAATTGATTACTTTTACCACTAAATTTGCTTACAACTAAAGCTATTTACAAAATTCTTATCCTTAATACAGGGTTCGGCAAGAGAATCTGGCCGATTTCAACGGGCTGTTGCTTGGAATGAAACTAATGAATAAATAACGTATAAATCATGCAAGTTATTAACAATCAATTACTTTTTGAATATTAGATCAAATAAATGTCATCCGCGGCGTACAGCCAATTCTTCTAATCTTTTACGAAAGTTATCCATTACACGCTGTAGTAAATTTTGATCTTGATTAATTTCTTCGATTTCTTGACTTATTCGATTTTTTAATTCTTGAATGGTGTTTGGCCTGGATCGAAACACCTTTTCTTTGAGTTTTCCCCATAGAAAATAATCTGACGCCGTTACATCTGGAGATCGGGGAGGCCAAGGGATATCGCCATATCGTGAAATTAAATGATTGTGGAAAACGTTTCTCAAAAGATTTAATGTTTCTCGGGCCGTATGGGCAGTTGCTCCGTCCTGTTGAAACCAAGTATCATTAATGTTGATACCTGATCTCCGCAATTCCGGAATACAAAATTGTTGCAACATTTCTCGATAGCGTTCACCATTTATGGTTTCAATATATGTAGTTACGGCAAACACGCGGAAATTCACTGGTCAGTTGTCCATGGTAACTAAAACTGCATGCATGGAGGTATACATTTCTGCAACTGTCAGATTCCTACTTCATTTGTTATATAAACTAGCACGTCTCCTAATCCGTCAGATTCTATTGCCGAACCCTGTATAATTGTTTACATTTATAACTAATTAACCGTGTCTCTGCGCCACTGTACGTTTTTTATTAATTGCTTTTAATGGTTCACACGCGTCACTGCACTGATTATTTAAGTTAGAGTACTTCCTGCACCAAGGCTTCCTTCGAATTCACCTGTCTACTTTTACACACGATGTTTGGTCCATCAGTTGTCTGCGTTTCTTCGCTTTTTACCCTGTCTTGCTGATTCTTACAATTTCCGTTATATGCCTTAATGACTGCCTTCTTAGCTGCTCGTTGCAACGTTCATTGGTTTATCTAACTTCTAATACCTTTCTTCTAAAACCCTGACAAAATGTCACTGTATAACTTTACTTCAATCTTACGCTTTATTTCATTGCCTTTGCAATCCTTTTTGTAATTAATAATCTTTTTTAGTTCGGCTATTACCTTTGCACAAACCTCTTATTTTAAATTGATCTTATAGTCAACTTAGATCCCTGTGAGAATTGAGCTTTGCTTATTGCGTTCTTTATTTAAATATTCTGCTATTACTGGCATCTCTTTACAAATGCTCTCATTCTGTTAAATTCAAGTTTAGCCTTGCAGTTATATAAAATACCTCACCCTGAACTTTAGTGAAATGTCCATTAATTTGGCAATGCTATCAGAGTTGAGTTGTAGGGCCTAAGACCATTGCAATATATACCTATAATTTTCTTTTGTTTCATCAATAATTCATTATTACAACAGACATATTATAATCATTTACCATTAATGATGAAAAGAATATACAAAAAAGAATCATTTTTCTAAATTTTATTTGGTAGAACAAATAAGTAATGTACTCGTCCTACAAATAAAAAATAAGAAACTGAAAAAACACGTTTAACTAATATAATATAGTAAACTTACAGTATTTATAATATCCGACATAATCATTTTCATTGCTTGCTTGACGCCACTTTGAGAGCGAACCCGTGGGCCGAATTGGCTGATTTTGGTGTCAATCGACTCAGGGCGACGCAAGTAAGCCAGTAGTAAGGTTTTCAAATTTTTATAAGTGACTTTTTTTATGTGGATTTTTTTGTTGATAGCTAACCTCAAAATTAACTCGACACACAAACTGGATCACTCTTGTACAAATTGCATTAAATTAATTATTTCGCGACCAATTTGGGTGCAGAACGCTAGTAATATAATAATGTTAAAACATAAAAATATACTCAACATAAGTAGAATTTTACAAGTAGGTACCTTATATTACAAAAGCATTAAAAATAGGATCCTAATGCACGTGCCCTTTTTAACTCGGGTTTCGCCGAGTCTTACCCCGGGCATCGGGTCCGGCTATTCTTAATTTGACTCGACGGGTTCGAATCCGGGTACCCGGAATCGAAAAACCCTACTGCCAATAGCATGCCTAGATGGATGTAAAACTCATCCATCAACTTCCCTTTATTGGCTTGCTTAATTTAATCTTTCTATTTTTGATCTGTGAAGTCGCTTTCTTTGTTACTTCCTTTTACAAGAAAGGAAGTATTGGATTCACCCCAAAAATTCGAAATTAAGTTTTGAACAGATCTTCACGTTTTAGAGTCCCCTGAACCCAAAAAACATTTTTTTTCATTGGTATGTCTGTGTGTATGTCTGTGAACAGAATATCTCAAAAACAAAAAGAAGTATGGCGTTGAAACTTCATATATAAGTTTTGTGCACTACGTAGATGCGACAGCAAGCTTTTGAAGAAAATCGCATAACCCGATGTAGGTGTTTACTCTTGTGATTTTCAGTTTTTTCGATTTTTTCAAAAACGGCTCCAACGAATTTTTTTAACTTTTTATTACATTTTTAATGTGTATTGATGTGAGATAGGTGATTTTCCAGTTGAATACTTCTAAAATGGGTTTTTGTTTTTTTTTCTATTTTTTTATTAACTCCTGTTTTAAATAGAACACCCGGTATATTATTACATTTTTGAATTCAGCTTAAAATTCTAGAGAAACTTTGTCTCTTCGACTAACGCTCTATTTTGTACCGTTTTTGTAGAATTGGTAATTTTTGAAATTTTTTGACAAATGCTTAAAAATTTAAACTCAAATTTTTGGCTAATTATAAGATCACTGTAAAAGGAAGTTGTGTGCGTGTATCACACCAGATTTTTTTTCTTCGGACTTGCCTTGCCCGCATTTTATCCATTGGTTTTCTAGATTTGATCTTACTATTGTTTTTATCTGTGTTGTCGCCTACATTTTCTTCTTTAATTACAACTTTCCTTGTCTGTATTTTAGACGTATCTTTTCTCGTATCCATTGTCTTTGCTCAGTTTATTATCGTTTTTCCAATCAGCATACCTTCATTCAAGTTTCTTGGAGGCTCTTTTATATTTTTCCATATTAATCTTTCGATATCCCTTCCAACTTGTCCCATTTTTACTTCATATCTTCTGTAATGACTTTACGGTAACCAATGTTAACTAATTTTCCCTTATTATTTTCCTGTTAGGCTCTTTCTCTATTTTTGGTATCATATATAGCGGAGTTTGCCTTTATAAGGAACAAATCTATTTCTTCTGACATTTTAAGAACTGCTATACAGCCGATGTCACTTGCATGAGCATCCTATACCACACAATGTCCTTTGGCTATCAACAAAATGTACCAAACGCTGCATCCATTATCTCAATGTCTTTAGAATAGCGCTATTTCTTTTATTCTCTTTCTTCCCAGCAAGATATTTTAAAACACATATGCTTCCATTATTGAAAGTAAAGTAATAATATACCCGTTTGCGTATCGTAATAGACAAAAAGCGATGCTATACTAAAGGTGGCAAAGTAGATAAAATACTGTATGATACCTCGTTTATAAGGCATTTTGTAGCACTTACTCTTTTAGGGCACTCCTCGGTTCGCTCGTCGTACCCTAAATCCGTGCATGCTACAAATTGCTTCTTATAAAACTCGTATCATAATATACTATTTCCAGAAAATGATGATAAAACATTAAATATCAGCATCGTCTTTATGTAAGTACAGCATCATCACATGCCCCATCCATCTGGGCATGTTCGGCATACAGTTCGCTTAATTCTTGATTGGTTCGGCTTTTCCATACATCAACTACTTTCTTTCCCCTAAAGATTTTTCGTAGCACTTTCCTTGCTCACACTGATAGCCTCTTTTGGTTTGTTTTTATAAATGTCGACACCTCACCCCGTATACTACTACTGGTCTTATTGCGGTGTTGTAAATATGAATCTTTACCGCCCACGATATTGCTTTACTTCGAAGCACTTCACTTAACGTAAACACAGACCTGTTTCCAGCCATTATTTTTGACCCTATTTCTTCAGCTATTTCAGGTTTTCTGGTGAAAACTGTTCCCAAATAGAGAAAACTTGCCACTTCTGCAAACATATACATTGTTGCTGGTCGACCTTACTTCTCGCCATCTGTCACCTGTATCTACTTGATGGTTTTCCACATGACTCTATTACAACTTTACATATTAGGTCATATTTAAGTCTACTACCACTACATTACCCTTTAGCACGGTGTGATGTATCAATTATTAGAAAGTGGGAAGCACAATTCTTTCATACGAACCACGACCCTAATTAATAGCTTTTACTGCAATTAGCAGTATTTCAGTCTTTATATTTAAATTCCGTACATATAGTGGAAAAAGTTCCTCAAAAAGCAAACTGATATAGCACATTTTTTCTAATAAATTTACAGTGATGATCCATTTGTTCCACCAATTATTCGGGCGGATTCAAACTATACAGGGTGTTATGGAAATGAGTGCAAATATTTAACCCGTAATAGAACTCGCTAAACTGAACAACTTCTCCATTTATCATTTTTTCGAAAACGTCCTCAAAACTGAGTTAACATTCAAAACAATTTTACTCTAAAACTGCATACCCGCTTACTGAATAATATTTTAATTTAATGGCACAAAACACAAAAAACATTTCTTTGATATGCAAACCAACAAAAACTGCATATGCACATGTGCGGTCAGTTGAGGTAGGTAAGTTATTGGCCGCATGTTTTTTGTGCAAGAATTTTGCAGTTTTAATATGCTTGTGTCGTTCACCTTTAACTTAGATTTGCTTACCAAGCGGCTCGTCAAATTTAGGGGAGATAAATGATTGAGAAAGTATGCGATTAAATGAAAAACGATAAATAGAAAACTTGTTCATTTTGGTGAGATTTATCACTGGTTAAAATATTTGCACTCATTTCCATAACACCCTGTATGACTAAGTAAAAAACTCAGTGATAAATTAGAAATACTGTGACTTACTTGGACATACACTACTGTTTGATGCTAAACCATTATCGTTTAGCGAAAACTATATTCGTGATCATCCCTTCGCCGAGGCGCCGTTTACATAAATTGCAAATGCGGATTTCCCACCAGCAACTTTTGTTTGTACGGCAATGTCACACCAAATCGCTTTAGCTACACGCTAAAGATAACAGATCCAGTTTTAGTTAGTCCTAAATCTAAACAAAGCAACAGAGAGCTGTCTCGTTCTGCTCCATAACAAATCCGAGTGAGCGCCGGAATTCCCATCTCTTGTTCCGGCCTACTCGGTTTCTCCGCGATTTTTGCGCATCTTAGGAGGCGATTGCTTTTATCCGCTCTAATGCCGATTATTGCATGGTTCGGCTTTAAGGGACAAGTCCCGGAAGATTTAAATTCCTAGAAAGGTCGCTCTCATGGACGAACCAGCTGATGCGATGTGCTAACCAAGGCGGCTGTGACTAATAGCCCGGGGACCCTCCCTTCGCCGGTCATCGATGATTCTGAGGTGAACTGTCACTAGTATTTAACCCCCATTTCCGCCGAAAATGGCTGTATTAAAATAGAACGCTTCGGTATATTAAAATCAGGGTTAACGCGACCTCAATTTCGCTAATCGATCGCTTTGCTGACGCTTTTTTATGTTGCATAAATTAGATTGGGAAAATCCATAGTCGGGAAGGCTGCTCAGACTGGTTCGTTCCTGAAACTGCAACAGTTTCAATTCAGGCCTCAAATACCCCTTCGTTGTCGTTTGCACTCACGTAATCAAATAGCTTGCTAAACTTGTCCGCGAAGTTTAGCTATGCTGTAGTGCCTTTGAAGGTGCCTGATGGCGATACAGATTAACATTTCGCGTTCATTTAGCCCAAAGTTGCCGAAGTATACCTTCAAAAACAGTTAACTATACGTTCAAGTAGCAGTCATTAATTCCCTGCTGTGATAAGTTTAACAATTGGAAAATTAAAAAAAATTGATTTGATTCAAAAAATCTAGCTTCCCCGTGCTGCGTGTTCTTTCTATCAAAATCTTCTCCAAACATTACTACCGTATTGATTAAGGATCAAATTGTTTGATAATGTACACATTCTGACCAAATGTCATGCAATAGTGAATTTTTCATTCCAAGCCTATTCTGATAAAATTTTAGATTACCCTAACATATAGTCGTAAACACTACTACGTAGCTTGTATATAAAAAAAGTTGCATTCCTTTTTTCGAAGGCATAAACTAACTTGAAATCTGTTCACGTTTCATTGAAGTGTCGTAGAATTTCATTTTGAGCCGGGTTGTACAAGTCTTGGCCTGTCGCCAAAAAATCTCCATTCGAGCCGGAGTCCTAAATACCTCCCTTCCTGTCGTGTACCATCAATTACTGCCAACGCAAAATTTAAAAAACGGCACAGTTCTAGAAACAATGCTATAAAAAAACCGGAAGTGGTGACAAAGCTTGACTGGCAGCCAGAACATGAAGTACGTTTCAAGTAAACACATTACTAACAAGTAAAATGCTTTCGAGAACAGTGAAGCTTAGAGTAAACAAATCAATCAGATGACATATTGCTACTTATACATGTGAGATTCAGACTTTGAAAAGTAGGTAGACTCCATTGACAACGTTGGAGAGAAATATTCTGAGACAGATCTATGCCGGGAAGAAAGTAGAAAAGAAGCGAACAAACATTTGCTATATGAACTAATTTAACTAAATGTATTGGAAATAGTGGACAATAGAAGAGCATCAACTCGAGTGTAGAAGACAAAGGTACGTGAAAGAAGGCAAAGAGGGAGACCAAAGAATTAATAGAGGCAGGAGGTACAAGAAGATCCCGAATCGGAAACAAAATCAAACAACGGGAAAGATAAACCAAGCCCTTAGGCTAACATGTATGTATTGTTATGAATAATAGGCAACGCATGCGACATAGAAATTGATCACGAGCACAACATGCAAAGTGCAATAAAATAAGTTACTTGTGTAAACCCATAACATAACCTCAAATAAAAATACAAATTTCGAACTTACTTCCTAATTTTATGGTTATTGCAAGGAAAAAAGAATATTCACTTTGCAATAAATCTCAACTCGTATATTCTACTTCAGTTAGGGTCGCTTTGGAAATCTTCGCAGTCACAGAAAACGTAGATCATGTAGGTTATGGAGGAAAGTATTTTAGTTACTGAGAATATTGTCCATATTGAGACAACCGTACGCGCTAAAGGTCAGCCAATTAAGACGCATAACCATAAGTTAACGTAGAACAAAACCTGTACGACATATTTTCAACGATTAACGACAGAGGCAACGTGTGCGATAATGTTAAAAACTGCTACTAGTGAAAAATACAATGTACGCGTACTCACAATGGTGCACAAGTATAGATACGGTCTTTCACAGTACCAAAATATTGAATGGGAAGCACAGCTAACTTCCGCAAACATCCCGAGTTTCGGCAGCATGTCGAAAATGCAATGTAAACAGTTACGATTCATATTATGTTCACAATGAGATTACACAGGGACCCAGAACAATATCCACAACTTTCTTCGGTCCACAGCAGGATTGGGACCTGGGTGAATTCCTCGATGACATCAAGTCGAATTGCTACGGCAACTATAATGTTTGGAAGATTCGCTGTAAATCCAAATCCGGTTCAACATACTGCGAGATAGGTTGAACTGCCCAGAATATAGAAATAAATTTAGCTTTAAGCTTAGTATTTATTTCATAATTGATGTGTGAAAAGTTGTAAATATTTGTAAGCTATGTCTGAGACGTCATAGCAAAGGGCGATATTCGATCCACCTACGAAACATATTGTTATAAATTTCAGTAGTTCGTTACAAGGAAACTGGCAAATTTGGTTTAAAAACGGTGGTTTCTGCGCCAATTTAACCTTTGATTTTTTGTCATGCATTTTATCAAATTTTATAAACAAGTGTTATTTGAAAACAATAGAGTCGCTAAGCAAGTGGTGCCTCAATTGCTAACTGGCGATGTCAAATACTGCAGTCTTGAAGTTAATTAATAAATACAAGCCAAGTTCGGCTGCACTGGAGTGCTCAAGCAGCAATAATTGGCAAAGAATCATAAAAAAGCGTGAGTGCCAACACAAAATCCCTTCGTCAGACCTGTGTTCAGTGGTATCGCCAACTCCAGCAGTAAACAGTTGGGGAAAATTATTTTATTATTGCATTTATAGTCTAGTTTTCCAATATCAATGTTTGTAGATGGTTTAGTGACTCTAGTTGCACACCTATCGTATAGTTTAACGTCACAAGTTACCTGCAAACCGGAGAGCAAAGCGACGTTTCCTAATTAATGCGACTGAAATAGCTGTTAGTTGTGTTCGTCAAATCTGAGTTAGGAGGAACAAATTTTCAAATTAATTTTAATTCTTTTTTCGCCATACCCCATACATCTAATAGTGCAGAAACATGATAAAAAACATAATGGTATATTTGCTATGACGGAGATAGAATTGCTTTACTATTCCTTAAATTTGCTTCAGAATAACATCCGCCTCTTTCAGAGGGAATTTCGGATTACAATGATGTCATCGACTTCTCTAACAATAATTTAGATCTACAGAACAGTAAGAGATAATTTTTTACTCCTATTTACAACATTTTGTAATTTGTGTTTCCTCAACCTGTTCTTAATTTTTCTTAAGTTTTGTATATCCCTTCGCAACTGACAGATTGTACACTATTTTTCAAGTATTACGATTACCTGCAATTTCAGTATGCGTTCGCGCCATGAATTTTACACGCGCTCCGAAGAAAGTGCTTTGCAAACCACAGCTGGGAAAAATTCATGAATCGCGTTTAATTTTCCCGTCCGGCGGACTCTCCCGAAAATAAATAAAAAGCTGCAGGATGGCAGCCGCAGTTGCACATAGCTGTTCGACCACAACACTCAGCTTCCTACAATGTCGGCGGATTTATAAGCTCCCTAATGCAGGGCTGCTGTTACAGAGTCGTTTATTGGATGTGATGTTACTGTGAATTCTAAACTACACCAGTCGACAACTGCAACTACAAGTTATTTCCTCCAGCATCCGAAGGCCCGGCATCCAAATGGATCCGAATGGAAGCCGTTCCGGAGCTCAACAACCGAAATCCCCACGTGGGCAAACGCGGAACCGCCACTAACTCACCGGAATCTGTTTACCGATAACACATCGAGCTTACAATTATTCCTTACGTGGAAGGAAGTACGTACTGCCAAATTGCGGCCCTGTAAATCATGAATCGGTCTTGTTTGATGATCGTTAGACCAGTCGCGTGCGACGCAATGATCAAAACAGATTTCTGGGGCCTCGGCCGCTAATGTCTCGAATACCAAGCTAAGGATACGTACGCTCGTTACTTTGATGTAATTATGGCGTGTGTTATTACCCATTTATATGCTAATCCGCGCGAGGAAATCGAGGCTATGGAGTCGCTGGTAATTTCAAAAATAGCTGGGTAATGTTCTCCCCAGCAATCAGCAATAATCCGAAACTCTGATAACACTGGAACAAAAGAGCACTGTGACACTGGCTTTTGTTAACTGTTTGTATACTTATATACAGGGCTACTCAAATGTCACCTACGAATTATAAACTGACATTTGGTTATCATTTTGTAATAAAATGGGTAGAATATCTGGAATTTACTAAAAAACTTAGTCTTGTAGTTCTATTCCATGGTTCCCAGATGACTTGCAATAAGTCATTCTTTAAGATTATTTTAAACCATAAAAACTGCGAGATTGAGATCCAGCGAATGTACTAGTAACAGAATTGAAAAATATCTGCTGATAATATTATTGGTAATTGAATATCGTAACATATTTTTACTAGGGGCGGTTACATGGACACGTACTGTAAGCATAGGTCAAACGCTAATACACTAAAAGCGAAAGGGGTTAAGAGATGAAGCGCATAAACTCTGGATAGCCAACTTCCGGTGAAGACAAAACCATCATACGCCAGCGGGAGATGCGCTTGAAATCGACAAAGGGCGCGAAAGATCTGAAAATGCAATTTGAGTAGGGTAGCCAGTAACTGATAAGCTCTTAAGACGTAGTGTCAGATGGGCGACAGTTAACGCAAATACTAGAAATTAAAACGTCTCGCAGAACATCTGGAGCGTCAACGCACGCGGCAAGGAATCCCTGCTCACCAGACGGACTATTATCTAAAAAAACTTGATATCATAAAAACCTCGAAGTCGCAATGACTGCTGGCGCAATCAGAATAATAAAGCAATTCCTGACCGCACGGATAGACGCGTCGGAGAGGGGGGGCATAAATCCCTTCGCTGACGCAAAACCTTTGGAGGCACAATGGCCGTTAGCACATTCGAAGACGGGGGATTCCAACACATCTAGGTATACGAGTAGGGGGGTTATAAATCCTCCACTGAAGCAATAGGACAGAAGTAAATACAAACACATTCGGGGCAAGAAGGCGATGCACTCTTTACTTGGTAGTCCAGCGAGCTCTAGCTTGATGTCTGTTAATAATCGAGCAAAGTATATAACTAGGTTCTTACCTGATTGATTTGTATACAGTGTGTTTCACTTTTCATGGGGACGGTCATGTATCACAGAAAGTACCCAACCAATTTTGTTCAAATTTGCAAGGAATGTATATACCCTTAGTGCCACCCAGGACACATAAGAATGGCTCCATAGGCGTCTTTCTTAGGACGAAAAAAAGGGGCTACTTTTTCACAAAGTAATATTAGCGATTTTTTCCGGCCCAAATTTTTTAACATAATCTTAATCTGCGCCTTTGAAAACCTTTGTGGCCAAATTTTCGAAAACAGTTAAAGTAATGTTTAAAACTCAGCTATTATTCGAAAAATGACGAAATAAATGAACAGTATTTTTCAAGTTTTAATATCTTTCTAACGCATAGGACTTTTTGCATGAAAATTTGGCTAAAGGGTTTTCAAATGCGCGGATTAAGATTATGTTAAAAAATTTGGCCGGAAAAATCGCTAATATTACTTTGTGAAAAAATAGCCCCTTTTTTTCGTCCTAAGACGGACGCATATGGACCCATTCTTATGTGTCCTTGTGTAGGGTATATACATTCCTTGCAAATTTGAACAAAATTGGTTAAGTACTTTCTGTGATACATAACCGTCCCCATGAAAAGTGAAACACACTGTATATCGCAACTAATTAAATATTATAAAACTGTTGTTGATAGTCACAACGCGTTTATTATTTCTACTTAAGTGAGTGTAAACCATCAACGTAAAGTTTATCAGGTTCTTTCAGTGCAAAAGAGACTTAACAGTGGTTTCCAACTTAAATATTTTTTCCAGGTATTTATTCAAAAGCATGTGACACTTCAGCAGTACAAACACGTTTTCGTGTTTTAGGCTTACCGGATATTAGTCTGTCAGAAATCATTTCTTTGCGCTAAAAAATTAATAGCCAAACAAATTTCCTAACTAGAAAACCTCAAACATTTTTTTATAACGGATTGTGAAACCCCATTGTTTTAACAACAGAAATGCATCCATGTATATTTTAGCTCTTCAAAAAATTATGACCATTTCAAATTATTAAGTGACCTTTAAGTAACTTTGCGTATGCGTTACCAATCTCCATCTTCCAGTGAAGAAATTACTTTTGTTCTCTAAACAACTGCTAGAAAACATAAAATGCACCCATTAAAAACTATCTGAATTCTTATTCTTAACTAGCACTTGCTAAAAGCATTTTCCTGTTTGTGTAATATCAACAGGTAAGACTATTTTAAGTTCATAAAACTGTGTAAAGTAAATCTTCAACAGTGTTGCGCAGAAAGTTATTAATTAAACAAGGAAAATCCTTGAAAAACATTAATGAAAGAAAAGTCGCAGTTTATGAGGAAAATATGGGTCAAAGCAGTTTCGATGACATTCAGCAAAGAAAATGGGATTTAGAATAAGCAAAAATGATATTGTGACCTATCGCACGCCATCAAATTGTAAATAATTAGATTAAAAACCTACAGAATTCATTAAAAATTAATTCATTCTCAGTAGTGTAATTAGGCGGGTTCTGGACAAAAATGTGTCACTGCACAGGTTTTCTGCGCAGGTGTCTGCGCAGCTTTCTGCGCAGGTCTGCGCGGGGGTTTTGCGCAGGTCTGCGCGGGGGTTTTGCGCAGGTTTGTCAAGGCCGTTGGCCTAGCTGGGGTCAAGGTCGCGGGCCTAGCCGGGGCCAAAGTCGCGGGGCCTAGCCGGAGAGTCAAGGTTATTGACCTCTGCGATTGGTTTGAAACTTGGCTAGGTCTAGCCGGGGGTCACGGGCCTAGCCGAGGTCAAGGTCACGTGCCTAGCCGTGGTCCGGTTCCCACGATGAATTTTGGGGCTAAATGTCTAAATTTGAAATTTTACAAGATTTCTACGCTTATCAAAATTTTCCCAGGCTCAACAGGATGTGAATCATCGTCTGAGAATGCAAACTTGTTGAGACTTGCAGATGTGGGAGTCTAGCAGGATGCTATTGTCTACCAATTGAACAATGTCGTCCATTGTTTGAGAAATCTGCACGACTGCAAAAATAATTGAACAATGAAGTCTTTGTTGTCTGGAGGAATTTTTGCTGACCTCCATTATCAGATAAACCTAATGTTATTGTCTAGAGCTTCAGACTTGTCCAGACATGTTTGAAAAATGTGCAAGACTGGTAAAAATTGAACAATGAAACCTATTGTTTGAGAAAAATCTGCACAACCGATAAATTGAATGACGCCTTTGTTTGGAAATTAAAACTTGTTTGAGGCTCTGGGTGAGACACACAAGTGACTGGGATCTGGTAGTTGATAGTCTCTCGCATATTTTGATAGTTATTAACAGTCGGTTAGTAAACAGTATTTAACATAATACAAAAGTGTTGGAGTCTTAGAGACATTGAGAGAAATCCTCAACATTTGTTGCTAAGCCCCGAATGTAAATATTACGTGTTTTTCCCGTACTTTATTAAATACACAGTCTCGAAATTGAGCCGATAGTTATTTATTTCGCTTTTGCTGTTGGATTTATGTACAGAAGACAGCATCCATCACTTTAGCAATAAGCAAATTCCTAAAGAAATATTATTATGCTGTAGAGATTTACAGGTTACAGTTCGGAGTGTAAACTGAGTTAAAAAATTTAGGATATTTCTATACAGCTATTAGCAACAGTACCATTTAATTGCATATTGTTTTCATTTACGGAAGACCCAATCTTTAGATTCGATTGTTTTAATATAGGTTCGAAAGCACTGCTGACAGACAGGCAGAAAACTTGTAATGCAGCTGCCAAACCGGGCCTTGTCAAATATCGAACAGCAATATATATTTGTAAAAAATACTCTTCAGTTAGCAGGTTAAAAGTTTGATGCAGTTTTAGCTAATCTTATACACATATATAATTCCAGCACTAAAAAAAATGGTAGGAAGCTAAAACACATAAGTACAGTGGAGTCTTAAAACGCAGAATTTTATAATACAAAAAAAGAGCGATAAAAGAACCGTGAACGATCACATTTAACCACCCGACGTTTTGCAGTTATCTTGAAACGTCTGCAACTTCCGCATACCAATCTCGCAAAAACAAACACCTTCTTTGTTCTTGTGTGTTAGCACCTTGGCTTTAAGAATGTTATGGTAGTATATTTACGAAATCCGGCGCCACAGCACTATACAGTGTGGTCCATTAAGTGTGCAACAAATGGGAATTTTTTTTATTAGTTGTACAATCGAAATTTAAATATTGCCAAAAGTTAGTGCATGTGCGATAACCATATCAGATGCCCTTAGAATGGCTTCAAGTCAAACAATATACAGGGCAGGACAAAAAATATGAAATTCGTTCAAGAACAAAGTTACCTTATTTAAAAAAACATAGCAAAATTTTATTGAGAAAAGTTGTTTATAATTAAAAGTTATGCTCAAATACAAAGTCACGGCCTCCTATTCGAATTTTGATTCTTTTTTGGAAAATTTTGTATTACCCCCGAATGATACATATTTTTATTATTTTGATTTTATATGTATTTAAAGTAGCCACAACCACATCCCTTTTAAATAACTTTTAGCAACTTGAAGCCTATTTGTAAAATTTACTTGGATTTATATTTTTTTAGGTAAGCGTCCACTTCATGTTTGTTGCAACGATACTTAACAGAACTTTAGAATTTCGCAAATATTCTTTTTAACAAGGCAAATGCTTTACTAATAATAATTTACATATGAAAAACTCTTAATAAAAACATAATAATAAAAATATGTATCATACGGGAATAATACAAAATTTTACAAAAAAATAATCAAAATTCGAATAGGAGGCCGTGAATTTGTATTTGAGCATAACTTTTGATTCTAAACAACTTTTCTCAATAAAATTTTGCTATATTTTTTTAAATAAGGTAACTTTATTCTTGAACGAATTACATATTTTTTGTCCTGCCCTGTATATTGTTTGACTTGAAGCCATTCTAAGGGCATCTGATATGGTTATCGAACATGCACTAACTTTTAGCGGTATTTAAATTTCGGTTTTACAACTAATAAAAAAATGTCCCATTTGTTGCACACTTAATGGACCACACTGTATATGTTTTAACTATATTTTTTATTAAGCATTCAAAAACTACAAAAATAAAAAGCAGCTTAAAATATTGTTCCTAAAAGGAGTGGTGGTTTAGTTTTATCATTGGAATTTCGGTTTCTTACAACGGTATTTGTAAATTATTCGTAAATAGTCCAGTTTTTGGTTGAAACGAGCATAGTTGTAGCAGATATATCTGACGAATAGAAGACTATAGAAGATATAAACAGACAGTAATATTAATCTAAAATTGAATTAACTAAAATTATGTATTTATCAAATATCGAGAGATCCAAAAAAAAACTGTTCCGCTGGAATGAAAAGTCACGTCTGTACTTGTGTCAGCTGGAATCCACTACATAAAATCGTTGGTCTCTTTGTATCTTTGGCCACTAGCTCCTCCGACGATACTGGACCGATTAAGCTGTATGATGGCTTGAAATGTTGCTAATTGTTAGACTTAGGTCGTAGGCCGGTTTTTATTTTCAAAAAAGGTTTTAATTAGATTATTTAATTAGCAAACTAAGCGTAGCTCAGGTGATTCATTATATAGCACTACAGCAGCGCGTCGTTCAACAAAGTTCCGTTGCTCGGTGGTAGAATGTTCGCCTGCCACGTGGGCGGCGCGGGTACGATTCCCGGCCAGTCCATCTTTTTTTTAAAATTTATATTAATGAATCTCT
Source organism: Agriotes lineatus (assembly GCA_940337035.1). Classification (NCBI taxonomy): domain Eukaryota; kingdom Metazoa; phylum Arthropoda; class Insecta; order Coleoptera; family Elateridae; genus Agriotes; species Agriotes lineatus. The sequence goes on from CALNHX010001540.1 coordinate 198,006, forward strand.
CCTAAATTTGCGAACCGAAGCGTAACTCGCGTGATTCACTAGTTAAATAATAATGAAACGTCATTTTTAGGAGCAGAAATCTTTTAACAATCTGACAGATTCGTATAGAAAATGACAACTAATTATTATCTGACACAAGTAAAGACGTGACTTTTCATTCCACAGCCTGCTGAGGAACAGTTTTTTTTATCTCTCGATATTATTAACAAAGTTGTTAAACGTATGATACAGGTAGTTATTAATTACTTAATAAATACAATTGTCCTATATCGGGTATTCATGGTTTATGTCTTAATCTGATTTTAATAGTCGATTAGAGTCGAATAACTAAGATTATTATATTGCTAAAGACTGTACCCAATAGGTAAGACTAAAATCAAAAATTTTAAAATAAAACCCAGAGAATAAGAATTAAATTAAATAAAGCCAAGTAAAAGCTATTAGATCACTGCAATATATTAGTAAAAAAAAACTCTAATTAATAAGGATGCTATACACGATACCCATTGGTGAGGGACAGTTTCATTTTGCTGGATTAAAACTTATCTAGATTGGTTAAAAATCAGATATATATGAGAAAATCTCAAACTTGTTTAAAAACATTTTGTAACTAAACAATCACATTAGAAATTGTGTAAATAAAGCTAAAATTAGAAGGAGGCGCAGAATTTGCAGACTATAGAAAATACCTGTCCAGACCTGCGGATGTGAGCGCACAGGTCTGCGCGGGGGTCTCCGCGATGGTTTCTGCACAGTTTTGCGGGAAATTCAAATTCTGCGCAGGTTTGGCGGTAAATTTAAATTATCATCAGGTTTTTGATGGGAAAATCTGGGAATGTACAAGGTTGCTAAAAATAAATGTGTGGTTACGAAATTTGCATAAAATTGATTGAAAATTTACAGCCATTGGAAAATCCACGACACTGTCTATCTGTCTAGCTGTTTTCCGTTTTCATGTAAGTGTTATGATTTATGTACTTTGCGCAGTTTTGAATTGTGCGTGATCTAAATCGTTACCAATTAGACTACATCGAAGTCAACGTATCGTCATCGTCTTTAGCGAATAGTTTAGGCTTTGTTTGTGCGCACTCAACCCCCCCCCCCCCCCACGCACAAATAATCGTAGCAGTAACATTCTTCTAACTTGATTCACGACTACGGCTGAGCAGTTGTACTTAATAACTGTTTTAAATGTTCTTTATTTGGCAAGTTACCTGCAACTGTACGCTGGAAACAGACAGCGAATTTTTCTGGCTATCATAAAGCATTTTTAGGAAATAAACAAGGTTCCGACCCAGCCTGACCAGTTTTTCCGAAATCAAGAAAAGTTGTTATCTTGTGGAGAAACTTTCCACTCCACCTTCAGGTTTTAGATCGGCAGATGCATAAACAGTTTCCAGCATTGTCCTCTAGTACAATCATATTTCGACGTTCGGCGAGGAAACGATAATATAGAATCCCCCCTCCCTCCCTGAGCTATCTTTTGGCTTGCTTCAGAGTCGTCAAACAGTTTTATACCGTAACACATTGCTTGAGTTCTATTTGTCAGTACCATTTTCAAAATTTTACGTGATAATCGCCATTGGGGACTGATCTTTGTAATTACGGTTCAATAATCTAACAACTAATAAAATGGTTTGGCGTAATATATGCATAATTAATGTGTGAAATGTTGTCTATAACCTCACTTAGCTTCATAAAATATGGAAATATTCAGCACGAAAAAAGATGAGTTTTCATAAAAGTAATTTTGACTTTCTTGGAGTACCTTTAATCCTTTAAAATTTTTAAGAGCTTGCAGAGACGATACAAACAATGTCGTAAAAAACTTAAGTTGTAGAGAAAGTGAGCTCTTCAGTTATTCCTTGCCAGGATACCCATTCAATATGCATGCCTTAATAACTAACCCTTTAACCGATATTTATTGCCAGGGCCGCTTAAACGGCTGGCAAGTACGCATATCAATAATTTTCCAGGCTAATAGTATTATCAGTCGTGACCGACGCCATCGTCACGCTACGTCGCCAACGTCTATCAATGTCGTGACGTCACAAGCACATGGTAAATTTCAGTCTACAGTCCATAACGAATGAAATATTTAAATCCAGGTTGGTTCAGATTCGAGATCTGCCCGCACGTGAGCTCCACGGTGACAAATCGCGTAACAACGCGTAAAACAAGGCTACACGAAAAAGGGGAAGATTATGACATGGGAGTCCTGAATTATGAATAAAAATTTGGCACGGAATACGTTCATCTTCGAGGCGATAAAATTTTGCAACCGAGGAAATAAAAGTCTGGCGTGCGCTTTGTTTATAATATAGGCGTTCGCCTACCTCGCCCACATATTCATTCGAATCGTCTGAATACTGGCTTCGCCTCTTTAATTCATTTTGGGGTAGAAGCGAAGTTTTGCTTTACGGGGCTTTCAAACATTGTTACTAAACGCAAAAATGTCAAAGTGAAAATGACAAAGCTTTCAAAGTTTCACTTTCAAATTTTAACGATTGGAAGTGCTTTTGCTTTTTATATTTTGTAAAGCATATATTGGATTCTAGTATATGTCCGTCGTAACTCTAATTACAATATCCTCTGGAACAGTATGCAAGTACTGCAGTTTTCAAAGCCGTCATTAATCAGGTTCTACCAAAATTACTAACTTTTTGATCCCTTGTGGTAAATTTAAAAGTAGTACATGCCTCTATACATCAATCATTATATTTCTAAGTTCGAATGACCGCGAAATTTCGGCGCTAATCGGCAGCACAATTACTTATAACTTGCATGCAAAGTAGACCTTAGACGCATAGTTTTTACATCAATCGTTCTAAGGCAATATGTGATTGTTCACATACACCACGTCTTCGATTATAACGATAATTATCGTTTTTGTTTCTATTCCTGGCGAACTTTTTAAAGGTAGAAAAGCGCACGATTTATTTTCACTCAAATTTTGCTTTAAAGTTTTTGTAGCGTAGTGGTGATGAATGGCCTGAAAACGTCTTTCATGCAAAAGAAGGCCATAAAGAAAAATGTGACTTAAAGTGCAGTGCTAAATCAGCTAGCAAAAGTGAAATTTGCGATGTGACAGGTCTAGTGAAAGAGTTAATTGTACGCCTGCAGTAAGAAAGACCTGTAATGTTAAATGTGATTTGTGTCGTCGAATTGAACAATCAAAACTAACTTTTCTAAACGTCACGATGCAATTTCTATCACAGCTGGAGCTAGGTCGTAAACGCAGGCATATCGGCCACCAAACTCTTTTGCCCCAACTAACAATAGAAAAGGCGAAGTTAGAAAGTCAACCAAGGTTGACAATACAGTTGTAAATGCTCGAAAAGGGGAATGCCATTTTCGACGAAAGTATTTCAACCTCTTGTGCTACAACAGAGCAAACGGGAGCTTAGCTGGACAATCCTATTGTACTCAAAATAATAGGGAATGTCCCTTCCATTCAGGACTCCCTATATAAACGCAAGTAGCTTGGTTTTCGAATCACTTTTACTTTTATGTAGCATCAGAGCACTTCATCATTTCGCGTTGACTTAATATTACGTTTTCTGCATATACCGACTTGTTCCATTTCGGAGAAAAGTCGAGACTATGGTCAGTTTCCAAGATCTTTTATTAATAAATAATTCAGTATCGAAAACCAAGCTACTCACAATTCATATTTGTATTTTAAATTAATTTTAACGAATTTGTATATGTTGTATTTTGTTCGTGTGTTCTAAAGTAATAAAAGGAATGTTATTGTTTTTCGGTTGTATTTTACTGAACTTAATTCCACAGTAATAAACAACATAACAGTTCCAGTGGTGCAAACCACTAAAATTTCCATGTAAAATGTCACCCAAGAATAAACATTTTAAATAACCAATTTAGTAACAATTTTAAGTATCATAACTAAATTTACAATTTGAGTACATATCACACATCTCATCTTTCACAAAACTTTTTACTCCTTCGATGAGATCGCAAGACTTAAATGCCTTACGTTGACGTTTTCTATTAGGAGTAACAGGCCACTCTTCAGCATCTTCTAAAACAGGCGTTTTTATTCTTTAATATAAAGTCTGGTTTTTAACTCGCGGTAGTTAGAATTTTTTAATACGTACTTTTAAAACATCAATGCTGAAATTACGCCGTAATTTATAAATAACATGTTTTTACTGCCTGTTTACTGTACTTTCTCAATTGACAAAATAAAAGCACTATTGGCATTTTCGGCAACAATATATTCTAAGAAATTAAGAACAAATTGCAGGACGGGCGAAGTTAATATAATTTGACACACAAACAACAAGTAATATGGAATAACACAATTTAACAATTGTAGGTAGAACTAATTTTCAAGTAAAACTATTGTTAGCCGGCAAAAACCGTGTGGTATTAGATGTAGGAGTATGGCAGGTTGCATTCAGCTTATATTTATTTCTATGTAAACTTTCCCGAATATAGCAAACGTTAGAGTGTTTTCATTTTCTAATAACACCACTCTATCGTCAGTGTAGGATACTATGTTTATATTGTTAAGTGAAATCAGTATCTTAACGCGCTACTGCACTTCTGTATTCCAAGTTTTACCGTGATCACACTTTTAGTTTCAATTTCAGCTCGTAGTAGTTGGTACTAGAACTTGTTAGCTGATCCCACGTCCCCAGCTCCGAATTCCAAGTTGGCGTTTCAATATTGTCGCACTCACAAAACGGGACTAATGGGTCGTTCCTGAAGTGCCTTTGACGTACCCCATATCTTAAGATTTCCCTTGTAGGCACTTCACCATCAAATTACTTCGAATTAGCCTGTCCGCACCCCCTAGCTGCCATTGCATTTCCCCTGCTGTAGCACCCCACCTCCCTCGCACCGCTCGTTGGTCGCCGCTGTTTTGAATTATGCATGACATGAATATGATTACGCCTTTAGCAAATGATAAAAAGCTTTGTTTTTGCCTTGTTTTATTTTACGCATCCCGCGCAGCTTTAGAACTGTTAGAGGCCATTAAAACCTATAAATTGTTAATTGATTAATACGTGTAAGTGTAACCTACTTTCACGTACAGTGGGCAAACAAAAATATACAACCACCCCTCCCTTTTCCTTCGAGCTATCGGACCCCGTTTGGTTTATTGCGCTGTCTTATAGTAACTGCAACAATACTTGTTGAATTTTATATTCGTTATTGCTGTTAAGTTCCTTTATTAGTATTATTATTATCTTTGGCTTTAAATGGTCAAGGGCAAAGAGTTGAATTGAATTAAATTGGAGACACATTAAACATCTACTAGAGATCACATTAATTTCTGTTAGTGTACTTTCCAAATTTTTTATTTATTAGATGAATATTAGTATATACTTATAATGTTTTGGTACTATACTTTTTCCATGCCCTGTAGAGTTCAGTGATGGATTCTGCTTTGCTCAAGACTTACCTGAAACAAATGCAATTTTATTAGAACTTATTCTATGATAAGGATTACATTTCAATAATATTTTTAAAAAAATTCTACAACTGACAGTCACAACTTAAAACTTTTACAAAATGCACAGAATGAAGCTACTTTGACATAATTAGAATCACTTTCTACACTACAGCATTTCTCGCATTGCCAAAATAATCACCAATTGTGCGACAATGTCTAGTACTCTTCCAAGCGTCGGCGTCGTAACCAAAAATATCCGTAGTAAACACAGCGCCACAGACGTTACTTTCTTTCCCAGCGCATTATTCGGTTTAGCATATTGTCGGCAGTAATCTATTTCTGGCATTGCCTTCAATGCTGAGCGACGGCCTAATGGCTGGATTTGGTAACTTATCCTCGAAGGTCGCTGTTGCTAATATTAACAAATTGACAGTCCGAGGGCTGCGTGCAGATTAAGGGTAACTATGAATAACGCAGGATTCGGGGTACATGACTGGCTAATCTGAGGTCATGTATACTAATTATCCCTGCCTTCTGATCATGAATTCCGCTATTAGGACACTACTAAATCATTTAATGTTAATGTTAGCTTCCAAACCGGGGCTAAAGCCTATACAACAATGCTAAGTTGCAAGTTTACTGCTGCAAATTGCTTCGGAGGACACACAGTCGCTTTCAAAATTTGGGAAGCTCGTCGAAATGGCTTCTGGGCAAATTAGATAACAGAAGCTTCAAAAAGCAAGATACGGAACGTTAATTTAATGAGTTTAAACAACGTCTATTACGACTATGTATGACTTTAATTATTCCTGTTCCGCATGCCAATACACTAGCTACAAGAAACATCTAAATAAAAATAATTACTTTGTTACAAGATTTTCATCAGAATTAATTTTTAATGGAGTTAATTACTACTCATGGAAATTTTAAGACTTTCTTTAGGTGTTATAAACGAGGAGCACAACTTGCACAACTTATTGTATAAATAGAAATACATTACATTATGTTACAGCTAAAAACTGCTATCTACTCTGTCTCGTCAAGGATCTCTATCGTAAGCTTCGTCTTCATCTAGGCTTCTCTCTCTCTCATTGCTGTCTCTACACCTTGGTTCCATAAGTTCGTCGCCTTCCCGGTTTATTCTTCCCTTCTGGTTTCAATTTGAACCTCAGCAAGTCTGTCTCTGTCGATAACTGTGTCGGTAGCATTCATATGTCGTGTAATACGAATTCTTTGAAGCCTTGAAATTTTGGAACTTTGTCTGAAGTTCTTCATTGCTTCCATCACGAACCACAGCAGAGCAGCAGAGATTCCACTAATGTATGACCGACTCGTTTTTTATTTTTGATTGAGATGCCATCATACACTATTCACCCATCTTCTTGCTGTGTTAATTTCTATTTCTAATTTCAGTCTCTACCAAACCATTCTCATCCATTTCCGGCCCCAAGTATTTACAATGATCAACTTGACGCATCATGAAGTCACTGATTAGTATTTACAATTTACCATTTGAGTTAACCACTACGTATTTGGTTTTTCCATAGTTATCTGAAATTTCCAGTCTTTGTAGTTGTATAGAGTCTCGTGAGCATAAATTCCAAATCCTACCAGTCTTGAGCCAGTACTACTTTTCCTCATTATGCCATCATCAGGCGTAAAATTCAATTCGATTTCTAAAATCCCATACTTAAAATGTTAGTGCGAAAAGTTCATTAATATTGTTCGAAATGCTTACTTATTAAATAACAATGTAATTTATTCTATCAATGGTGATCCTTCGCATTTCAATAATAATACGTTTCATCCTATCTACAGTTGGTTTTTGTTGACCCATCAAAAGTTGTGGGTGGGTTTCCATCAGTAATTGATTATCATGTAATTCTATATTTTTAGAATATATTGTAAAAACCACTTTCTTTACTACTTAATTGTTTACGAGTTTTCCAAACTTCTGTTGACTTCTTTCCATTTATATAACTCTCAATATGCTGACACTGATGTTTCCCATAACTTTTTTTCTCCTGAGTTATTGTTCTTCTGACATTCCTATTTTTACTCGTATATTGCGCTCAGTTATAGTCAGCAAATATGTTCAAATAAGAAAAAAATTATTAACAAACAAGACGTAATATTGAATTAGATAAACAGAAGCACGAAGAAATTATGAGATCCTATTGATGATCGTTCCATATTTTCTTCTTCGAACTTTTTACTTTCGTTTTCTGCTTTTTTCATTTCAAGATATAATAACGCCAAACCTCCACTGCGTTATGTTACTATGGAAAATGTATTCATTTTGCGAAACTACCAAGCAATAATTTATATTTTCTACTCCTGTAACTAAAATGGCATTTAACATACTAACATACAAGTCGCTAAGTGACATTTTAATCGCGCATTCATAACATGTGACTAAAGAGCCTCTTAGTCATCGGCTGAAGTTAGCAACGATGTTTTAGTCATGGGGTGAAGTTAGGTTCAAACAGTATTAGCTTTATTAGCCACAGCCAAAACTAAAATTAAGTTAGTTTTCAACAGTCAACTTTGTCGTTTGTCAAGCATAATTTATCCTAATACAATAAATGTCAAAATTTTAATGAAATAATATGATGTTATACTGTCTAAATTTGTGGTCGTAGAAAAAGTACAGTATGTAACACATTATATAAACTCGTCTAAACACTCGTTTTGGTTCCAAGCGAGTATTCATTGTGGACAGACGTATTTTGTGAAGCCAGTGCGTAGCTGTGTAATTACAACACTGAACTAAACCATAACTTACTGATAAGGTATTTATTAAACATAAGTCATTACTTGTGGTCACCTTTATTCAACAAATCACCTGCGGCCGAGAGGCCGCCGGCCTTACTTATTGATATCAACTATCTGTAACCCCAATGTCACGGGACAGCCACATCAAACAACCTACACTAATTTATCAAGGCAACCAGATAACCTCATCAAATCCTAACAATAGCAAAACATCGCAACACTTCCAACAAGAAATCAGTTCAAATAATGTAAATAAAACCATCCCAACAAATATGGATATTGACCTTTCACTTCCTAGCGGTGAAAATAACAAAAGACCCTTTAGTAGTCCTCCCGCCGAAAATACAAATAAAAAATATGCCTTTGACAGCGAGGCACTTCTAAAATTAAACAAATATTATTTACCTAGCAGTAGCCAGAATATAGCAGAAAACGAATCTACCACAGTAAAACCAAAAATTCCACCGATTTATTTGCATTATGCTGATAACTACAAGGAAGTGATAAAAGACATCCAATCGGTAATACAAAACGAATTTACTAAAAATTATAAAGGTAAATTTCTCAGAATAAACCTTACATCGATAGCAAACTATCGCCTCTTAACCAAATACTATGATGATAATAATATTAAATATCATACCTATCAAAACCAAGAAGAATCCAACCTGGAAGTAGTAATGAGAAACGTACCCATCGCAATCACCGAAAAAGAAATAAAAGAAGAACTAATCACAAAAAAGTATCCTGTAAACAACGTTATGCGTATGAAAAATTAAGAGAAAAAATTGATGCCCCTCTGCGTCATTCAACTGAAAAAGAATGGCACAGAAACTGAAATTTTCAATCTCGACAGATTGTTTCACTGTGTAATAGAAGTAGAACCGCGACACAAAACAAGAGATATCCCGCAATGCACACGTTGCCAAAAATACGGGCATACAAAAAACTATTGCCGATTGGATCCAAGGTGCGTTAAATGCACAGGCAACCATCTCTACACTCAATGCCCAAAAAATATCGACACCAAGCCCCAGTGCGTTAACTGCGGGGAATTTCATCCTGCTAATTATAAAGGATGCCAATATTATCGTAATATAATTAACAAAAAAAACCAAACACATACAGGTAACTCAAGAAAAAACATCAACCAAAAAATATACAGGCTAGTAATACTTTTACTCTTAACAAAAAGCCAAGATCTTACGCACATGCAGTTACATCTACAAATCGAAATCAGACCGCAAACTCCCAACAATCATCAAATTTAGAAAATAATAACTTAAAATCATTTATACAGACAATCATAGACTACATAACGCCCTATTTTGATCAAATAAAATCATTCATTTCTTCGCTAATGTTATCATTACTCAATGGCAGTAAATAATTTAAGAACAATCAATAATTTATCAATTGCTAATTGGAATGCCATAATGGCATAAAGAAACAAAAATCAACTTTTACAGCTTTCCTAAACAGACACAATATAGACATATGCTGTATCACTGAAACACATCTAAAACAATCGGAAATTTTCAAAATCCCAGGATATACAATCTTTCGTTTTGATCGTCCAGACCCTGTTGCCTCAGGAGGGGTGGCAATCGTCGCCAAGAAACAGCTACCTGTAACTGCTCTACCAAAAGACAAAGTCATCAATATGGAAATAGTATCAGTCAGACTATGTCTTAATGATAACAATCAAGTAAAGATTATCAGTGGGTATAAACAACCAAACAAACGCTTGTTAGAAGAAGACTTCACCACAATATTCGATGACAATGAACCGACACTGCTGATAGGAGACTTCAATTGTAAAAATACAATATGGGGTTGCAGAGTAAACAATCCTGACGGCGTGCGTCTCCTTAATTTCACAAGTAATAACTCAGTGGTAGTTAACGCCCCACAGGACTTTACTTACCATCCATACCGAATGGATCATCTTCCGGATATTCTGGACATAGTTTTACAGAAAAACTTCTCCCAACCAATACAACAAATTGTAGTTACTGAACTTGACTCCGATCACTTACCAGTGATTATTACATTCAGCATAGAACCACGAACAATTAACAAACTTCCAAGACTTATTAATGGCCGAGTCGACTGGGAGAGCTTTCAAGAAACTTTGGACATCAAACTCAAATGTTCTACAAACATAACTTGTACCGAAGATATAGATAATTTAATAGACCACTTTCTCGAAACCATAAAATACACAATTGACAATACAACGAATACCAGACAAAATAACAATAGACACAAACAACTTGAAACAATACCAGTATTCATTACAAACCTTATAAAAGAAAAACATACACTACGAAGACAGTGGCAAAGAACTAGAGACCCAAACATCAGAACTAATCTAAACAGGCTTATACGTCAAGTTAAATTTGAGCTTGACAAATATAGAATACACTGCTATAAAGAATACATAACAGAATTACAACCTGGCGATCCAACAATGTGGAGAACCACGAAAAGAATTCTAAAGCAATCACCTAAACCTTACTCCATCATCGAAAATAATATAACATACAACTCGGACAAGGAAAAATGTAATGTATTCGCGAAATACCTGGAACAGGTATTCACTCTAACATGCAACACCAATAGAGAATTTCGCGAAGAAATTGATAACCACGTTAACGAACATTTACCAAGAAACGTTGGGAAAATAAAACCATGCTCGCCTCGAGAAATAGCAAGACTCATTTATAAATTACCCGCGAAGAAATCCCCCGGGCATGACCTAGTACCAAATATTGTCTTAAAGCACCCTCACAAAGAAAGCCTTAGCTTTCCTGGCATCTCTCTTTAATGGCTGTCTAAGACTAGGTTATTTCCCCATTACCTGGCAACATGCCCATATTTTATTATTCCCTAAACCAGGGAAAAATCCTCACGAAACCACTAGCTACCGACCAATATCCCTTCTACCAACTCTCTCCAAATTATTGGAAAAAATTATATATTCACGCCTCGGCACTTTCTTAGAGACTAATAACGTAATTCCAAAGCTGCAATTTGGATTCAGATCAGGATACTCTACTAACCATCAACTCATAAGATTAACGCAAACTATTGAGCAAGGTTTCGAAGCTAAAAAGCATACAGTAGCGGCATTCCTTGATGTGACTATGGCATTTGATAAAGTATGGACAAATGGCCTGATCTATAAACTACTGCAATTAAGAACACCGGATTACCTGATAAGAATTATCACATCATTCTTAATTGATCGAACATTCTCAGTGCGTATAAATAATCACCTCTCAGACGTCAAAAGAATAAGAGCAGGAGTACCTCGATCCATATTGGGGCCGATTCTATTTAACATCTTCGTGCACGATATCCCAGAACCAGATAACACCGTGGTAGCTATGTACGCAGATGATACGTGCTTACTAGCACAACAGGATAACATCAATGAAGCAGTATCACAATTACAAACCTCAGTCAATACACTGCTGGATTGGTTTAATAGGTGGTGCATCAAAATAAATGAAAGTAAAAGTGAAACTAAAATATTTACCTTACGTCGACCACACATCCCCCAGAAAGTAAAAATCAATAATATTGATGTAGACTGGAATCCGCCAGACAGTGCGATTAAATATCTCGGAGTGTATCTTGATCGCCGATTAACTTACGGTTTTCATATCAATAAAAAACTTTGTGAGTGCTACACCCGATTAGCTATGTTATATCCTATAATAAATCGCAAGTCTCCACTAAAAATATCATGTGCAGTGCTAATTTATAAATCCATTTTAAGACCTATAATAACGTACGGCTCTCCAGTATGGGCTGCAGCCTCTAAAACACACCTTAAAAAACTACAGGTGCTGCAGAACAAAATTCTAAGAATCATCGTCAGTGCTCCCTGGTTCGTAAGAAACAACACGATTCATCAAGATCTACGCATACCTACTATAAATGAACATCTCAAAATTATTAATAAAAAGTTCTTCACTAATATTAACATGTGCGCCAGCTCCGAACACTATTCACTAGGTAAAAAAGACATACATATTAGGTTAAAACGCCAACTACCACAAGACCTCAGTGACAGTGAAAACGACTAACGCTTACCTAATCACTTAACCTAACTAAATGTACTTAATTTATTATGTCACTTACATTTTATCCGCTAGTAACTTAGTATGCTCTATGTAAATAAAATAGTTACAAAGGGGGCTGTTGTGCTGCTCTTATTCTAAATATGTAATCTGCCACTGTAATTCATTTTTTAACCTGTTAAGACAACCGTGTATGGTACTCAGTGTACCGAGCTGGTTATTAATAAAAAAAATAAATAAAAAAACACTCGTTTATTATACACGCGATGCGCTCCGCTCGTGCCTAAAAAACTCGTGACTAAAATGACGTTTATAAAACTTTTTACATAATATACTATTTTCTACGATCGTGTCAAAATGACAACTTTTTGCACAGTTTCTAGTGTCAAAAGTGACGTTTATGGCACTCTTAATATTAGCGCGCGAATTACGTCTTTTTAACACGTTGCCATTGGAGGAGTGTTTTAATAATTTATTAAAACACGCTTTACCGTAAGTTTGAATGTCAACATTACGTATAATATCTAACACAATGTGACGGAAAAAGTGTCACCGAACCAAGTTTTTATATTTCTGTTACGTGTATAAGAGCCATTAAAGCACTGTTGACGTTAAAAGCACTCCGCTAGCTCGTCGTGCTTTTAAACTCGTCGTGCTTTTAAACTCGTCGCACGTGCTTTAAAGGCGTACTTATACACTAGCATCATAATATACTATTTTCAACCTACATTATAGTCCAGGGAAATTAGACAAAATAAAAGCAAAACTTCGGAAAAATTCCCGGAAAGCTGGATTTTAGTATGAGCCTTGCTATTGTAGTTCTAAACAAAATGTCAAAAGTCCTCATTGATCCGAGTGCCGCTAAAAATTTTAAGCGGGGCAAAGGTCACCAAAAACGGTATTTCGTGAATATCTCGTTAACGGTCACTTTTATAGAAAAAATATTGATTATCAAATTTGTAGCTTATGAAATTTCTAACAATAAAGATATCATGACTTTTATTCGTAAAAATAACCGTTTTGGAGATAATTCGATTTACAGAGTTGTAACTAATAGATGCACTCCTCAATGGCATGTATATCTCATTGGATAATCTCTGAAACTTCTTTGTGGCGTGAATTCATAATTCATATTCTTATATGGGTATTTCGCCACTCTGCAAATTAAAATATTAAATAACGAAAATATTAACAACGAACGTTTCGAGGGACAATGAATTTTACCAACAAGATTTCGGGATGGCAATGGGTTCACCTTTATCTCCCATTGTTAGTAACATTTTTATGGAAGACTTTGAACAACAACATGTCTACACGTACACCAACAAACCAGTAGTTTGGTGGAGATATGTCGATGATGTTTTTGCAATTTGGCCTCATGATATGGATGAGGTGGACAAATTTCTTGAACATATTAACAGTAAAGAAACCTCCATCAAATTCACATTAAAAACAGAGCAAAACAATCAGTTACCCTTTCTTGATACACTAATCACACGCACGATAAATACTTTTGAAACATCAGTATACCGTAAGAAAACCAATACTAATAGGTACTTACATTTTAATTCTAACCATCACAAAAACATAAAGACAGGCGTTGTAAAAAGTCTCTACGACAGAGCCAAAGTTGTTTGCTCTAATGATACAATTTTCAAAAAAGAGAAAGAATTTATTATTAATGTTTTACAAGATAATGGCTATCCAGAGACTCTTGTTCGGAACATTTTCAATACACGAAGCAATGCCACACACATACAAAGGAATGACACTCAAAAATATAATACTCTTACTATACCATATATATCAGGCATATCTGACAAAATTAGACGAATTGGAAATAGATTCAATGTTAGGACGATGAATACTTTGCGGTCAGTTCTTACAAAAACTAAACCGTTCAACGAAGAACAACATTCAAGGAATTGTATATATAGTATTCCCTGTGAATGCGGGAAATATTATATCGGTGAAACATCCAGGCCTTTAGCAGTTAGAGTTAAAGAACATAAAAATATGTTGAAAACGTATCAATTCAATAAGTCTAAGCTGCAGAACATGCTTGGGATGAAAACCATAAAATACAATGGAACAACACAAAGATCTTGTCTAAAGAATCGATGTCAACTAGGCGAAAAATTAAGGAAACGGCATACATTTTACTTAACGAAGAAAAATGCGTGTCGTCTTTCTCAATATTTTTAGACAATAGTTGGCTATCGATTCTTAAAGATGAGATCAAGTAGGTACAGATATCAACAAACGTCAATGTCAGAAAATTCATTGGAGGTTGGTCGTTTTTCCTTCCAGTGAAAAAAAGATAAGTTCTTGTTAGTTTTAATTGTTATTCGTTGATAACGAGGGCAGATTGTCCCTCGAAACGTTCGTTGTTAATATTTTCGTTATTTAATATTTTAATTTGCAGAGTGGCGAAATACCCATATAAGAATATGAATATCTCATTGGAGTTGCGACTTGAAATATTCCAGAATTTCCTTGTTTCAGAGCCCATAAAAATAGAAAGAAACACATATATAGTACACTGTAGTCTAGATAGAGAAGGAACTGTTCCGAAAAGTTCCCCTCCGTTGTCATAAAACCTCAAGCGACATCTGCTTGCTATTCGTGTAGGAGCATAATAGTATATTATGGTATTAGGAGCAAAAATTATACTTTATTTGGCGTGGCTGGACTGTTTATCTGCCGAGCTTGTGAGGCAGATAATTATAGCCGAGCCACATAAAGATACTTTTGTTCCGAATAACATATAGTATTTTTTCTTCAAACGTTTATAACAAATTATTTAAGAAATTTTAAGAAACTTGGAATTATTTTAAGGTAGAGGATTTGGTAGACTGATAAATGTAGGGTGCTTTGGAGAGCGTCACTATGACTACCCTATAAACAACGTTGTGAACAAAATCCGAAAAAAAAATACTTTATCTCGTCAGTCTTGCTTAAATGTAACACCCGATATAAATGACGTCGATACTTGCGACTCTGCTGAAGATGTAGATCCATCACGTTTCCTGACTGAATCTATGGAAATAAAGAAGACAGCAGAAGAACAAGAAGAAGAAGAAGATGATGAAGGGGAAAGCATACCGATTGAAATAGAGTCTGAAGATGAATATTAATAACTCCTGTTTTGAATCCAAAATTGACTAATGAACAAGTTCATAATTTTTTTTAAAATAAACATTTTTCAAACAAAAATAAACGTGGAATATGCCTACTGGGAACACCACATGAAAAAAACGCACCTTGTACACTACCACGAAGGTGGTGTGGAAAAGACTGCACGTTTCAACTCTGTAAATCGAATTATCTCCAAAACGGTTACTTTTACGAATAAAAGTCATGATTTATTTATTGTTAGAAATTTCATAAGCTACAAATTTGATAATCAATATTTTTTCTGTAAAAGTGACCGTTAACGAGATATTCACGAAATACCGTTTTTGGTGACCTTTGCCCCCCCTTAAAATTTTTAGCTGCACTCGGATCGATGAGGACTTTTGACATTTTGTTTAGAACCACAATATCAACCCTCATACCAAAATCCAGCTTTCCGGGAATTTTTCCGAAGAGCAATGTCTAATTTCTCTGGACTAATTATGTTTTTTCGGCCTAACAGATGAGAGGGTTTTTTTACCATCTGTTTTTGGAAATATGCGGGTGGCGATCACACTACATTCACAATGTTTCCAGTTTGGGGCAAGAGACGACTACAGGAAATTAGAATGAACCGATCATCCATTCAGGGACTTAAGCGATTTCCCTTACTACGCCAATGGCAGATACCATGAATAGAGATTTTGGTTTACGGTAAATAATTACTCTTAGGAATACTCAATGAAATATAATAATGATTATTATGGAAAGACACGGAAAATTGCCTCAAATAGAAAGAATTTCTCTGATCACATTTATACGACCACAAACTTCTTCTTTCTCTTTGCCTATTTATACCTTATGGCGTTGGGTCTCGAAACCATCTTCTACATCGGACTAATCCCTTCTTATTTTTATAATTCCTTCGATAGTGTTTCTTATTTTCCTAGCCGATTCCTTGATATTATCATCCCATCTGATTCTGAGCTTACCTACTAATCTCTTACCATTTTTCTAATTCCTTCGATATTCTTTCTTCTTTACCTGGCCAACGAAGGTGATTATACCATTGTCATCGTATGTCGCTTTCAGTCCGTGAAGTCGGGACTTGTTCTTTCTTTCTGGTCCCGTCTTCGTACAGTTGGTTATTGTGTAGTATTTGCATTGCCATTGTCGGCGGAGCTTTGTATTCCTGGACTATTAAATTACAGTTGGTCCCGCGAACTTTGTACCCGACAGCATCAAACGTCCCCCCCCCTCCCCATGTGTGCGATAAATGAAATCGCTGTACTGTGAATTTTATGAGTTTTAAATTTATGCGTTTTATGAGGTGCCATTTAACGTTTCGAACTATATCTTAATAACCTGTAGTTTATACCATATAGTATTGAATTTGTGAATATACTGCGAGACTAGCCTTGTGGGTTTGATTTTGTTACTGCTACCTGTGCGTGATGTGAGCATTTCTTTCAGGAAATTATGTGCTACTTGAGTTTACAAATTCTCGTTGAATGTCTGGATACACTTGTCGTTAATTGGTAAAGATTCGTTGGCGCCCTTTTTAGCTTGTAATCATTTGTGAGTATTTAAAGAGCAGCACGCCGTCTTCCTGACTAGCTGACCGGCAATTATTGCATACAAGTAGTCGTAAAGTTTCGTTTTTTTAGAGAATTAGCCGACGAATCGTTTTGATGCTAAGTTTTTTCTAGATTTTACTCAAAGACAAGTTAATTTCTTATCCTGTCTCTCTTAGTCTTGCCCTTTACTCTTCCTAAGCATTTCATCTTATTTTTGTTTATGTTTTTCTATTACTGCCCACGATTGTGCACCATAGAGTAAGCTAACGACACATATACATATATTGTTTTGTATAGGTGCATTTTTGTTTCCGTACTTAACTCATTACCTATTATAGTGTTATTTATTGAATAGTATCCGTAGGCTTTGCTTATTCTGTTTTTATTTCTTCTTCTATTTTTCTGTCTTTATTTATAATTGCTTCTAAATGTTCGGTTTTATCTACATATTCCAATTGCATTTCAAGAACTAGGTACATTGGAAGCTATTAGAATACATCCACAAACTAAATATGAAAAAAGACTTGCAATAAATAAAATATTATCTATACATCGCTACTTGGAATAAAGGAGGGCTAGAACCAAGTTGATTTAATTAGAAAATAAATTAAAGAAACAAAAATTAGACATTGCTCTTATTCCTGAAACAAAAAATAAAGCTAAAAGTATCCAAAATCTTAATAAGTATACCATATTACACAGTGGTGCTAAAAGACTCAAGAGAAGCTGCGGTGGTAGCCATTATAACAAACACAAAATGGGCAACTAGAACTAAATAAATCATGAGTGAATTCAATAGATGTACAAAATACGAAAAAAGGCCTAACCATTCAACACAATACACAACGCTGGGATTATTTCAACTAGATAAATATAGATAATGATGTATACGTTAGGTAACAAATGGCTTACAAAATACTAATAATATTTAGCTATCACAGGTCTTTAAGGCCCTATAGTTGTGTAATCTTCCTCGATTCTTCTCTATCTTTCATTTTCCCCTTCTTGTTCTGCATCCCTTTTCCTTTAGATTTTCATCTATTGCTGATATTCATCTATTTCTCAGACGTCCTCTTCTTCTTATGCCTTCCATGTTTTTTACTTAGAACACCCTTCACCACTCGTTAGCCACTCATTCTGTTGATATGGCCAGACCATCTTTCTCGCTGCTCTTTCAAAAAATTGGATATGTCTGCGTCTCCATATATTTGTCTCATCTCATCGTTAGTTCTCCTTTCCCAGACTTCACTCATTTTCCTGCATCCAAAGATCCTTCTAAGAATCTTTCTCTCTCACACTTCCAGTTGCTCTTTCTCCTTCTGCACCCTCACTCTTGCTTTAAGTGACACGTTCTTGAATTGTAACAACGTACTCAATGCACCTGCACATCTATCCCCTTTCACCAGTCTTGCGTCTATTTCTATAGCACTACTATCGTCTTCTGTTATCAGTCCACTTAAATAAAGAAACTTTAAACTCTATCTATCTTCAGTATTCTTTCCTTCATCTAAATTTATCTGTACTCACTTTCTTATCTAGTTTCCTCTCCCCATTATTATATATTTTGTCTTTCATTGATGAGTAGACCTGCTGTTCTTGCTGATTTTTCAAAATGTTTCGTTATTCGTTGAAGTTCCTTGAAAGTCATTGCTAAAATAATTATATCATCGGCATAAGCTAGAAACTGATGGCTTTTATTAATTATTCCTGTTGTATTGTTACGATTCAATTGCGTCGCCTTCCAATTTCGCGTTCTATAGTATTCATTTTGCTTGGTTACGCGTCCTTTCACTCTGATGTCTGTGGCTGCGCAGTTTGTATTTCCGCGCTGCGCCACGCCCCTTGGCCTCGCGTAGATAATTTTTAAGTACTGGCATTTGTTTCGATACGCTTCCTTTCCAATCGCGCTGACGAAACGAACAACATGCCGTAGTAGCAGTTAGAATTTCGGAGGATTGGTTTTGGGCTGCCGTTAGTTTAGATGGTGTGTATGTCAGCCTACACTTTGAAGTGGATTTCTCCCCGAATTTCGATGTGATGGAAGTTTGACTCCCACGCCGTTGCCATGTGTTTCGCTAATTCGCCTGGAATTCTGCCCGGGGTGAGTAAAGAGTTCGCCCCGAAATGTTTTGTCGGTCTTATATGCTATCGTGGATTCCTTCCTTTTTTATAGCACCTCGTGCCGGAGAGCCGATTTGAGGCTTTCGCTAAGGCTGTTTTTCGCTTGCACGTGCGGACGTTTCATGCGCTGGGCTTTTTCGGGATCTTCGGACCCGCTTTGACCCCTGCTGCAGATACTGTTTGAGAGCAGGAGAGGATCCTATATGGAGGCTTACCTTCAGGTCTGTTTTGTCCCAGTATCGCACTGTGAAGTCCCCCCTGAGCCTGCTTTGCGAAAATTGTGACATTGCCGCTGTAAGCTTTGCCTGCCTTAAATCCATTTTAATGTGTGCATTACGGCTGTTGATTTATTGGTGTAGTAAGAACTGTGAGTATTATTTGTAATATTTATTTGCCAAATATAATTAATCGCAGCAAGTAATATTGTACGATTCTGATGGTGGATGTATACTGTGAATTGTGAATCTGAATTCTTGGAAATTACACTGTGATATTTTCATTCTGGCTTTATTTGTTACTGCGACCTATATTTGAGTTGAGCATCTCTTTCAGATTTATTGTGCTACCTGAGTTTACGTATTCTCGTTTGAATTCCGAAATACAGTTTCCGTTATTTGATAAAAATCCGTTTGCGCCCTTTTTGAGTATTTAAAGAACTGAACACGCCGTCTCCGAAACTGTAGCTGGTAGGCCGGCAATTGTATCCAAGTAGTCACGTTATGTATTGATTTTGAGAGACTAGCCAACGGAGAACCTTTTTATGATAACAGTACTTATACCACTTTCTCTTAGTACTTTCTTCATATTTAGATTTAAAAAGTTGCGAAAAGAGGATCTGTCTCTCTCTCAGGCATTTCTTACCCATAAACTGTGCTGACTGTATACCGCTTACCTTTACTGTATTGTATGTTCCTTTTATGGTCAATTTTACTAGTTGGATTAATTTAACCGGTGTTTTCAAGTCCTCCAATGTCCAGTATAGTAATAACCTTTTCGCTAAATCATAAGCTCGTTTGAAACCGATGAAGATAGCGTGGACCTCTATGTTGAGTTCGGAACATATAGTTAACGTTTCTTTGAAGTAAATTCTTAATCAAAACCATAAACCATTTAAATACCAGTAAAGAAGACACGGTACGTATTTCAGACGAAACAGAATATTAAAAAGATCTTTGGTACGACAAACAAGTTCCACAAAAACACCTTACAACAAAGCCAGTTTGGAACACACGTAGATCCCTTAGATACTTCTAAGTGAGCATTATCACCATCATCATCGCCACCATCATCACTAGCCTTTGTTCCCCCTCTTCCACAAGCTATCGCCTTTGAATTCCCGCCAATTTCTCAATATCGTCTCTCCATTCTGTTTTGGTTCTACAGCGATATCTCCTTCCTGCTCTCGGTCTCCAATCAGTCACCTGTTTGGTCCACCTATCATTAGATTCTCTCATTATATGACCTTCTCACAGCCACTTGAGTATTCTGCTACGTTCTGCAACGTCTGTTACTTTTTGTTTCATTCCTAATCCAGCTGTTTGACTCCCTATCGTTGAATCTTATGCCTGATTTCAATTTTTCCATTTTTATTTGGGCAATTTTTCCATCATGGTCTTTGTTAACCTCCAAGTTTGTGAAGCGTAGGCGAGTGTTGGACGAAAGCACCGATTAAAGGTTTGGTATTCAGATGTTGAGGAAAATTGATTTTAATATATTCCCAAGTATACCATAAGTAGCCCATTCCAGATGGATACTTCTTTGCCCTTCTATTGTTTGCCAGTGACATTTTTAATCCCAAATACAAATATTCGTCGCAGCTTCTATTATGCAAATTGCAAATTTATTCCTAGGTCGATATAGTTAGTGATGCGGTTTTTAAACTACAGTATCATCTTAGATCCTCCATGTTATTCGATAGAACGACTATGTCATCAGAGAATCGTAGATTACCTAAGAGAGCTGTGTGGAGCTTTAAATGCTATAAAAACCGAAAAGCTGTAACAAAAGATGCTATCAGTACCTAGTTATTAAAATATGGAAGAATCGCCGAAATATACTTGAATGGAGAACAACAAAACTCAAACCAATTTTCAAAAAAGGATATCGCTCACAATGCGAGAACTACACCGGCATCAGCCTACTGAACACTGTCTATAAAATCCATACCGAAACATTTATTCCCACATTACAAACTATAGTTGATTACTCGAAGAACATGCATGGTTTAGAAAGGGCATGTCCTGTAGTACATATCATGTTTTCATTTGCAAATAAAACATTTGAGGAATTTTCCGGAAAAATGTTATGAAAGACAGTGAACTCCTAAAGAGTGCATACCTATGCACCTAATTCTAACCTTAAAAAAAACATTTTGAAAAAATTAATTACCCCCTATAATATAAATAATACCCCTACGATCACTACTAAAATTCTACTGTTAGATGCGAAATACATAAAATTGTAGTTTTTAACATCCGTTTTGTTAGCTTCTAATGCTTTTTATACTATTTCCAGACGACACTTTGAATATGCTATTCATTGTATTAGAATATTAAACCCGATTAAGAACATCTGCCTCTCTAAAACTAAACAAGCGCGAAGATTTAAACAACCAAGTCCGCGTGAAACTGACAATTTATTAAACAAACGCAAATTGCGAAGACCTTTTATCAGGTCATAAAAATTCATAATTCAGCCTAAACCGCAGTGGCAACAACAAAATAAATTATCAGTCAGAACAATATTCAAACTGCAACGTTCTGGTGGGATTCTAGCCATAATTCAGGATTACGTTTTCAGAGCCTACTACGTATTTATCGTCGCGCT
>CALNHX010001541.1:0-219915 GCA_940337035.1 Agriotes lineatus
TTCGATATGCGGAAGTTTACATCTGAGGTTTCGGCTAGAATAATATATACTACCATGTATAGTCGAATGATTCATAAAAACTTTACAATGAAATCGGTAATGTGAATGCACAAAAACACATGCAGAATGTATGAAAATTTAAAGTCCCGTTTCGATTAGGGAGAATTCCTCAATTGAACATTTCAAATGGATTGGTAGTGGTTATTTTATCAATTATAAAAGCGGAGTAGGCCGGATATCTACAAAATGGGTGCTTACGATTGCGTATTAATTGTGTTAAGCTTTTGCGTATTAATTGTGTTAAGCTTTTCACAATGTCGACATCTATTTCAAATGCAGGTAATAACCGATATAAATAATAACGTTGCAGTAAATAAAACATATTTTATTCCAGTCTGTAACAGGATTTACACCCTTGTGCGGTGTAAATATCCGGCATATTTCGAAAATGTGAGTGTTTAATAATAT
Organism: Agriotes lineatus; assembly: GCA_940337035.1. NCBI lineage: Eukaryota > Metazoa > Arthropoda > Insecta > Coleoptera > Elateridae > Agriotes > Agriotes lineatus. Next base: position 469 of record CALNHX010001541.1, read on the forward strand.
TGATTACGAATTATATAACAGATTGTTTACACAGAGGGCTGTAGCGCTGTTGGTGGTGTCACAGGGTGGTCCAGACCCTGAGGATGCTGTGGCCATACAGCTGCCCGTTATTCCGGGCTTGGCGTTACCATACCCTGTAAGGGTATGGTTGAACGTAAGGGATGGGATTCTTTATGTGCAAAGAGGTATGTTATAAGCGTTTACATCGGTTAAAATGTTAATTGCTTGCAATTTTAGCCTAACAGAATCACCCATCCCGGGGACCGCTTCTATCATAGCCCTCTGTAAAAATGATGCGAATAAATATATTCTTTGTACTACTATGTTATTATTTAGCCCGTCTTCCTGCATAAAATTGGACAGATTGTACAAGTTTTACTCTAAATTAACGGTAAAGATATCATATAGGTAAGAAAGCGGGGGGGGGGGGGGGGCAGCGCATCGTATGAGGTCAAAGTACAACTCATAACAGATAGCAGCGACTATTATGTTCAACAGACCTGGTACATCCAAATTAGTCTTATGGAAAACTATTTGGAGTTTTTGCCAGCTGCGCTGGTCCCGCGTCTCGATACCATTTTCTATGCGCATTCGTTGGATTTTTCAAGTCGAATGATTCATAAAAACTTTGCAATGAAATCGGTAATGTGAATGCACAAACTTCGCAGGATAATTAGCACTGTTCTATAATATATAAAATCGATGCAGTACAATTTTCAAACACCGAATTGATTGAAGCTGTTCATAATGCATGCGATAAAAAGTAATCTCATTACGCATTTTAAAAACAGCTCCCGCTTTATCACAAGTGATCAGAGGTTAAACGGATAAAGAATTTCGATATGCGGAAGTTTACATCTGAGGTTTCGGCTAGAATAATATATACTACCATGTATAGTCGAATGATTCATAAAAACTTTACAATGAAATCGGTAATGTGAATGCACAAAAACACATGCAGAATGTATAAAAATTTAAAGTCCCGTTTCGATTAGGGAGAATTCCTCAATTGAACATTTCAAATGGATTGGTAGTGGTTATTTTATCAATTATAAAAGCGGAGTAGGCCGGATATCTACAAAATGCGTGCTTACGATTGCGTATTAATTGTGTTAAGCTTTTGCGTATTAATTGTGTTAAGCTTTTCACAATGTCGACATCTATTTCAAACGCAGGTAATAACCGATATAAATAATAACGTTGCAGTAAATAAAACATATTTTATTCCAGTCTGTAACAGGATTTACACCCTTGTGCGGTGTAAATATCCGGCATATTTCGAAAATGTGAGTGTTTAATAATATTGATTACGAATTATATAACAGATTGTTTACACAGAGGGCTGTAGCGCTGTTGGTGGTGTCACAGGGTGGTCCAGACCCTGAGGATGCTGTGGCCATACAGCTGCCCGTTATTCCGGGCTTGGCGTTACCATACCCTGTAAGGGTATGGTTGAACGTAAGGGATGGGATTCTTTATGTGCAAAGAGGTATGTTATAAGCGTTTACATCGGTTAAAATGTTAATTGCTTGCAATTTTAGCCTAACAGAATCACTCATCCCGGGGACCGCTTCTATCATAGCCCTCTGTAAAAATGATGCGAATAAATATATTCTTTGTACTACTATGTTATTATTTAGCCCGTCTTCCTGCATAAAATTGGACAGATTGTACAAGTTTTACTCTAAATTAACGGTAAAGATATCATATAGGTAAGAAAGCGGGGGGGGGGGGGGGGGCAGCGCATCGTATGAGGTCAAAGTACAACTCATAACAGATAGCAGCGACTATTATGTTCAACAGACCTGGTACATCCAAATTAGTCTTATGGAAAACTATTTGGAGTTTTTGCCAGCTGCGCTGGTCCCGCGTCTCGATACCATTTTCTATGCGCATTCGTTGGATTTTTCAAGTCGAATGATTCATAAAAACTTTGCAATGAAATCGGTAATGTGAATGCACAAACTTCGCAGGATAATTAGCACTGTTCTATAATATATAAAATCGATGCAGTACAATTTTCAAACACCGAATTGATTGAAGCCGTTCATAATGCATGCGATAAAAAGTAATCTCATTACGCATTTTAAAAACAGCTCCCGCTTTATCACAAGTGATCAGAGATTAAACGGATAAAGAATTTCGATATGCGGAAGTTTACATCTGAGGTTTCGGCTAGAATAATATATACTACCATGTATAGTCGAATGATTCATAAAAACTTTACAATGAAATCGGTAATGTGAATGCACAAAAACACATGCAGAATGTATGAAAATTTAAAGTCCCGTTTCGATTAGGGAGAATTCCTCAATTGATCATTTCAAATGGATTGGTAGTGGTTATTTTATCAATTATAAAAGCGGAGTAGGCCGGATATCTACAAAATGCGTGCTTACGATTGCGTATTAATTGTGTTAAGCTTTTGCGTATTAATTGTGTTAAGCTTTTCACAATGTCGACATCTATTTCAAACGCAGGTAATAACCGATATAAATAATAACGTTGCAGTAAATAAAACATATTTTATTCCAGTCTGTAACAGGATTTACACCCTTGTGCGGTGTAAATATCCGGCATATTTCGAAAATGTGAGTGTTTAATAATATTGATTACGAATTATATAACAGATTGTTTACACAGAGGGCTGTAGCGCTGTTGGTGGTGTCACAGGGTGGTCCAGACCCTGAGGATGCTGTGGCCATACAGCTGCCCGTTATTCCGGGCTTGGCGTTACCATACCCTGTAAGGGTATGGTTGAACGTAAGGGATGGGATTCTTTATGTGCAAAGAGGTATGTTATAAGCGTTTACATCGGTTAAAATGTTAATTGCTTGCAATTTTAGCCTAACAGAATCACCCATCCCGGGGACCGCTTCTATCATAGCCCTCTGTAAAAATGATGCGAATAAATATATTCTTTGTACTACTATGTTATTATTTAGCCCGTCTTCCTGCATAAAATTGGACAGATTGTACAAGTTTTACTCTAAATTAACGGTAAAGATATCATATAGGTAAGAAAGCGGGGGGGGGGGGGGGCCAGCGCATCGTATGAGGTCAAAGTACAACTCATAACAGATAGCAGCGACTATTATGTTCAACAGACCTGGTACATCCAAATTAGTCTTATGGAAAAATATTTGGAGTTTTTGCCAGCTGCGCTGGTCCCGCGTCTCGATACCATTTTCTATGCGCATTCGTTGGATTTTTCAAGTCGAATGATTCATAAAAACTTTGCAATGAAATCGGTAATGTGAATGCACAAACTTCGCAGGATAATTAGCACTGTTCTATAATATATAAAATCGATGCAGTACAATTTTCAAACACCGAATTGATTGAAGCTGTTCATAATGCATGCGATAAAAAGTAATCTCATTACGCATTTTAAAAACAGCTCCCGCTTTATCACAAGTGATCAGAGGTTAAACGGATAAAGAATTTCGATATGCGGAAGTTTACATCTGAGGTTTCGGCTAGAATAATATATACTACCATGTATAGTCGAATGATTCATAAAAACTTTACAATGAAATCGGTAATGTGAATGCACAAAAACACATGCAGAATGTATAAAAATTTAAAGTCCCGTTTCGATTAGGGAGAATTCCTCAATTGAACATTTCAAATGGATTGGTAGTGGTTATTTTATCAATTATAAAAGCGGAGTAGGCCGGATATCTACAAAATGCGTGCTTACGATTGCGTATTAATTGTGTTAAGCTTTTGCGTATTAATTGTGTTAAGCTTTTCACAATGTCGACATCTATTTCAAACGCAGGTAATAACCGATATAAATAATAACGTTGCAGTAAATAAAACATATTTTATTCCAGTCTGTAACAGGATTTACACCCTTGTGCGGTGTAAATATCCGGCATATTTCGAAAATGTGAGTGTTTAATAATATTGATTACGAATTATATAACAGATTGTTTACACAGAGGGCTGTAGCGCTGTTGGTGGTGTCACAGGGTGGTCCAGACCCTGAGGATGCTGTGGCCATACAGCTGCCCGTTATTCCGGGCTTGGCGTTACCATACCCTGTAAGGGTATGGTTGAACGTAAGGGATGGGATTCTTTATGTGCAAAGAGGTATGTTATAAGCGTTTACATCGGTTAAAATGTTAATTGCTTGCAATTTTAGCCTAACAGAATCACCCATCCCGGGGACCGCTTCTATCATAGCCCTCTGTAAAATGATGCGAATAAATATATTCTTTGTACTACTATGTTATTATTTAGCCCGTCTTCCTGCATAAAATTGGACAGATTGTACAAGTTTTACTCTAAATTAACGGTAAAGATATCATATAGGTAAGAAAGCGGGGGGGGGGGGGGGCAGCGCATCGTATGAGGTCAAAGTACAACTCATAACAGATAGCAGCGACTATTATGTTCAACAGACCTGGTACATCCAAATTAGTCTTATGGAAAACTATTTGGAGTTTTTGCCAGCTGCGCTGGTCCCGCGTCTAGATACCATTTTCTATGCGCATTCGTTGGATTTTTCAAGTCGAATGATTCATAAAAACTTTGCAATGAAATCGGTAATGTGAATGCACAAACTTCGCAGGATAATTAGCACTGTTCTATAATATATAAAATCGATGCAGTACAATTTTCAAACACCGAATTGATTGAAGCTGTTCATAATGCATGCGATAAAAAGTAATCTCATTACGCATTTTAAAAACAGCTCCCGCTTTATCACAAGTGATCAGAGGTTAAACGGATAAAGAATTTCGATATGCGGAAGTTTACATCTGAGGTTTCGGCTAGAATAATATATACTACCATGTATAGTCGAATGATTCATAAAAACTTTACAATGAAATCGGTAATGTGAATGCACAAAAACACATGCAGAATGTATGAAAATTTAAAGTCCCGTTTCGATTAGGGAGAATTCCTCAATTGAACATTTCAAATGGATTGGTAGTGGTTATTTTATCAATTATAAAAGCGGAGTAGGCCGGATATCTACAAAATGCGTGCTTACGATTGCGTATTAATTGTGTTAAGCTTTTGCGTATTAATTGTGTTAAGCTTTTCACAATGTCGACATCTATTTCAAACGCAGGTAATAACCGATATAAATAATAACGTTGCAGTAAATAAAACATATTTTATTCCAGTCTGTAACAGGATTTACACCCTTGTGCGGTGTAAATATCCGGCATATTTCGAAAATGTGAGTGTTTAATAATATTGATTACGAATTATATAACAGATTGTTTACACAGAGGGCTGTAGCGCTGTTGGTGGTGTCACAGGGTGGTCCAGACCCTGAGGATGCTGTGGCCATACAGCTGCCCGTTATTCCGGGCTTGGCGTTACCATACCCTGTAAGGGTATGGTTGAACGTAAGGGATGGGATTCTTTATGTGCAAAGAGGTATGTTATAAGCGTTTACATCGGTTAAAATGTTAATTGCTTGCAATTTTAGCCTAACAGAATCACCCATCCCGGGGACCGCTTCTATCATAGCCCTCTGTAAAAATGATGCGAATAAATATATTCTTTGTACTACTATGTTATTATTTAGCCCGTCTTCCTGCATAAAATTGGACAGATTGTACAAGTTTTACTCTAAATTAACGGTAAAGATATCATATAGGTAAGAAAGCGGGGGGGGGGGGGGGCGGCAGCGCATCGTATGAGGTCAAAGTACAACTCATAACAGATAGCAGCGACTATTATGTTCAACAGACCTGGTACATCCAAATTAGTCTTATGGAAAACTATTTGGAGTTTTTGCCAGCTGCGCTGGTCCCGCGTCTCGATACCATTTTCTATGCGCATTCGTTGGATTTTTCAAGTCGAATGATTCATAAAAACTTTGCAATGAAATCGGTAATGTGAATGCACAAACTTCGCAGGATAATTAGCACTGTTCTATAATATATAAAATCGATGCAGTACAATTTTCAAACACCGAATTGATTGAAGCTGTTCATAATGCATGCGATAAAAAGTAATCTCATTGCGCATTTTAAAAACAGCTCCCGCTTTATCACAAGTGATCAGAGGTTAAACGGATAAAGAATTTCGATATGCGGAAGTTTACATCTGAGGTTTCGGCTAGAATAATATATACTACCATGTATAGTCGAATGATTCATAAAAACTTTACAATGAAATCGGTAATGTGAATGCACAAAAACACATGCAGAATGTATGAAAATTTAAAGTCCCGTTTCGATTAGGGAGAATTCCTCAATTGAACATTTCAAATGGATTGGTAGTGGTTATTTTATCAATTATAAAAGCGGAGTAGGCCGGATATCTACAAAATGCGTGCTTACGATTGCGTATTAATTGTGTTAAGCTTTTGCGTATTAATTGTGTTAAGCTTTTCACAATGTCGACATCTATTTCAAACGCAGGTAATACCCGATATAAATAATAACGTTGCAGTAAATAAAACATATTTTATTCCAGTCTGTAACAGGATTTACACCCTTGTGCGGTGTAAATATCCGGCATATTTCGAAAATGTGAGTGTTTAATAATATTGATTACGAATTATATAACAGATTGTTTACACAGAGGGCTGTAGCGCTGTTGGTGGTGTCACAGGGTGGTCCAGACCCTGAGGATGCTGTGGCCATACAGCTGCCCGTTATTCCGGGCTTGGCGTTACCATACCCTGTAAGGGTATGGTTGAACGTAAGGGATGGGATTCTTTATGTGCAAAGAGGTATGTTATAAGCGTTTACATCGGTTAAAATGTTAATTGCTTGCAATTTTAGCCTAACAGAATCACCCATCCCGGGGACCGCTTCTATCATAGCCCTCTGTAAAAATGATGCGAATAAATATATTCTTTGTACTACTATGTTATTATTTAGCCCGTCTTCCTGCATAAAATTGGACAGATTGTACAAGTTTTACTCTAAATTAACGGTAAAGATATCATATAGGTAAGAAAGCGGGGGGGGGGGGGCAGCGCATCGTATGAGGTCAAAGTACAACTCATAACAGATAGCAGCGACTATTATGTTCAACAGACCTGGTACATCCAAATTAGTCTTATGGAAAACTATTTGGAGTTTTTGCCAGCTGCGCTGGTCCCGCGTCTCGATACCATTTTCTATGCGCATTCGTTGGATTTTTCAAGTCGAATGATTCATAAAAACTTTGCAATGAAATCGGTAATGTGAATGCACAAACTTCGCAGGATAATTAGCACTGTTCTATAATATATAAAATCGATGCAGTACAATTTTCAAACACCGAATTGATTGAAGCTGTTCATAATGCATGCGATAAAAAGTAATCTCATTACGCATTTTAAAAACAGCTCCCGCTTTATTACAAGTGATCAGAGGTTAAACGGATAAAGAATTTCGATATGTGGAAGTTTACAGCAGAGGTTTCGGCTAGAATAGTATATACTACCATGTATAGTCGAATGATTCATAAAAACTTTGCAATGAAATCGGTAATGTGAATGCACAAAAACATATGCAGAATGTATGAAAATTTAAAGTCCCGTTTCGATTAGGTAGAATTCCCCAATTGATAAGATGCGAAATTGTCTGATGGCACAGTAAAAAATATTAATTATTACATATCAAAGTGAGATAACAGTTCGGTATGAATTAGTAGGAATCAGTGCATGTGAGAGGTGGGTTTTTAGAGAGTCTACAACTGAAAGACATGTAAACGATCTGAGAAAAGTTTTCCACTCTGTCGTGATAGTACACGTAAAAAGTACAAATGTGCAGTGAAACACGTAGCAATGGTATCGTTTTACCTTACAATTTTCATAGAGATGTAGTTGAAACTGATAATGTTTCCCGTTAAGACAAAAATTAAGGCGCTATATCTATTTTTAGAGTGTCTGTGATAAGAGAGAGGCCGAAGTCCCGTATTAGCATGGTTCTATATAGTCTTGCAACGTGCAATTACGATTTCGACATTTGTTGTACGTACAGGTAAATAATACATATATTGCAAACACACATGTCGGATGTGTAAAAGTTAGCTATAAGAGACCGATCGGTGTAACAATATATCGTATATGTGCAGATGTCCTAATGCACACACTTTAAGACATGCTATACGAAGGTGAATACATGCAATATTTTGATACACATATTCGAAATTAGGTATAATAGATGTATGTTTCGTGATGGTACACGTAAAAAGTACAAATGTGCTGTGAAACACGTAGCAAAGGTACCGTTTTACCTTACAATTTTCATACAGATGTAGTCGAAACTGATAATGTTTCCCGTTAAGACAAAAATTAAGGCGCTATATCTATTTTTAGAGTGTCTGTGATAAGAGAGAGGCCGAAGTCCCGTATTAGCACTGTTCTATATATAAATAATGTCTTGCAACGTGCAACTACGATTTCGACATTTGCTGATGGTCGCCCATGAATTTCCCATCGCGATCAAACGTAAGGTAATCAACTTTATGTCAAATGGTTGGGCATCGATGAACGTTCTTGGATCGCTAAGAAAGATTTATTGTAGGCACTTTATAATTTTCCGTGTACACGTTCCAGGCATCGGTGTCATATGGGTTAACATAACCCAAATGACATGTTGTTTGATAGTGGAGATGGAAAATACGGAAGGCTAGATTGTTTGCTGGAATTACGACGTGAAGACTATGATATGGATCTGGAGTTAAAAAGCTGCATCGAGGTAAGGTTGGCGTTAAGAGAAAAATATATGGGCAATTTTCGAACATAAAAGGAATGGAGTTGGGAAAATTTTCAGGAATAAATTGATACGGAATTATGGAACTACTTGCTTGCAACTCCACATGACGGGCGAGGAACGTATAACGCTGTTCTGACATATCGTTCGAAGTTTGATTGTAGAATAATTATAGTTAGGGTTTTACAAATTAGGAAGGCTTGGTCTCCCTCCCATGCTTTGATAATGGAATGAATAAGTACTATTAACGCTGGAATTGGTACCGTAAAAGTCTGAAATTGGAACCCGGATGTATAAAACAAAGATGACATTATTTGCAGACTTCAAAACATATTAAGGTTATTTAGTGCAGGTTAAAAGTCTGAATTTGGAACGCGGATGTATAAAAAAGCAAACAAACATTTGCGAATCTAAAAGACATAAAGCGATCATTGTGCTATAAGAAAACTCGTTGATTTGCGATTTTAATTGGTGTTATTATGGACTACATAAAAGTCGTTGACTTGTTTTTTATATGTTATTAAGTTTACACATCCGAAATTGGCGTATATAAATATATATATAAATAGCGCCAAATACATATCGTTTCTAGTTGACATAGTATTTGGCGTGTGGTGCTGGTGTAAAGTGTTCTACTCTTTACCTTGTTATAAGAACATATTTTTTCCTGACTGTTTTATAAGTTGTTGTATACATATTTAGATAATGGACTTACTCCTTCTCAATTTTGATAAACCACAAGTAACAAGTAGTTACGGTTTTCAAACACGCTTCACACGAGCATACACAGCATCCAGATTGACATTATTATGTAATGCGTAATGAAGTGTCATTCCGATCGTACGATGTTTTTCATTGTTATATTCGGCAGTAACACGCTGCAAAATATCAATCCACCTGTAGTTGCCGTTAAAACTAAACAGTTTTTCAAGTTTTGTCTTTATCGTGGGAATTACTCGCTCCGCAATGGCTGCTTTTGTAACTGAAAATGTGGAATAAAGCCTTATCCCCAGTGTTTTCATGAGTTTTTTAAAGTGTCGATTCCAAAATTCGCTACCATCGTTCGACTGAATATTCTTCGGTGATCCGGCCGCATTCAATATAATTTGCATCGCACTCGTAACTTCTGGGACACTTTTTGTTTTTAGCGGAAAAGTCTACAGGTATTTCGTATAACAGTCGATTAGGCACAATATAAACTTGTAACCGTCATTGTCTTTTGCATCGTAACGATATTCGGCAAGATCGATTTGATGCAAATCTCTCGGACCTTTCAGTACTGTATGTCTTCTTGGGAAATTTTTACGTGCAGGTTTATGAAGGCTTCGACCGCTAATTAAAATTCTGTTATTTTTGCCAATTTCCGGTTTACGAAAAGTTATTTAAACATAGTCATGCGACCCCTCGTTGAACTTGGCTTCGACTGCCGATTAATATTCTGTTATTTTTGCCAATTTCCGGTTTACGAAAAGTTATTTAAACATAGTCATGCGACCCCTCGTTGAACTTGGCTTCGACCGCCGATTAATATTCTGTAATTTTTGCCAATTTCCGGTTTACGAAAAGTTATTTAAACATAGTCATGCGACCCCTCGTTGAACTTGGCTTCGACCGCCGATTAATATTCTGTTATTTTTGCCAATTTCCGGTTTACGAAAAGTTATTTAAACATAGTCATGCGACCCCTCGTTGAACTTGGCTTCGACCGCCGATTAATATTCTGTAATTTTTGCCAATTTCCGGTTTACGAAAATTTATTTAAACATAGTCATGCGACCCCTCGTTGAACTTGGCTTCGACCGCTGATCAAAATTCTGTTATTTTTGCCAATTTCCGGTTTACGAAAAGTCAGTTAAATAAATAGAGCTGTTTCTGACCTATAACTGTATCTTGCCTATTTATAGCTGCTTCTGACCTTTGCACAGAGGGGCCTTTTTAGGTGGCTCTTAAAAGCTTATGTGCATTTTCATTAAAATCTAATGGTCTCGCGTTTATAATTTATGTAATGAGTTGTTAGATGTAAAGTATGCACATCTAGATTTTCAATAAAAATCTGACAACCTCGTACCTTTTGTAGTGCCTTAGAATACGCATAGTCATTTAATGGTTATAAATTACAAAGCAGAAGCTGTTGACCTCGTGCCTCTGTGTAGTGCCTTTGAATACGAGGGGCCATTTATGGTTATAAATTACTAATAGTTTGAAGCCTTGAGCGGGTGATCGGCTGTTTTCTCCCCATCAGTGCCCTCACGTAGGGAGAGTACCAACTCCGAGTGTTTGTAAGACCCATGTACAAAGTGGGCCGTCACTCATAAAGGAGTTAGGTATATACAGTGGGAGAATTGCTGCCTGTTGGATGTAAAGAATCACCTGTTCGGTTTCTTTTCTGCTTCGGTCATTTACAAACTATTTAAGAAGAAGAAATTTATGTGAACCCTGCTGTCAGATTAAATTCATAGCATTATACAAACTCTTATCTCTTGACGCTTGCGGTCAGCCTTGCCGGTTTGCGTAAAATATCTCGTTTCGCTTATTATGTCTCTGGAACACCCTCGAGTAATGATGGATATAGGGGTAAATAAAAATACAGTAATAATACAAATCTTTTTATTTTATTTAACTATCAATACAGTTCATCGGCCTTAATTCTAACATGAGGAACTATGCTTAAACATGTTTTGGTTTTTTGGTGTACCCATAGGGCACTGAATCGTAATTTTCTATGATTCTACGTTTATTAAATGTAATTTTAAATGTTTTAAATTCGTCTTTTGTTACTATCGTATGGTCCGTAGTTCTACGAATGTTTTTATTAAACAGAATTACCTCCTTGTCGTCTTTACTCATATTTATTATTAGGTCTTCTAAAACACCCATATTCACTTTTTCTAGATTTTTCTGCGATAAGGTAATACCTTTCAATTTACAAATCTCTGTATATTTTTTTGTTTCTGGCGAATAAACCACATAGGCGTATGTTTTAGGCCCTCCTGTTACAAAATTAGTTATATAGCTTCCTGCTCCATATTCCTCTAGCTCATCGGTTAGTTCACCTAGGAAGTTCCCTGATGGGGGTTCATAGTGATTTTCCTTGGATATGTACTGGAGCGAATCCGTATCTCCGTACAAAACCCTCTCCCCCAATTTTTCCATCTCGTTATACAGCTTGAGTCGGGCTTGCGCAGTCGTGAAACAGGCTATCGCCACATTCACAGTCGACAAGGGCTCAGATGCCTCCTCTTTGTGTACCCAATTAACAATTATAGCTTCTTCATTAACAGGATTTATATGACAAACATTGATTTCAGGGTTGGTTAGGAGCGAGTACAATTCAGCAGGTTCCGTAATTATTTCTGTCTTGGGCTGATTTTCCCGCTGACCAAACTTACCCCAGAACGAATTCAGCATAAGTTTAGCCAGGGAGCGTAAACCAGGGTTTTTTTCTATTTTAGTAGGGTCCAGTCCTATACCCTCGATTCGAAAATAATCTTCTATATATTGCCTTTTCTGCTCCTCAGTCGAACAGTCCGGAGGCCATCCTGATGCCTCTTGTTTAATTTTTAGAAATGTGTCTATAAATTCTGTAAACAGACCCGTTCGTACCGTATATTTCCATATTTCTTGAATTTTTAAGATTCGGTATCCTTTGCTGAGAGCTGTCCTAACCTCATCTATAACCCAGGTGCCAATTAGCGCTCTCTCATTTTCGGTGTGAGTACATATCCCTTGATTGGAGTTTACAGCGCATGTACGACAGAGGGAGAACAGCAATTTTTTATTTTCTTTTATTGGTAAAACAGGATGATATAAATCTTGAGGTGGCAATATAATACATTTAATTAGCCCCTCTGCTCCCTGTTCGAGTTGTTGCGCGCAATTTTCATGATCCACATGTACATCCAGGTGGCCAACTGGAAACTTGCCGTATTTGCACACCCACGGATATAAACTGCAGAAATCTTTGTAGTGAATTTTTTCTCCATCTTTTATCTCGTGTTTTAATTTTATTGCTTCGGTTCTGCCCCCAAAAAATGCCTCTCGCGGATTCAATGGTAGTGATGTAAAAAGGGGATGATCCTCTAATTTTGCCTGATGTCTGAACTGACACTCCCACATTTCAATGACCTCATATCCCTGCATCTTTAACTTTTTAGTCTTGGATATTGTTCTGTCATGGCGATTTTCTAATGTATCTGCTGGATCATCGTGTAGAGGTTCGTTTCGTTTAGTTTTCATGCAAACTGGACATCCATGATAGAAACAGCCATGAAACTCGAATATTTGTCGGGTTTGTACACAATACCCATCAACTTTGAACCCGCCCACACAAGCCTCTCTGCCTCGAGTCGCGTTTTGTATAATTATCCCGCGTTGTTTTTCTTCGTGAATCAGCCATTGTAGAGCAATTTTAGACTGGTTATCGCTTAATCTGTAACCTTTGCATGGTATAATTCCTATCGTATTTGGTTTAAGAAAATTGCGGCGATATACTAAATTACATGCCGAGGCTATAGTTGTTGCTTCCAGGAAGGGCTCTACATTACACCGATCGAGAAACATTTGTCTAAATTTCAAACAGCCTGCTTTCAGAATTTGCACATCGGAAATACAATATTCAACTAGTTCTTTTTGCATATCAAACATGTTGTGTGTTCGTTGTGCCATTTTAAAAACAGCTCTAGGTCTTTCGGCTTCAATCGGTCGGGGTCGTAATATTTAGCCTCCGGGAGTGTTCCCACATAATTTTGATTTGCTTGAGTGTTAAATAAATATGGAAAATACCCTTTTTTGAAATTTTGACCAAGTGCAAAGGCTTTAGGCAGTGCTGCTAGTGCCATTGGAAAATAGTTCAGCGAATCTAAAAATTTTATAATATCTAATTGCAAGAGTATGATTTTCGTACCGCGCATAATGAGTTTAGGTTTTATATTTAACTTAGAATTTAGAATATATTTTAAAATAAACTGGTGGTCGTACGCCTGTCCGTTGTGGGCCAGCACAACAACTTTTTTAAATTTCTTTCTTAACTCTAAGAGATACAGTATAAAGTCCTCTACACATTTATCTCCTTTCAAAATTCTGTCGAAATCCACATTTTTGACAAAAACACAACTTATCCTCCCCTATGCACACATCACATGTCTGTTCAAATACACAGAGGTTAGGTCTGTGTACATTATCGGCTTCTAATCGCGATTCTAAATCGTAGAAAATATAGATACAGTCTTTTGTGTTGGGTTTCCGATTATCTGGCTTTATATAACAAAAATGACCCATTGGCATATAGGCCTTGCACATATGGCAATATATTTCATTGCAGGTGTGTGCCTTACTCTTCCGTGATTTTAAATTGTATGTCTTGAAACAATCGGGGCATTTTCGTACATATTTGCATATTGCGGTATGCTTATCAAAACAGGTTTGGCCGCGAAATGATCTATTGCAGTCATCACAGGTAATCTCCATCTCTTGATTCGGACAGGGTGGTGATTGACGACAACATGGACATGATTCTCCACAGCGATGTCTGTCCTTGTTATCGTAAGGCGCATGGCATCTTTCACAATAATAGCCACAACAAAATGCTGCAGTCAGGGAAGTAATAACATTATAATGTTGTTCGTGGTAGAGTAAATTTAATTTATGTGGTGTTTCAGGCCCTTCAAATAGAACTGTTCGGCCCTTGTCACCGTACTTGTATACACATATGGTATAGTCCTTTAAATATTGTTGAAACTGTTGCAGTTCTGGGATGCCACATCCAGCTTCAGGTATAATTACTCCTGTATCCTGTAATAGTTGCTGTGTCCTTTGCGTTTGAATTTTAGCTATATCGCGCCAAATTTCTCTATACTTTGGATCATGTGACACATGCGCAATGGCTACTACAAGAGCTCTCGGTAAACAGAGATTGTCTCTGTTTTTGATCCGTATGATTCCTTGTCTTTTAACGCACTCCTCATCGTATGTCAAATATTTCCTGCCACGGCCTCGACCCGCAGGTAGTCGAACCGATGTCACACCCAAACAGAAGGTGTTCGTACTAAATCCTTTAGAATTGGACTGGTATACTTTAAGTACCAAATCCCAGACATTTTCCCATGTTATTTTGCTAGCCTTCTTAAAATTCAGCCACCCCGGTCCGCGCTGGAAGGAATTATCGCAGAATGTTATCCCCACCTGATCGTCGGGTAATAAATCGCGCACTGCATAATTTACAATTTCCTTGACCCCGTCGCGAAGATTTTCTATAATTTCCCCGGGAGTTTCAGCCTGTGGTTTTAATTTAAACTCGACATGTCGGCCTTCGGTGTTGAACCGCTTAATCTTCCTTCTTACGTCACTATTGATAATAAACTTGGACATTTTAGAGACAACTTTACTGACCGATAACTGGACTGTAATAGCGGCGAGTCGCCTGCGAGAACTGTATTTATATCGTGGCCGGCTGTTTGCACGTACCGCTAATAGAACTATTACTTCCGAGGGCCCCTTGTTCGTAGCAGATTTGTGCTAGTTTTGCATAAGAACCAATGTTAAATTGATCATTTAGTAGCTGAAGTCACATTATCTCATAAGAATACATGTAAATCGAGGCACAGGAGTAGAATTGCTGTCGCCGATAGCTTGCCTGGCACATCCTGTGTGCGTTGCGGTTAGCTGACGCCCCCCGTATCTCGATTACATCCGGAGATGCGTACCAGCAGGTAAATAAAACACTAACATTTGCTTAAATTATTTATTTTGTAGATCTCGTACAAAAATTCGACTTACTCTATCATTAACAGTGTTTCTAATAGATTTTAGATGCGAGGGTGCTTCTTCAAAATATTCATCGACCTGCCCTGTCTTCGTTACCCGTACACATTCCTGCAGTATTTTGTAGCTATCGTAATCAGGAGCCACTATTTTTCTAGGATAATACTCCAGATTGTTAGCATTCATTTCCTCGCCCCCGTTAATAGCATTAATTATTTTCGGGGTCGAATCATAGATTTTATTATCAACTTGGATCCACACGTGAAAAACAGGTAGAATATTATCATACACCATTAGGCCATGTATTAATCTCGGATTCATGTTTTTACATTTTCGTAATTGTTCGAATAACATTAGACTTGCGGGTAAACATACCCCGTACATTTTCTTGCTTATAAATTCTTGAGCAATCACTTCGCTGATAAGACTTGAAATTTGATGTTGGTTCATATTTTAGTTGTTTTTCTCGCCGTCCTGACTGTTAGACTGATAGTGATGAGTCGTCCGCGGGAGCTGTATTTATATCGCACCTGGTGGTTTGCATGTACCGCTAATTGAACTATTATTTCCGGGGGCCTTCGCAAACTACAATTATTAACAAGCGCCGACAGAATCGTCAAAAATATAGCCCCAGGGACCCCAAAGACCAACAAACTAAAAAATTATTAACCATTTTATCAGATTTTCGATTACATAAAGCTAATTCGGTATTTAAATACAATGCAAAAGGTTCTGACTAATACATAAAACCATACGTCACTTATCAAAAACCAGATGCCAAAACAGAACGCCCCCCCCCAAAACATCGTGACGTCGGAGCTTCTAATCGTCCTGCTGTGTGCGTTCGAATGCTCAGCTACTCTAACTACGTAATGACCCTGGTTCCCACGACCAGCAAAATATTCCCACGACCAACAAATTATTCCCACGGTCAGCAAATTGTGCCCACACCCCTGACCTTGTGGTTTCAGGGGGCCCCCTTGGAGAGAAGCAGAGCCCCGAGGGCTTGCGGTTCCCACGCTTATCAAAATTTTACGTGTCGACACTTCCGGTTCCCACGATGATAAGATAATAAAGATGACCCAGTTCCCACGCTTATCAAAATTTTACCTGTCGACACTTCCGGTTCCCACGATGATAAGATAATAAAGATGACCCAGTTCCAGGGCTTGCGGATCCCACGCTTATCAAAATTTTACCTGTCGACACTTCCGGTTCCCACGATGATAAGATAATAAAGATGACCCAGTTCCAGGGCTTGCGGTTCCCACGCTTATCAAAATTTTACCTGTCGACACTTCCGGTTCCCACGATGATAAGATAATAAAGATGACCCAGTTCCCACGCTTATCAAAATTTTACCTGTCGACACTTCCGGTTCCCACGCTTATCTGCCGACACTTCCGGTTCCCACGCTTATCTGTCGACACTTCCGGTTCCCACGATGATAAGATAATAAAGATGACCCAGTTCCCACGCTTATCAAAATTTTCCCACGCCCAAGTGTCGCCATACCTACTTATGATATGACAGACATTACCGAACTTCACCTCTATACCGACAATTGCTGGGGTCAAAATAAAAATCATGGTATTATTCGACTAATGCTTGCATTAACAGATACTAAAAGATTTTCTAAAATAATACACTATTTTCCAATGCGAGGACATAGCTACCTGCCATGTGATCGTGATTTTTCGATGGTAAAGCGAAGTCTGAAAAAACATGATAGAATCTTCACCATCCATCAAATTACTGAACTGATTACTAGTTCACAGAAAAACATAAATAAATTTACAGTCAAAGAAGTTGTCACAAAGGAGATATACAACTTTAAAGACTGGTGGCCTAAGTATTATAAAAAAACAGCACCTCTGAAGAAACCTCAAATCGCAAAGTGCCAAGAAATTAAAAAATTAAGTTTAACATAAGCAACTTCCACTGCTTTCAATATGATGCAAAGACTCCTGGTACTGTAGTGGCATCGGAATTTGTTGGTGGGCTTTTACAGCATACATTTAAACTTAGTCAACCTGGGAAAAATTCCATTATATTGCCAACTCAACCAGCATACCCATTAGGAAAAGTGCCCATTAAGCAGAAGTCATTAGATGGAATCCTTAAATGCATACAATTTGTTGATGAAGAATATAAAAGCTATTATGATGACATAAAAGACTGGCCTGTTAAAAATTAAGTTTTTTGTATTATACATTAATTTAAGTGTTCATTAATAAATTTCAATAAAAAAATTGTGTTCAACGTTTGTTTAACTTGCTAATTTAGGGTTGTAATATGCAGAAAGGGCTTAAGTCCATATTTTGTTTAAACAATAGAACGTTGATTATACAAATTTTGTGAGTTGTTGCCCACTACTTTGGTTCAGTGGGCGATTATACACAACTAACATACAAAAATATATTCCTAATATCAAAATTACCCAACTGAGGAAGTTTTTTTTATTTTTCTCAAAAGTTAATATTTGTGACTTAAGCCCTTTCTGCAACGGCCGATTCAAATGTATTTGGACTGCAGAACAACAATCTGCCTTTGATCAATTAAAACAAATTTTATCAAATGATGTACAGCTGATTGCAAATAAAACTGGGACAGCTAATATGTAATATTGTAATATGAAGTACAATAGCATATTAAATACTCGTAATTATGTTCCTTTTCTTATGCTTCTATCTCTAATAGTATTTTATGTATTCGCCTACAGAAATATAAGTTAGAGAAAGTTTTAGACGTTATTAAAAACGCAAAGAGTAGTCTCAAGACTTGTCCCACTGTTATTTGCAATCAGCTGTACTTCTCCATTTTCCCGACTTTTCAAAAGAATTAATTTTAACAAATATGCTAGTAATTACGCAATCGGTTCTGTATTATCACAAGGTCCTCTAAATCAAGACCGATCTATTGCATTTGCTTCTCGTACCCTTAACAAATCTGAACAAAATTGAAGTATAACGGAGAAAGAATTGTTAGCTATTGTATGGAGTATTAAACATTTTCGTCCTTATTTGTATGGTCGCAAATTCAAAATTGTAACAGACCATAGACCCCTAACTTATCTTAAAAATTGTAGAGATCCTAGTTCAGAGCTAGTACGCTGACGATTATTTCTAGAAGAATACGAATACTAAATTATCTACAAACCTGGAAAACTTAATTCTTATGCCGATGCTTTATCACGTATTGATCAGATTTTACCAATTTCTACTGATCCTATTACTTTTCTGATTTTCTTAAAGCACATAATTTAGACGAACTACCCCAGACTCATATATAGACATGCAATCATCATGCATATCTACTTCGTCTAACCTAAAATTATTTCATTCTTTAGAAATTGAAGAAGCATTATTAACTACTACCCTCTTGAATGAACAAAATTTAAAACCTTCTTCTCATGCCAATCTTTATGAATGTGAAAGAATTTCTGATTCTTATTTACTAACTTACCATAAGAATAATTTCTTTGACAAATTCACTTATCAAGATCTTTTTCAATGCATATATACCGTGAGTTTATATTGCAAACAAAATAAAATTTCCCATCTTGATATCCTACACCCTTCTGACGATTATCATATTATAAAAACCCCTTATTTACTTGATTTTTTAAGATTTCTTATGCCAACTTCTTGTATAGTTTCTGTATACACAAATACAATTACAAATATAACCCCTCAACAAATTCCTGAATTTTTAAAAAATAATGATTCTCCCTTAGCTGGACAACACGGTTTTCACAGAACCTATTCTCGAATCAAATCGAAATATCGATGGCCTAACATGAATGTATTCTGATATTCGAAATTATGTATCAATATGCGAATCTTGTCGAAAATCTAAAATTAACAGGAAACCTACTAAACTACCTCTTACTATTACAACAACTAGTGACAAACCTTTTGAAGGAATTTCACTAGATATTGTAGGTTCTCTTCCTTCTACTGAAGATGGAAACAAATTTATTCTTACTATTCAAGATGACTTAACGAAATTTCTTTACGCAGTTCCATTACCAAGACATAATGCTGAAACCATTGCTGTTGAATTTATCAAATTTATTAGTTTTTATGGAACACCCTCTTCTATTTTAACTGATCAAGGTTCTGAATTATGTCTCAACTATTTACACAATTAAACAAACTACTTAAAATCAATAAAAAGCATACTTCCGCTTATCATCCACAAACTAATGGATCCTTTGAAAGAAGTCATGGCGTCCTTAAAGAATATCTAAGACATTATGTCCAATCAGATCATTCTATCTGGAATATTTATCTCCCAACAGGTCTTCTATCTTATAATTCTAATCAACATTCTTCCACCTTCTGAACTTTTATTTGGTTACAAAATAATGTTACCTTATGGATTTAATTTCTTCTAATTGTTCTAAACCTACTTATAATTCATATCCTGACAATCTAAAATTGCATCTCAAGAATTCTCATCGTTTAGCTAAAGAACGTTTACTTTCTAGTAAAACCAAATCTAAATAATACTACGATACTAAACTCTCGATTAAATGAAAGTAAAAAGTTACAACCAACTTATAAAGGTCCTTATGAAATCGAATCTATAACTGGTTCTAATGCTGTTATAAGGTTAGGTAACAAGACTTTTCAAGATCATATCAATCGATTAAAATCTTTTACAGATTAATACACATTGATGGCAAACATTCAAAGTGACATCGATTCATCGATTACTATATCACTGCATTTTTTCCATTGTTCCAACAACGATTTCTAAATCATCCTATTTCAATTTCCTTTCTTTTTAATCATTCTAATGATTTATTTAACAACATTATTATGTGTTTTGATACACACTTGACATCTGTTTACAGATTAATCATTCCATCCCATTGCCATGGTTACAACATCGATCCAATCACAAATGGCTCCGGATTAGTCTACATCCCTCACGGTACATCTAGTATTTCAGATACAACCTGGTATTTTCTTATTAACCTCGATCTATCTGCTTCAGATACCAAATTTCATAATTTTCTTCGCTTAGAATCTCAGTTACGTACCCTATGCACATGTTCTTCAGACAACCCTATTAAAAAAAACATGTGAATACGCTTTAAATCAGTATTTACATAAACAACCCCTTATTCAACGTCGTTATTCTACTCTTTCTGATTTAGTCCAACACGACAAGAAAGACACTAAACGATCCTTAGATTTCCTTGGTACTGCCTGGAAATGGATTTCTGGTACGCCTGATGGTTTTGATGCAACTTATTATAATGATGCTATTAAAAGTTACAAGATGACCAAGATAAAATTGTATTATTATTAAAAAAAACGAACTCATGTTGTTAAAAATACTCTAACTTTATATAAAGAATCTATGTTTTCTTTGAAAAATCTAACTGACAAATTTAATAAAAATATCGATCAATTTCAAATTCTTGCTAAACAACAAAAACCACTCAAGGAGATTTACTCAATACTGTTCAACTAATTGATCTTGTAAATCAACTTTCCTTTATAATTAAATCCCTTGAAAACCAAATTGACATGGTGTTAAATAGTATTTTATTTGCTAAACAAAATATTCTCCTATTGTTATCGACCTTAAACAACTTATGATAGAATTAACTAAAGTTTCAAGTATTTTTCCAGTCTGTCGAAAGTTCCCAGTGACGTTAACAACGCGTTATGCACATCTATTATTAGATCTTTCGACCCTTGATGTTCTATACCATGCACCCAATTTAATTTTCATATTGCATATTCCCCTTATAGACTCATTTATTTACAATTTCTATTCGATTTTTCCGTTACCCATTCCTAATCCAAATGATTTTTCCCTCACTCAAGTTTCTCCTTATCGCAACAGATAAGCAACGTTATGTATTAATGAATAATGATTCTCATTGCAAGTGTATAACTTCGACACATTTTGTATGTAAAACTCAAGAATTACGTACATCTTCTGAAGACGTTTGTGAAGTAACTTTATTTAAACATACTTATACCAAGCTACCTTCAACTTGCCACAAGATTTCTCTACAAGCTCCATTATTTTTATGGAATTACAGCAAACCCAACCAATGGCTGATCACCACCACTTCTGAAGCACATTGGACATCACTTGTGACGAGAAGACGAAAAAATATACTTGTGCCTACTACTTTTCTACTATACTTACAGCCGACATGCTACACATACATTGGTTCCTTGTTTCTACACAGTGAGTCAACGTCTGATTCCAACGTTACAATCTATCTAGCTGAAACGTCCATCTTCCTGGATTGCTGTGATCAATCATCACACGCAAAAGAAGACATTCCTGTTCTACATTTTCACCATCTGGATCCAGTACCAATGCACATAAGTGACGTTCAACTTGCACATCAACTTCAACATGTATCTGAAGAAATCGACATTCTTCGTTTACAAAAGCATTTATACCGAAATTTACCTTAATATTCCTTTTTATCAATTTTTCTGATTCTCACATCTCTTTGTTTATGCCATTATTGCTGTAAATGTAATCCTATTTTATTTTGTTCGCTTCTGCAACTCGAAGCCGGACAACCATCTGCCCTGCATTCGATTCTTCAATTACTGCTCTGGACGAGACACCGATTTCTATCGACCACCACCTGTCTCTCGTTCTCTGCAATTTATCCATTCGAGCACCGACCAGGAACCTGAGCAATTTATGATAACTTCCGTGTCAACCGACATTGCTCCACGTCGCTCTAAACGACTATCCAAGGATGCAACTTCCTGGTCTGCAGCATGATGTTCTTATCAACATGACATCACACCATGTAACTATGTCGCTCAAATCAATCACCGACGATGATCATCATTGATCAGCTGCTGCACTGTCCTCAACCAAGCACATTTCCTTGCTTGAGTCTTCATCGGGGAGGTGTTATGTGCCTGTGTTATGTGCTCTCAGTGCTCTTATGTACAGTTGTTCTGTACCTAGTATATTTCATATACACCTTTATATTTATGTTATGTTACCTTTGTGAATGACACAACGATCGTTTAATGCAAGGCTTGGAAAAGAAAATATAATAGAGTATCGAATAGGGCTGAATGGACGGAAGTCAATCTTCAGGCTGCTGCTGAACAGCTGAGGGGCTGAAATAGATCTGCCAATTCCATACCAAAAGAATTTCGGGTTCCACTCCGAACTCTTTTGCGGCGAGTAGGTAAACTGCAGCGGGTTCATGTTAATGACGGTTGCCGGGTAATTATCATGGTCTAATGGCCGCCTAATGATGGCATCCCATATTGTAAAATTTATGGTATTACTTTTTGGAGGTTCTCACTTTTCATTCAGCAACGAAACCCAACGTTCCTTAGAGTATTAAACAGAAACCGCAAAACGTTGAAGAACAGTTTTTTTTAGAATTTCGTTTGTTCGCGGATCTATATGTAGACTGAGTTTCTTGTAGCAAGTATGCCATCGCTTTGGCGATCTCGTGATGCACAAGAACACAAGAAGTAATTTCATTTGGTGATTACAAAATTTAAAAAAAAACAAAAAGAAACAAATATCGAAAACACAAAAATACTTCCACGTTATTTGTCTTTAAAAAAAGTGGAAATAAGCTCTTCCAACATTTTTAAACACGCCGAATATATATTTAATATGTATATTTCGTCAGTCCCAAGCCTGAATAAAGTGTGAGGGGAATTGATGTGATTAGTTGTAAAAGTTAATTTTATTACCCCGCTGCAGTTTACGTACAGTCGTGTTCAAATAAATCTGGGACAGTGTTTTTTTGACATGCAGGTTGAGTTAAGAATTGAAGAATATATCCATGGATTTCTTCTTATCAGAAAGAGTTACAGATTTCATTACCTGTTAAAGTTTAATGTAACTCTTTCTGATAGCAGGAAATCCATGGAGATATTCTTCAATTCTTAACTCAACCTACATATGAAAAAAACATTGTCCCATATTTATTTGAACACGACTGTACGTCCCAAAAACTACCTGGACGGTGCCCGCTGCAGTTTACATACCCTTACTAATCGTCCGCTGCAGTTTACAAACGCCGGTTATGAAATTTTGTCATGTAAATGCTAGATCTTTATTACCTATTCTTGGCTTAAGTGAAACCTGGTTCTCTCAAAACATCCCATCTGACTCTGTTAAGGCTTTGGCACACAGGACGCGGTCTGTCGCGGCGGGCAGCGATATCTGCCCGCCGCGATCCGACGATATGTTTGTATAAAGCAACATTGCATTAACGCTGTCACACACGAGGCGATCTGTCGCAGCGAAACAGTCTTGACCGCGGCGGCAGGCGATACGTTTGTACAAAATCACAAAAATATCGCGCGATCCAGGCGATCCACATCAGTTCGTCGAGAGAAATAAATAACTCCGTTCATAACTTCATACTATACAAGGTGTTATGGAAATGAGTGCTTGGTAAGCAAATCTAAGCTAAAGGTTAACGACACAAGTATATTAAAACTGCAAAGTTTTTGCACCAAAAAAACACACGTTCAATAACTTACCTACCTCAATTGATAAAGTACGTTGGTGAACAGATGTGAACTAAAGGTGTTATCAGGACCTGTGCAGTTTTTGTTGGTTTGCATATTAAAGAAATGTTTTTTGTTTTGTGCCATTAAATTAAAATGTTATTCCATAGGCGGGTATGCATTTTTAGAGTAAAATTGTTTTGAATTTTAACTGAGGGCGTTTTCGAAAAAATGGTAAATGGAGAAGTTGTTCAGTTTAGCGAGTTCTATTACCGGTTAAAATATTTGCACTCATTTCCATAAACACCCTGTATAGGTGGGAGTATATACTTTTGATTAACTTACCTCAAACAAACTGCTGATCTTTCCCTTGTTCAATAGGTCTTTTCCAGTTCGTAGTGATCTTCTCAATGCTATGTTGCAGTACCTAGGTCATTCAGTTCCTCGAAACTTTGTCTTGACATGCGGAAATATACAAAAATGTGTCTTCATGTGACTGCAGTTCCCTACAGAGACGGTGGTATTCACCAAGTTCTTCTCTTTTTTCATTAATTGGGTGCACCCAATATCGTCTTTTTCTTCTGCTACACTGTAGTGCTAAAAGAAGCAGGAGTTCCTCCTCGTCAGAACTACTCATTTTCCAAGGAAAACCTGCAAAACACTTTAACCTGTGCAAAATACTACTGCGAACCTGCTCTACAGAAAATTATCATAACACTGGATCGCTCACACAGATATCGCTCTGTATGTGACGTAGTCATATCGCCGACCGCCGAGAAGATCGCGCGATCGCTGCCCGCCGCGAAAGACCGCGTCCTGTGTGCCAAAGCCTTTAATATCGATGGTTATCACTTTGTTAGGAGGGATCGTCAGGCACGTGGGGGAGGAGCAGGTATGTATATTAAATCCAGTCTAAGCTATTCTAAAATAAATATAAATTCCGAACTCCAACAAATATGGATATATGTACACTTAAAGACAAAGAAACTTGCTGTAGGAACTGTTTATCGATCACCTGACCTACATTATTTAGATTTTTTAAATATGCTTGAAAGCACAATTTTCGAATTAATACCTACTTGTGACTATATAATTTGTTTGGGAGATTTTAATTTTGATTTACTTCACCCTGAGAATGCAGCAGTTGCATTTGAAAATCTGCTGGACACATTAGACCTCCTTCAAATAATTGACACGCCTACGCGTATTACAAGGCATACGGTGACCTTATTAGACTTAATAATAGTTCATAATATTGGTGATATTACTGTATTAGATAAAACTGCAGTTGAGTGTCACATATCTGATCACCAACTGGTTTCTCGCACAGTATCTTTGCGTGCCAAAGAAAAGCCAATTGTAAAACAATTTTTTAGAGATTTTACTATGTTTGATAATGACTTGTTTCTTCAGGGTTTGAATGCTGTACTATGGTATCTTATCTATGATTTGCAAAATACTGGTGATAAATTCAACTTTCTAAATAAATATATATGTGACATTTTCAATTTACACGCACCCATTAAAGAGTTCAACATTTCCAAAAAAAAACAAACCATGGATTACGTATAATATAAAATTCATGATGCGGTTGAGAGATAAAGCTCTAGTTAAATTCAAAAAATCTAGGACTCCCAACCACTGGGATGTCTACAAATCTTTAAGAAAAATCTTGTTACTAGTAGTATTAAAAGAGAAAAAAAAGCTTATCTTGAATTCAAAATTCTAAATCACAAGAAGCCGGAGGTACTGTGGAAGGAACTTCGTGGTGCGGATGTATTTGTTAAACAGAAAAATCGTGACTTACCAGACGCTTTACAAGATGTAAATGCTATCAATAGTTTTTTTATAAATTCTTCTAATAATCCTAACCAGTTGTTAAATAATTATGACCTCCAGGATTATTACTTTAATAATAGCAAATGTAATTTTGATCCACTATTTAAGATTGTTGAAACTAATGAAATTGAAATCGGAAACATAATATTTTCTATAAAAACAAAGGCTACTGGCCCTGATAACATTAATATAAAAATGCTTCAGTTATGCTGCCCTCGTCTATTGCCGTAGTTTACACATACTATTAACTATTGTATTATCAATTCCGTCTTTCCTAATATATCGAAAACTGCATACGTTGTTCCTGTGCCAAAAACTGATTCACCCACAGAATACAAAGATCTTCGACCTATTAGTATCCCAATACTTTATTGTAATTGAAAAGACAAATTCGTAACATGTTAGTAAATATAATATCCTTCCAAAAACGCAGCCTGGTTTCCGTCCTGGACATAGTTGTAATACAACCCTAATAGACATAACAGATGACTGCCTAAGAGCAATCGATAATAACCATCTGCTGGTTCTCGTTCTATTAGACTTCTCAAAGGCATTTGATACAATTAACCACCAACTTCTGAAAATATTGAAATTTATAGGCTTTGATAATACACCTGTAAACTTACTCGACAACTATCTAGCAAATCGACAGCAGATGGTGAAATATCAGCAGAATATAGCTGACGTAGTTCATATTCCAGCAGGCGTTCCACAAGGCTCGATTTTGGGCCCACTTCTGTTTGCTCTATATACATGTAATATAGGTTCTTGTATAAGTTATTGCAAATTTCACCTGTATGCAGATGACACACAGATGTATTATTCGTTTCCTTTTAATAACTTAGCTGAGGTAGTGTCATTAGTAAATGAAGACCTATCTAGCCTTGTGGAATTCAGCAATAAGCATTCGCTGCATATCAATTCGTCGAAGTCATCTGTTATGATCTTTGGTAAGTAGGGGATGAAAGACGTGTCTTCAGCTTTGATAGAAATTAAAGTGGGTGAAGTAATACAGCACAAAAGTCCTTGTAAAAATCTAGGTGTAATTTTAGACAATGATTTACGTTTTGAACGTCATATATCTAGTTGTATACAGAAAGCTTACTATAATATAAAGTTACTTGACGCTAATCGCTATTGTCTAAATAGAGATATGAAAGTCTTCCTGTGTGATGCTTTAGTCTTGTCGCATTTCAACTATTGTGACAGTTTATTTTATGCTTTTCTGACAGTACGACTTAAACAAAGAATTCAGTGTACTCAAAACTCTTCTTTAAGATTTGTGTTTGGTATTAGAAGAGGGCAACGCATCTCTCGTAAACTCAAAGAGGCGAGCAGGCTGGATATGTCCAATAGACGGAAATTGCATACTGCTCTCCTATATACTAAAGTTATACAATGTCGTGCTCCCGCCTACTTGTATGATAAGATTTATTACCGAAGTAATGACCATCATATTAATATAAGAGGTAAATCTTCTATGTCGATCTCACGTTTTAAATCGTTTTTCTTTAAGTCATATTCATACAACATTGTTCACTATTATAATAATATAATTCCAAAAAAGTTAAGAAATTTGTCTATAACTATTTTTTAAAATTCTTTTAAAAACATCTCTTTTCGCTACAATGAGTTGCACTTAATATTGATCTACTATAAAGTTCATTTTTTTACATTTAAAATTCATATTCATTAATAATTCTGTCACACTACACGGGGTGTAGTGGTAGACCAGTTGACCTGATATTATTTCATGTCAACTGAACTATGCCCCTTTTCCGCACTTTTCCTATTTAGTATTTTCTTTTTTTTTATTATGTAAATTTTTTGTATAAGTACTGGAAATAAATGTGTTTATTATTAATTTTATTATTAAATATATTCAACGGCCAGAAAAGGCTGGATATGCTCCTACATCAATACGCATTAGACATTTAGTATTTACTTTTGCGGAGCGTAACAACATCAAACGTCTAGTTAATAAAGAAAAAAAGAAGTTGGCTATGATTGGTTTGTTCAATTTATGATACGGCACCCAAATTACGGCTACGAGCAGATCAAGACCGTTCGATAGCTCAATCTCTAGGTATGTGTCATAAAGAACTTCATCCCTATTTTAAAAGGCTCCTGAATGTCCTCACTAAATACGAATTTCTAAATGAACCACGAAAAGTGTTCAACATGGACGAAACTAGTTTACAGATCAACAATAAGACTGACAAAGTTATTGCAAACAAAACTGCTAAAGACGTACACACTCTAACGAGTCACGAAAAAGGTGAAGAAATCAGTCTAATAGCTTGTTGCAGTGCCGTTGGAAATTTTTTACCACCGTTTGTAACTTTTCGAGGGAAAAATCAAAAACGAGAGTTCGAAGACAATTTACCACCTGGAAGCGCAGTTTGCATGTCACCAGACTCCGCTTTGTGAAAACACACATTTTTGTACAGTGTATGAGCGAACATTTTCTATCTAGGAAGGACCCCGGGCATGTTCTCTTAATAGTGGATGGTCATTCCTAGCATTGCAGTGATGTTAACGTACTAGATTTTCTCGCAAAAAATGAGATCAATTTATTATGCCTACACTTCGTGTCGAAGTAAAATATGCCTTTAACCTGGGAACAAAACAAAGCAGCAGGTATCGATTGGCTGCAAGGATTCCTTAAAATGCACGCTAATGAGTTGAGTAAAAGACAGCCCGAAGGATGTAGTCTTTCAAGAGCATCCTCGTTCAGTGAACACAATGTGACTTTATTTTTAGCAATCTTGAAAAAGCTTAAGGCCGCTCCGGAAAATTCTCCGATGGAACTCGTGTTTATAATCTTGATGAGACGGGAATGACCACGGTACAAAAACCAAAAAAGGTTTTGTCGTCAAAAGGAACCAAGCAAGTCAGTTAGTGCATCAGTGGCGAACGTGGAGTGTTAGTACTACATGTTGTGTAATAAGTGCAACTGGAAGTGCTCTGCCACCTGTCATGGTGTTTCCCAGAAAGAAATTCAAACATATGCTGAATTGGGCACCACCCGGTACATTAGGTCTTGCAGCGACTTCAGGATGTATGAACGGGGGGCTCTTTCCATCCGTTATGAAACATTTTATACAATACAGTGGATCATCTAAAGAAAACCCAACAATGTTGATATTCGATAATCAGGAAAGCCACCTCACCACAGAAACGATTAATTTGCCAAACGAAAATGGCGTTAAAATAGTCACATTACCCCCGCATTGCAGCCGTAAGCTGCAACCCCTGGATATATCAGTTTTTGCCTCCTTTAATGCGAATTATAATACTGCTGTTGATTCGTGGCTTTTGCATCATCCTGGGCCACCACTATCAATTTATGATGCTGATGTTTGTGTAGGAAGTGCATTTTAACGTTGTATGGCCCCATCAAACATAAAATCAGGGTTCTGCAGAACAGGAATTTTTTCCTTCGACAGACATGTGTTCACGCCTGATGATTTTTTTAAGCAGTTCGGTCACTGATAAGATACATTTTCAATATATCAGTTCTCAACACTAACAGTGATGAGCAAATTGCGTCAACATCAACAGCAACACCCTTGGTACAAAATCTCGAGAAAAAATCCTTATCTGAGGATGAGGTACTCGCCGAGGGTCCTGCTGATGTTCCCGCGGAGGTTCCCCGTCAAGGATGAGCCCTCAAGTATTTAAAGGCTATTCTAAGGCAGGCGAAATAAAATTGAAAAGCAGCCTCCGAAAACAAGCCACCAGCTGCATCCCTACAGAAATTTATCGAAAAAAATAACAAGAAAACCAAAAAAAGAAAGAAGCAAGTCGCAACCGCCACAAAGAATTTGTTTGCAAAGAAAAGAATAAGTTGTTATCCCCATAGATATGACTTCGGATGAAGAAGATGAACTATCACTCCATGACGATGATGACGACGATGATGAAGCTACCGACTGGATTCCTGAAGTCGAGTCTTCAGAATTTGAAGAACTTGGTAGAAATCCGGAACCCTATGACTTTGTTTTAGTGCAGTTCAAAGCAAAAAATGATTTCTTCTATATTGGAAAAGTAATGGAACTAAAAAAATCATCAAATGAGATCGAAGTCAACTTCTTAAGGAAATCTACAAAATTCTCGAAGGACATTTTAAATTTCCAGATGTTGCTGATATTGGAATGGTTCCCACTGATATTAAAATTATTTTACCCACGCCATCTCTTCTAGGAAAAACAAAAAGGTTCTTCTAAACATGCGCTAAAAATGAGTTATTATGTCTAAATTGAACCTGTTTTTATGTTTTCATTTTTTATCAATGCTTCTATAGATAATAAGTTGCATCATATGATTTGAATTAAATATTTTCTTACAAATTTGTAGTTTTTGCCTGCATTTACTCATGTCTCATAGTGGCCCAAATTAAGGGTCACCATGAGACATACAAAAAAAAATAAAACCTGGATATTTTTCTTAAAGAACACAAATTTATTTTATTTTCTTGTTTTTCGTATTCATCTTATGTTAATTATGGGGTACAAATGCATTTGCACCACAATCTTATTGAAATAAGTGTAATATCAAATATTAACTTTTTCTGTTTCATGGTGGCCCACCCTCCCCTACCTGAAATGAGTCCTACAGGTCAGGTCATAAATTATAAGCTTCTTGGCGCCTTTAATAGCATCGAGGGCCGGACTCTAAATTAGTAGGAATGTACTTTAGGAGACCGATCATCGCGGGTCACATTCTAAAGTACTGGTCATTAATACAGGAATATACTTTAGGAGACCGATAAACTAAAGTCACATTCTAAGGTACTAGCTATTAATAAAGGAATCTACTTTGAGAGCGATATACTCGGGTCACATTCTAAGGTAGGGAAAGGATGGGGGAAGGTAAGCCCAGAGGGACTGGACTAGAGGCTAGGCCCAGTGTTGCTGGTCAGGATCGATGAACTCAAGTGAAGTAAAGTGGTCGCAGTCTTCTTATATCCTCTTCGGGCGGCTTTATCGGAACAGTCGCTCTGGGTAACATTGGAGTGGGAAACGACGCCGTCGTTTATTCAGCGCAACTACGCGCATAGCGGGTGCCCCCGACTTATAATAAACAGAGCGCGGGCTAGATATAACGCTCGATTAGAAGATGTACAAATTTAAATACATTTTTAATGTTTCGTTAAAATGTATGCAGGAGCTAGCTTTACAGTGGTAGCACATATGCTACACTATGAAAATTTTACAATTTTTTTGTTTCTGTACGTTCCATGATTTATCGCCTCTTTTTTATCCGTTTTTCATGTGCTAGTGACACATTTGCACTTTCAACAAATTTCAACTGGTTTCCATATGGCCAGAAAGGGCCTGACAAACGAAGAACTTCTGAGATGTTTAGAGGATGACGATAGTTCCATTATAGGAGACTTATCTGACAAAGACGACGGGAAGTCGTACTGGAAAATATCGTATCACAAGCTGAAATTGAAGCTGAAGATGACACCAACGGTTACGACGAAGCAGAAGCTACAGAAGTAACTAGAATAGGTGCTATAATAAGTAGTATTAGTGATTTACAGTAGTCCTATCAACAGTATCGTCACCACAAACGGCCTTTAAATGAATTCTGCGGGGACAATTACAGTCAAGAGTGTGTGCTTGTTGTGATATTTCATCGGCAGTCAGTGTTACAGTGGTAAGTCTATTTTAATTATAAGATGGCGTCGTCTAATTGTAAAATGTTTTGCAAAGAGCAAATTCTGCCACTGAAGTGAAACTCAATATCAAGTTATCGTCATTGGACCCCAATGCAGCATTTGTCGTCAATCACATTACAATTAGTAAAAGGTATGTAGCTGTGGACACGAACGAAGGTGCAATATATCTGCCTAGAAGAGTTGCCGATAGCTTGACGGATGAATACGTGGTAGATCTCAACCAAAGGTATGTGTGTGTAAAACACCTCTGTAACTGGTTAACAAGATTGTAATGTGTGTTTTTTGTTATATTCACAGCCTAAAAATTGTGTGTACTGCTGCCAGTATCTCTGAAATCAGTTCCCATCGACCACGTCGCCGCAATTTCCTTGGACTTCTTGGCTACCCACCGGCATCGTGTGCGTCATCATCATCTCGTTATAATTTTCCGGTAAGAATGCAACAGCCAGCGCGAAAGGCATTACATCAGTATACGTCGTACAATTACGATTTATTAAGATTAGAGTGGTAGCATGTTATAATGTAATAAAATTGTTTGTTATTTTAAGGCTGATAGTAATTGAATCGGGGATCATGGCCTCATCCAGTGGCACCGATAGTATAATAACAACTGTAGAGCTAATAAAGGACACTCTGGAGGAATTGCAAGTAGCTTTGGACAATGCAAAACGATTACCGTGCGTAGATAGGGATCGTCTTTGTGCCAATGGGTTAAGGGTGTGCAATGAACAGGTGGCATATTTGCAAAATGTCGACTGCAAACGTATAATTCAAACACACATAGAACATTTTCTGAGGTTTAGGTTATTGTTTGAAAATTTATGGAAAATGTTATGTTATGTGCCTGTATGTGTTATGTGCCTATATTATTAGTAGTGCCTCTGTGCCTACATTATTCTATCATATTATGCTTTTATGTATAACCTTTTGTTTGTATACCTTTTTGCATTTTTCGAACACTAACATTTATGTTGTTCGCTGGCGAGCTATAGATGATGACTTCCATCAGCCCAGGTATTAATTTACCGAACTCGTCAGTAACACCTCTTTAATGCAATCAATCATTCAATGCAGCGTTTGAGGCCTTCCTTATGTACTGCTCCATATTTCTAAATAATATTTTAATTAATATAATCAAACACTTGACGCAGTGTTTGAGGCCTTCCTTATGTACTGCCCCATATTTCTAAATAATATTAAATCATTAAATATAAAATAAATTCTAAATATTAAATTCTTAATGAATGACGGAAGATTCCCAATCCGTGTTTGGTTCGTAACAACCGATAATTAAATTTCAAGAATTCATTTGATATTTAAATTCTTAAAACTCGGAACTCGTGATTCTCTATCACACAAAACAGTTCTACGAACTGTTTATCAAAACATATTCATTTAATTATATTTTCTCGCCTTGTTTTTACTTCTTACATTAAAGGCACCTGCATTTATTGATTACATTATTAATAATCTATAATTATACAAATTTGTTACATTTTAAATCTATTTCTTTTATAATTTGGAATTAACCCTAATTTTAAATTTTAAAAATGGGTCATTTATCTGTTGCGTTTCACCAGAACGTATTTTTCTCATTTTTCTACGAATTCAATATCCGAAAGCGGATGCTCTTATATTATTTCTCCGAATTATTTGTCGCATGATATTTCATACGTAAATTATAACAGATAAGAGATTCATTTAAAACCACTTCGCTGCATCTCAGTGTCAGTTGTTAGTAGTTAGTTGATAGTTGACGTTACATCCATCTCACAACTCAAGATCATTTAAATGTATATTTGAATTTAAGTATTTATTGATTGTGCTGCAGAATGTTCTAGTATATTAAAAGTGCAAATACATAATTATTCAAATTTACCCAACAAGTTTCTTTTCTACAACTTTTTAAACATTTCCTTCGTAACCAGCCTACCGCTCAGCTACATAACACAAACACCTACATTGTCGCTGCAAAACAAAGAAAAACGTGTCGATTGGCAAAGTTTTACTTCGGTATTGTGCAGTCCATTGCTCCGGCTAGTCGCTTGTGTCGAATTGATCGGGGCCAGTCCTAATGAAAGAAGAATTAATGTGTACAAGTTGTGCAGAGGTGCTCGCATCGAATAGATGTAGCTATCCGCAGCAGAAATTGTTGATACAATGCAAATAGTAACCTATGCTGAAAGCCATGTGTTTTTTTGTTAGTTCCCATGGCGGGGTAGACCCCATAACGTGTGGATCATAAATGGAACACTCACGCCTCAAAACCACACGGCTACATGAGAAATCTGTGTTAAAATGTATAAGACCTTCGTATTATTATCAATAGACATGCGGTGAGATAGCAAAAATTCTAATTGCGTATTAGAAACAGCTCGCGCTGTAGGTTCAAAAGTCGAAAATATAAATCCCTATATGCGGTACTGTACCTAGGTAGTCTAAATAGATGTTTTGTTTACAAATGCAAGCAATTAGTTCCGTACGTTATATTAAGCGACATGGAAAGTTATCTAATAATCTTCCTGTACACCTGTCTTGTTTTGACAACTCTTATATTTAGAGGACAGGTGTACAACAAGATTATTAGATAACTTCGAGGTCGCTTAATATAACGTACGACACTAATTGCTTGCATTTGTAATTTTTTTAAATGTACCCATTTATTGTTTGCATCTGGCAGCGTTAGTCGAAGCAACGGGTTCCCATGGCAGGGTTCGAACCCGTAACGTCGGTAGCATAATTGGAACACTCAAGTCTCTCGACTACCCGCACCCATGAATGTGATAGACTTTCATCTCGATGAAGTGGCCGGTGGTGCAGGGGGAGACGTGCTTTTAAGGTATGATTCCGAAGATGACCGCAGCAATCGACTTCAACTGCAGGCTGCAGTCGCAGACGGGCAGTGCCGTTGCTGTCTTGGTCGGATCAATGTTGCTCACGGCGACAAGTTGGTCTTGCAGTCGCTTGGAAGTGTTGGAGGCAGCACGTCAAACATGTTTGGAGACTCTCTACCGATAGAATTTTGTGTCGTTTATTGGAAGAAAAAGAAGACGACGATGACTTTTTGTTATTATATACTAGACCGAAAAGAAAAGCTACGATTCCTTTATTTAAAAACAGACTACATGAAGGAAGTTATTCGGTGCTGATTAAAAATCATTTAATGGCGGATGAAGATATATTTAGAAGCTACTGTCGTTTAAATAAAAACAGTTTAATTTTATACTTACTTTTATTTATGACGAAATCAAACTAAAAATTCTAGGGAATGCTATAAGTGCAGAAGAAAAATTGTTTTTGACTTTGAGATAAGTTTACGAATTAGATACTCTGTTTCTTTTTGACTTTCTTCACTTTCTTGATTTGCTTGAGATGATAATATAGTAGGTTCTGGTGAGGTTGGCATAGCACTAATGGGAGAATAGGCATTCGGCATATTATAATGGACTGGTCCCGGTGTATAATACGATAATTTAGGGAATTGTGGTGCATTGCTAGATCCTGGCAAGTCATAAGCACTATCTGGCATAGGAAATGGGTACTCTGATGAAGATGCTGATGCAGTAATATCAGAGGAAGGCGTGTAATGTGACAGAGCTGAAGAACTTCGCGTTAAAGATGCATTTCTTGCTGCCTCAATTTCATAATCCGATAGGACTAGACTTAAATGTTTCTTTGCTTCTGCTTTCTCAACTGGTGGCAAGTTTCGTAATACTTCAGTAATGTGGCGGCTAAACAACTCCACATCGTCATCGTGTTTTTTCAAAGTTAACTTTAATAATGTTTGCCTTTTTTCATCTCTTTCTTTCCACATCTTCAACAGTTCATCTTCCTTGTTACGTTTTCGGCGCTTTTCTTTTGGTTGTATTTTTTCTCTGGGCTCATCATTTATTGTTTCAATAATTATGTTGTCGTCACCTTCTTGCGATTTATTATTAATGGACAAAACCGGGTCTGCAGATTCTCCCACAAGAACTTGCTTCTCAGAACTTAATTAATCAGCATCTTCCTCATTTTCTGTAAATTCCTGTGGTGACGATGGTATATTCTAACCTCTAGATCGGTGTTGGGAAACACCGTCCAGGAATAGTAATTGTTGGTGTATCTGATCTTTTGAGTTTTTTGTGGCAGCCGAACCAGTACCTAATTTATGTTTCTTCTTAAATCTATTGTAACCATCGCGAATTAATTTCCATTTCTTCTTACACTCAGCTGCAAATTAAACCGTAAAATTATTATTTCAATAAAAAATTGTTTGTTACAGATTTTTGGTCACAGGAGAAAGTTATAAATCCTTGTCATTTGCATACCGTATATCAGAGTCCTACATATCCCGAATTCTGAAATGTGTACTTATGTTTTTGAAACAGAAATTAATGCCAGTTTTAATGACACCTCTTACTGAAAACGATTTTAAACGTATTGAACAAGATTTTTGGCAGAAATGGAATATACCTAATTGCGTTGGAGGAATTGATGGTAAACATGTGCGCATTAGAGCACCTAAAAATAGTGGATCACTATTTTTTAATTACAAAGATTATTTTTCTATTGTGTTGTGTAACACGGGGTCGTTTCAACAGATTAGGAATTTAATGAGAGGCTCGTAGTTATGTAAATAATTTATTTCACAAGTGTAATATACGCCGAGCCAAGCGTAAGCTTCCCCAATTAATTTACAAAGACAGTTATTAAGGCGATTCACAAAATAATCGAACAAACACTCACCTACAGCAGGTATTAATACGCAAAAAGCCTTTTGCGGCACTAGAATTACCAGGAAGAGGTAGATAATTAATTGGTAAGCTAACACACTGACCAGCCAGCCAGCGCAACTCGAGCACCACCAAATTCCCCAAAATTCTAGCAAGGTAGATACTACACGGCAGAGCTGGAGATGCGCGTGCAACACCCAAAACGCAATACTTTGCTACAGTTGTTGGCTATTGTCGATGCAAATTATAAATTTATAGCAGTTGATGTTGGTGCTTACGGCAAAGAATCTGACAATGGTATATTTCAAAAATCTGTGATTGGACAGAAAATAGCAACTAAGAGATTTACCGCTGAAACGTTTGCCCGGTACAGATGTAATGATACCCCATTTTCTGATTGGAGACGAAGCATTTGCACTCGGTAGTTATATGATGAAACCCTATTCTAGAAAGGTGGAAAGATTAGAAAGAGAGAAGCAAATTTATAACTACAGATTATGCAGAGGTCGTCGAGTGACGGAAAACGCTTTTGGGCTATTAAGCAAAGTGTTTAGATTGTTTTATAGCTCCAAATGTAGTTGATGATCTGATATTAACAGCTTGTTGTTTACACAATCTTCTGCGTGATGGTTATCTCGAAGAAAATAATGCTCCACTGTTTAATTATAATAATGAAGAAACCAGCCAAGACAACATGCTCAACTTTGCTCGTTTTGGTGGATTTTCTAGTAGTGAAGGATTTCAAATTAGAGACAAACTTAAAGATTTCTTCTGTAGCGAATACGGCGCAGTTTCATGGCAAGACGCCGCTATTGACAGCGGAACGTGAAGAATTGAATAATTATATCCACAAAATGTAGGTACTAATATAAATGAAATTATATAAACATCAACACTAGTACCTATACATCAGTTTGTATCATTATTAGACAAATTATTTATGAATAAAATAAAGAACATAACCTAAAAACTACTCACTGTTTTTATTGAGCTCCTTTGCTATGATTTTCCAAACCTTTTCTTTTACTAGGTTATTTCGATAACTAGCGTGTCCTGTGTCATAAATAACTGGATATTTTGCAATAATGTTTATTAATTTATCATTCTCTGCTTCTGAAAAACTTATTTTTAAAGGAAAAAAACACGTGTTGTCGCTCTGCGGTCAGCGTCACAACTGGTTCTTGATCGGTAGTGCGGTCTGCGTCTGTTCAGAATGTATTTCATATAAAATAGTCAAACCAGTACTGTCGTCGGCGATCTGCTGCTGCAGCCTGCAGTTTGAAGTCTGCGGTCACCATCGGAATCATACCTTTACGTGTGGTACATCGTGGCAAAGGTAGTAGATGTCCTAATGCACCATTTAAACATGGTATACGCAGGTGAAATGTACAAATGTATTTGGGCGATAGATAGGGTGCTTAACAAAAATGAGTTTAAAACCCATTAAACCGACTAAGACGTCAGATGTCCCGTATTCTCACCTCTGAAGTTGGACATGTAACAATCACATTTCAAAACAATGCGCAGTGACAATAGAAATGACAAGCTGGACGCAAAATGCATAATCGAAAGTGTGTGGGCAAAAGGTTACAAGCCGATCCCTATTATGCGGTACTGTAACTAGGTAGTATAAATACATGTTTTGTTAAATATCTGCAGGATGCGAAAATAAGTCGAAATTTAAAATTGCTAAAAGTATTACAATCGGAAACATAATTCGAATATTTTTATAATGTGTCGAGATAAGCCAAATGTATTAATGAGTCTGATACAAATAAATGTGCGCTGTGATAAAAAATAGTGTTACCTTTGGCGAATAAATAGTACATTTAACATGTTAAAAAGGCGTTAGCAAACTATTTTTAAGCGATGCAGTACAATTTTCAAGCAGAATTGGTCGAAACTGTTCATAATGCATGCAAAAATTAACGCATTCTCTCTCTGTTCTCGTTTTTTGCCAGTTTAGCATTGTATGCTATGCATGGCAGTGTTTATTAATGTTTGTCACACTAAAGTCACTATCGGTTTAGACACCTTTATTCACTGATATTTAGGATGACCGTTTAGAATTGGTTCGCGCAACCAATCTCGCACATATTTTTTTAAATTTTTTATTTTTAAGAATTATTTGTTTACTTCATAAGGTAATGGGTTAGTAGAGATTGTAACGTATTATTTTTAACCACCGTCGTCATTAATAAGGTCTGCTGGTAACTTTCGTTTTAATCTGTTTTAGAAGTTGCGCACCAGATACTGCAACCATATGTGAAGATTGGTAGATAGATGTTGGTTTATTCATCCTTAAGATGTTTACAAAAACAGACATTGTTATTTAACAAACAGATTTAACATATCTTGAACAAAGCTTTTCAAACTGATATAAATTAGCAGCCTGTTTAGTTTCGTTCGGCATTTCATTATATAATTTGAGTCCATTATAGAATAAGTTTTTTTGAGAACATGATTTTGCTGTTAAGGGCAATCTAAAGTCATTTACAAATCTAGTCTTATAATTATGAATATCCTTATTGTATACTATAAATTCATTCATATAACTAGGCAGTTTATTATTAATAATTTTAAAAATTAAAACTAGCGTATTAAAATAAATCCTTTGCTTAATGCTAAGCCACTGTAAGGTTTCCAACATTAAAGAAACAGATGTTCGTCTATTGCAAGATAAAACAATGCGCATACATTTGTTTTGTAACTTTTGCAGTCTTTGTAAGTCTCCTTCAGTGGCATTAAATAATATACTGGAGCAATATTGAAAATGTGGAGC
This sequence comes from Agriotes lineatus, assembly GCA_940337035.1. Lineage (NCBI taxonomy): Eukaryota > Metazoa > Arthropoda > Insecta > Coleoptera > Elateridae > Agriotes > Agriotes lineatus. Next base: position 39,420 of record CALNHX010001541.1, read on the forward strand.
TATAATTGTCTTGTAGACTAATATTTTTGACCAAATGTTTAATTTAGAACTTATTCGACCAAAGAAACCTATCTTTTTCGCAGCTTTAGTTACAATATAGTCAATATGTTGTTTAAATTTCAATCTATTGTCAATTATAACTCCTAGATATTTAATATTAGTAACAAATTCTATATCTACATTATCTACCCTTACATTCGCTACCACATTATGCACTGGTGGTCCACTACTGATTAACATTGCTTTTGGTCTGATTAGCGACGTATATAAGAGGTGTCCACATTTTATTTTAAGTGGTGATCTTCTGTTCAATATAGGATAAAGCATGCCAAGTCTGGCATAAGACTCAGACAATTTCTTATTAATATGATAACTCCAGCTTAGCTTCCGATCAAGGTAAATCCCAAGGTACCGGACAGCATTATCTTTAGCATTCCATGGTATAGAAATATTATTGATAATTATATTTGGTGGGTCTTGAGGTCTTCTAAGAGTAAAGATTTTGCATTCGCATTTATCAGCGTTTATGTTAATGCACCAGTTGTGGAACCATAGGCTCAGTTAATCGAGACTTATTTGAAGTTTACGAGCAGCTAGGGAGATATCTGAATCTTGAGCAATTATAGCTGTGTCATCAGCATACATGGCTATATCTGTGTTAGGTGTTTTTGGTATATCATACATAAATAGATTGAAAAGAATAGGGCCTAATATGAATCCTTGCGGTACCCCGGCGTTAATGCTGCGAGCTGTTGAGTTGTGCGAGTTGATTCTAACTTGAAAGGTTCTGTATGTGAGAAATGATTTAATGATCAGTAACAAATAAGAGGGAACATTTATGGTTATCATTTTGTATATCAGGCTATCTGTCCAGAGTCGATCAAAAGCCTGGGCAACATTTATAAAGGCTATTAATGTGTGCAGTTTGTTTTCGAACCCTAATTCGAGTTTTTCAGTAATGCGCAGTATTTGGTGATTTATCGAGTGCGAGCCTCTAAATCCAAATTGAAGTTGTGGTAGTACGTCGTTAACTTCTAAGAACTCTTTCAGTCGTGATTGAATTATTCTTTCAAAAAGATTGGACACCATTGACAACAAGCTAATTGGGCGGTAAATAATTTGCTGGGTTGTTAGGCTGCTTGCCAGGTTTATGAAACATCAGAATTATTGCTTGCTTTCAGATAGTTGGGAAATATCCAATTCGTAAACAAGCATTAAATATAGCTGTTAGAAACAATACTGATTTTTTAGATAAGTTTTTGAGGAGGACGCTAGGTATCAGGTCTTTCCCGGGTGCTTTTCTTAACTTAAGCGCTTTAATGTACTGTTTAACTTCTAATGGAGATACTGGGGCTATGGGTTCTACGATGTTTGCTCTGATGTTACTTACTTCATGTTTTACGTGATCAATGTTTGTGCTGTTATTGTATGAAGTGATAAATGTGTTTTCCGATTGCTGAGCAAATACTTCACATTTGTCGGCATCGTCTGTATACGTAGTGTCATTAATTCGAAGTGGTGGAATAATAGTAGGCTGTTTTAGGATCTTTCTGGTGGCCCTCCACATGTTCGAGTCCCCAGGGTTTAGAGATTCTATATAAAAATTGTAGGAAGCTATTCTGTATTTGTCCAGTTCAGTTTTTACTGTCCGAATCAATCCGTTAAGGCGAGTTTTGACTGCTGGGTCTCTAGTATTTTGCCACTGTCGGCGTGGAGCATGCTTTTCTTTAATAAGCTTTTGTATATGCACTGGTGGGCTGTGGTCATTTAATGCCCTGTGTGGTCGGCTCGCTACTGTGGCTCCTTGGAGCCCCTGGGAGCCAACTAGAGAGTTTTTCGGAAAGCTCTCTCTAGTTGTAGGACACTGTCCTAAATCCCATACAGGTGATTCAAGGCGACTGCAAGTCTTCAAAGCGATTCAGGAGTTCAAGGCAGTGTTGTGTGATTAGACATACGAACTATAAGTTATCAGTTACCAGTGCATGTTGGGAAGCTCCACCACTACATAGTCACTCCGCCTCCACGAGGTCAGGGGTGTCAACGGTGAGCACTTCGGGTGCCCGGCGAAAGGAGGTAGACTCTAAAATACGTGGGTAGAGTCAGTGAGAATCTTGTTAATTAATTCAGTAGGGACACTTTAAATAGTGCTAGATTGCTGGGTGTTAGAGGAAGCGACGAGAGGTGCGATGGCGGACACCGAGACGCCGAAGCTCCGCAAGCTCAAGACGCGGCGGAGCCAGGATAGCGACGAGTCGCCAGAAGTTGTAGTGCAGCAGCGAAAGAAGGCGGTAAAGGGCGAGCGCGAAAAGAAGGAGAAGGTGGTGAGAACCATACCAGAGAGCAGCCCGGAGGAGGAGACCACGGCCGGGGATGAAAGCGTAGACGCGAGCGCGAGCGGACGTTCAACGCCGACATCCACGGAAGGGGAATCCGAATCCGAGGTAGAGGCGGAAAACGAAGTAGGTAGGCCGCAAAAGGAAGCTCGGAAAGCCGTTCCCCAATTGCAACACGCCGAAAGGGAAACGACGACACCGGTTGCAGCGGGTGCGGCGGAAACGGTGAAAGCCACTAGGGCCAAGCCGGTAGCGGAGCAGGCGACGGCTACTAGAGCCGAGCTGACGCAGGCAGGTAGGGTACAGCGGGTGATAGCTTTGCGTAATGAGATCCAGGTAACGCTAGCAATGGCATCGAGACTGCCTAACGAGATAGCTAGGGAAGTCATGCGGTTGGTTGCGAATATAGAGGACGTACTCGCCGAGTCTGAGCGAGAAAATAGTAGGCTAGAGGGGATCCTGCAAGGTAGGCGCGAAGGTTTAGGCGCGGAACGTGCAGGCAGGACCCAAACAGAGGAACGGAGAGAGGCGCCGGGACCAATATTGGCACCACGACGGAAGCCTCTCAGCTATAGCGCAGCGGTCAAGCGGCAGCAGGCCAAGAGTAGGGAGCGACCTGTCGTAATAGTTAGGCAGGTAGATGAAAAGGGGGAGCTTACGAGTAAAGAGCTCAAGAAAAAGGTGGTCGAGCGGATTAAAATCAGCACGGAGGAAGTTCAGGTTAGGGAAATCCGCCTACTAAAAAACAAGGGGGTGGCCATAGAGGTCCAGAACGTGGCAGAAGCCGATAAGCTTGCAAAGTCCGAGCAATGGCAGACGATAGCCGCGAAGGCGAATAGGGAGACAAGAGTTCGACCGACTGTGATAATCATCAGGGCAGAAGAGCGCAATGAGGAGGAGCTCATAAAGGCGGCATATCATATGAACCATATTTGTAGGGAAGATAGGACGCTGGAAGAGTTCCGGGAAGTCTTCCGGCCAATTAGGTCATATAGGAAAGAGGCGAAAGATTGGAAAGGTGCAGGTAGAACCAGGGCTGTATAAAGCTCTGCTAAAACAGAAGCGCTTAAACGAGTCCCACTAACACGGTGCTACCGATGCGGGGCCTATGGGCATATCAGTGCGAAATGCGAACATAAAGGCGATGTCTGTTATAGGTGCGGAGAAAACGGCCACGTGGCCAAGAATTGCGGCAACCAAGAAAGCTGTGCGCAATGTCGAAACGCTGGCAGGCCGAGCAACCACAAGATGAACGGGACAAACTGCGAGATAGTATGGCAAATGACCAGGAGGGCGATAGAAAGAACTTCCTATGGCAGATAGACGGGCAGATAGACGAGGTACTAATAGGCGGAACCCAAGGGCGGATAGGGTACTTAGGGATAGGCTATCGCTAGCACAGGTTAATTTAGGTAGGGGGAGGTCGCAACCGATGAATTAAGAGAAGTTGCAGTTAGGGAAAGGATAGATGTCCTGCTGGTGCAAGAACCATATGTTCAAAGAAGAGAAATCTGCGGGTTTGACAGGCAAGCGGAAGTACACCAAATTGGAGAGCACCCATGGGCAGGGGTCGTCGTTATAAACCCCCACCTTACGGCACTGCATCTAGAGTGGCTCGGAACGGAACACTGCGTGGTATCGTGGATTAAAGACGTGGACCTCTACGTCGTATCCGCATACTTCCGTCACCGAGACCCGATCGGCCCACACATTGAACACATTCGGCGAGTGTTAGGGGCATTAGAAGGCAAGGCGGTCTTAATTGCGGTAGATTCCAACGCGAGAAATGAGAGATGGGGCGACAGGGAAACTAGCGATAAGGGGGAAACTATGGAAGAGTTTCTAGAGGAGATCCGGCTCAGGGTGGAGAACGATCCACGACAGATGAGTACCTTCCAGAGAGGGGAAGATTAGTCGTGGATTGATCTGACCCTGACGAAGGGCCTGCAAGAGGGCCGGTTAGCTGGATGGGGGGTAATGGGCGGCTGGGTCCAAAGCGACCATAGAGTAGTTAGGTAAGAGTACGCCACGGGTAGAATAGCACAGGCGGAAACGGCTACAGCACGCTATGCACTGCGCAGAGCGGACTGGGAAAGGTTCCGGGGGGTGCTAGAAGCGGAAATAGGTGCGCTAAATGCAGGTAGGATAGGCGACAGAGCAGAGCTAGACGCTAGGGTAGGGCAAATTGCAGGCGCAGTAACTAGAGCGGCCGATGTAGCAATCCCGAAAGTCAAAAGGAGAATGAAGAGGGTCCCATGGTGGACGCCAGAGCTGACCCGGCTCAAAATAGCAGTCAATCACGCGCGTAGGGCCTACCAGAGGGAAGGTTTAGATGAGCCCAGACAAAGACTGAGGAGAGAGTACCACGTGTGCAGGAACGAGTACACGTGGAAAATAAAGAGGGCGAAGCGGGAGAGCTGGCAAACTTTCGTAACGGAGATCGGAAATACCGAACCATTCGGGGTTGTCTACAAGTTGCTATGCGGCAAAGTACGACCGCGGGAGATTTGCACGGTTATGCAAAGAAATGGGGTAGGCGCGACAAATTGGGCAGGTTCAATGAACGTACTCCTAGACACGATGGTCTTGAAGGTCGACGAAAGGGAAGACGAGAGATGGCACCGGGAGGTTAGGGATACTGTTAGGCAAGATCCGCCGGCGGCTGACTAAGGAGAGTTCAGTATGGAAGAAGCCGATGAAATCATAGGCGGACTGCCGAGAGGCAAAGCGCCCGGCCCAGACGGAATATTATATGAGATGGTTAGGGAGTCCTAGCCGATCATCGGAGAGGCCTGGCTCCCGATATGGAACAAGTGCCTCGAGATGGGCGCATTCTCGACGGAATGGAAGCGCGGGGTATTAGTGCCCATACTGAAAGGAGCAAATAGGGACAAGGCAAACCCGGCGTCATATCGACCCATCAGTCTTCTCTCGGTCTTGGGGAAAGTGCTAGAGAAATTGATGCTACGTAGGTTAGAGGATAACTTAGGCAGGGCGGCAAACGCGGGGAACCAGTACGGATTCAGGAAAGGGCGTTCGACGATCGATGCAATAGAGGAATGTAGAAGGGTCGTCGAAACGGCGGAGAAGTATGTGCTAGGGATCTTCCTTGACGTCAGAGGGGCGTTCGATGCCTTATGGTGGCCGGACATTCTCCTGGCGCTGGGGGAGAGAGGGTGCGCGAGAAATCTCTACCGGTTGATCGCGGACTACCTAACAGATAGGAGAGCCCAGATTAGGGAAGGGGGAGACAGTATAGACAGGCTATGCGAGAGAGGGTGTCCACAAAGCTCGATACTGGGTCCGTTCTTCTGGAACTTAGTTTTTGATGGGAACCTCGGGGAAGGAAATAGGCCATGGTGTAGAAAGGTAGCATTCGCGGACGACGAAGTTATTCTAATCAAGGGAGGGTCGAGGCAGCAGCTAGAAGAGCGGGCTGGCGAAGTGCTTAGGGAAACCCTGGAGTGGTGCACTCAGCACAAACTCCAGTTATCAGGGGAAAAGTCCGTAGGCCTTATGCTGAAGGGCAAATTTGATAGGTACCGGCGCCCGAGGTTAGAGATGGGCGATGATACAATTAGGGTTTTAGATGAGCTAAAGCACTTAGGCGTAACCTGGGGAGAAAACTTGAAAATTATGCCGCATATAAATTCAAAGGCGGGCAAGGCGCGCGCTATAGGAGAAAGCATAAAGCGCGCAGTTAAGGCGAGATGGGGGCTAAATCAGCGAACGATTTCGATCCTCAATAGAGGGGTTCTTGAGCCAGCATTGCTCTATGCAGCGGAGGTTTGGTATGATAAGCCGAACGCATATAGCAAGGCAAAGCTGAACCGTCAGCAGAGGCCGATGTTAATAGCGTCCACAAAGGCGTACAGAACGACGTCACTAGACGCACTGGCAGTTGTAGCAGGGAGCATCCCACTCGCCTATAAGACAGAGGAAAGGTGGATCAGGCGCCAAATAAAAATGGGTAGGCAGGTAGAATTCGGACCCTTTAGGTACGATGGAGGTCACGGGACCCGAAAGCAGGCCATAAAAGACGCGCGGCAAAATGCAGTGGAGAATTGGGAGCAGGCCTGGAATAGGTCAGAGAAGGGAAGGATCACTCATGGATTCTTCCCCAGTGTCGAGGAGCGGCTCCAGATGGATTGGGTGCAACCAAGTTACTGGGTTATCCAGTTCCTTACGGGGCACGGAGATTTTAAGGCGAATCTGCATACGTTAGGGCTAGCGCAAAACGGCGAATGCGGGGGTGAAGACACGGGTCAACACCTACTGCTAGACTGCCCGCGTGCAGACGATAGTAGGCGCGAGTTCGAAGCGGAACTTCGGCAACGGGGCTTCGCATGGCCCCCGCGGCAGTCGGACTTGGTGGACGCGGCGGTCTATCCACAGTTCAAAGCGTACGCGGAAAAGCTCCTGCAGGCGAGAGAGGAGCAGCGGAGAGAAGCGTGAAAACCGGGGAAAGGGCGGGCGCGCGGTCGCAGGGTGGTAGGGCACAGAAACCCGAGAAGAAAAGAAGATCCCACCCTGGACCCACTAGACGTTATGGCGGATCGTGACCTTGGAGGAATCACCCGGCTCATCGACTGGGATCATGGGAGGCCAGCAGTTGTGGGCGTTTGGGCAAGCAACCGCGGGCGCACAAGTCGCGGTACGGCCGAAAGGCTGAGCCGCGCAGAAGAGGCAGCACGCCAGTGGGCCGAGCACTATGTGCAGCGCGAAAGCCGCGGTACGGCCGAAAGGCTGAGCCGCGCAAGGTGATATGCTACGGCACGGCAGCAATGCTGGGCCGACAGCGGAGCTACGTTGCGGCACGGCAGAAATGCTGGGCCCGACAAGGATATACGACGAGCCTCTGGGGAGATGCTCATCGTGGAGATACGCACTGTGTGCACGTGAGCAAGGGGAGACGCGGGCTTACCGATGATGGCAAAGGGGCATCCCACGCTGAGTGAGGCAAAGGAAGCAATCCCACGCCGAGGTGAGTTTAGGAATCGGTCGATGAAGTGTGGTGTCCCGGGAGTTCTTCCTGGGCCTGTTACCGGAGATGAAATTCCTATTCCGAAGCAGACCGCACGGTCGTCAACCCTTAAAGAAACTTCTGGAGGCTACCCAATCCCACAACTGCGAGCCGCAAGGCACCGCAACGGTGGGTATGGATGTCCGAAGGATGAGTGTGGCGGTACGGCCGAAAGGCTGAGCCGCTGCACAAAGAAAAGTGTGGTAGAGAACTCGCTCTCGAACGGCGACCCGTCAAACGTTTACACGGGTACTACGGGCGGTCAGCACCAAGCCCCGCGCATCGAGATACCCGGCACTTCGGTGTCGGGTACCGCGAGCGTGGTTGACCAGTTGCGGAAGGACTCGTAGTGGCAATGGTACCCAACATGCTGGGAAAGGGGCTCCCGTTTCGGCGGGGGCTAACGGGTGGCGACTCCACAAGTCGTCAGAGGTTGGATAGGCCTCGACCGGCGGCATCGGTAGCGTCCCGCCTGAGTGACCGAAAGGTACAGAAGGCGGGGGACGTTATGCTTAATTGCTAGGTACGTCTAGCTTCCAAATGTGTGTGGCTCCTTGGACTGCTACAGTGACCTTCTTCTCAAAGGATGCAATCGCTTTATTTATGTCCTCCTCATTGTTTAAAGTTGCTGGGCATGTAATCCGATTATCCGTTATGGCTCGAAAATGTTCCCAATCAATTGGGCCTTTTATTAATTTAGGAAGTTGAGGGTAGTAGTGAGCAGCACAGTTTAAAGTGAACACGACAGGCAGATGATCTGAATCAAGTTCTGTCAGGACAGTCTGAGTTATAGGAAGAGTAAGGTTTTTGGTTATATCTGTAAGGGAATATGTGTATTCACTGGGTGCGGATTTTTGAACCGCTAATTGGGAGGTGATATTATTTAGCTTAATTCCATTTTGATTATTGGTTCTACATCCCCTGTTTGTATGCTTGCAGTTAACGTCACCTGCTAGTATTGTAGGAAGCGAGTCTGTAAAAATGTTATTTAGTTCGCTTGGATTTAGCTTATTCCTTGGTGGTTTGCATGCAGAAATAATTTTAAGTGGAGAGTTATTTATCATATTTATTTTAACAGCTACAGCTTCTATGAGTTGGACATTTTCTAAGATAATAGAGCTTGCCACTAGGTTACGCTTAATAATTATTGCCGAGCCGCCCCAGCCTATTGCATTTTACCAATCCTTTCGGAAAATATGGTATCCGGGTACAGTAAACCTTTCATTTTGAATTAAGTGTGTTTCGGTAATGCAGGCGATGTCAATACCGTGTCTGGCAATAAACGAAATAAATGTTGACCTCTGGGCTTTTACTCCATTTTAGTTCCAGTTTAGGAGTGTTAATTGTTGGATTGGAAAATTATTATTCGCTGACATTTTGAAACAACATGGGAATGAGGGACATAATAAAGTTTTTTATTTGATCAAGATAAGGTGTTATTAATTCAAGAATAGTTTTGAAATTTTTTGATGTGTGGGAATCCGGATGAGTTGCGCCAGTGTCAGTTACTTGGGAGTTCAATGTGTTAAGCTTGTTGGCTACAGTTTGTGCATAGGTGCGGTTGGAGGTAATGTTCCCGGTTATAGTGGCATTGGGATTTGATGACCTCACCGTAGGGAATGTCGGTTTGTTGTTTAACTTCCTAATATATGAACAACCCCTGTAGTTGGCCGTATGTTCTCCGTCACAGTTTACACACTGTGGCTTGTCTACATCTTTAAATTTTGTGCATTTCGTGTAATGATGGTGCCCAGTACATTTAACACAGCGTGGCTGTAAGTGGCAGTAATTTTTTGTGTGGCCAATTAGCTGGCAGTTTGTACATTGTGGGGTGTCATTATTTTTGCGCCGTAGTTCTGTTGTTACTACACAGTGTAATAATCTATTCAAATTGAGTATGTCTTTGGCTTTATCCGTTTTGTTTAGTTCAACAGCGATTAAAGGCATTGCCATTTTTTTATGATTTAATAATCGAGTTGTTTTTACAACGGGGTAGCTAAGATTAATTAGGGCAGCTTTGACTTCTTCTTCGGCGATGGATATTGGTACATTACGTATTATCGCAGATATATTAGCATTATCAGGACTACGGTAAGTATAATAACTTACCTTTTGTTCATCGTAGAATTTCGTGAGGCTTCAGTCGTAAATGATTAGGTACCTTTGTAGGTGGTAGTAAAATCTTACTTAACTTGTGTTTTAATATCTTGGACTATGTTTTGGTAATGTGTTCCGTTGGGTAGATATATCGAAGGAATTTTTGGTTTTACTGTATCACTATTGGGGACTTGGGTTTGTGAAGTATTTTCAGATATTTTCTCGGCTGACAAAGAATAGAATCTGTTTTCGGCTACGAGAGAGTTTGTGTTAAAAAGATAGCGTTTATTTGTGTCGCTATCTTGTGGCGATATCAAACGTCGCTTATTTTTATTTGTTTCAGCATGTGGTATGTCCTGTTCTTCCATAGGTGTGGGATTTGTAATAGCATTTAGGCCTTTATAAATCATGGTTGGTGGATTTAATTTAAATCCATTTGTTTCCGTCATGTTTGAGATAGCATTAATTGTGTTATTAATATCACAGTTGTTTAGATTGAAATATGTCCGTTATTTATTTATTTGGTTTAACCGCAATCGCCACTGCAGAACAGCGATTGCGGCGTATCGCGCACTAATATCTAACTGCTATTAGTTTAAGAGGTGTTACAGATTAGTAATATAATTAATGTTTTAAATAGTTATGTATTTTAAGCACAAACGAGTTTAATAAGCACGAGAGAGCTCACATACGTCCGAACGCAACTCTATCGCACACGGGACTCATTACGCATTCTAAATACCCGTTCCAGCTCCCGCTGTATAAGAACGGATCAGAGGTTAAACGAAGAAGTTCTATAAATAGATGTTTTTATACCCGCAAGGATTTGAAACACACAAACGCGAAAATGCCAAACTGCTGTATGAAAATTCTTATTGTATTATTATAATGTATCGATGAAAGAAATGTGCCTTACTAAGTTACGGATAGAGCATGTAAGAAACAGATGCGGCTTCGAATTTCGTCGTCGGTAGGTACAGATAAGGCCTGCACGGCTGTGTAGACATAAATAGGGCACCAACGGTGACCTCTCTTAAAAATTGTGATAATTCGAATTACTATACAGAATACGGAGAAATTTGGATATTAGCCATTAATCACGCCCTCGTAAGTTTAGATAACGCATGGTGGTGTGACAATACGTGGAGATCTAATTAATAAGAAGCGGAGTATTTTAGAGGTCTAAAATTTAAAGACAGCTAACCTGTATGAGAGAACTTATAATACGCATCAAGGATTTCAATAGATTTTAAAAACACACATACGGCAAGTTCCCAGTATTGTAGCATAATTTGTACCACCCTCGTATAAAATAACTTTAATTCGTGTGAATGTGTTTTATTATAAATAATCTGTCTAATCACTTAATCAACAGGCATACAAAGTCCTCCTATTCGTTTAACTTAAAATTTTAGCAAACAGATTTATTGTGAAAATAATTACTGACTAGCATATCAGGGTTATAATTTGACCTTATATTTCGGCAAGATACAGCAACCGCAAAAACACTCTAATGTAGCTTAATTAGCATAATTCGAAATACATAAAATTTTAGTACGTTTGAATTTTAGACTAAAACCATATCTCTTGCGACACAAGAAAATGCGTTGAATCTATCACCAGTTTTTATAGTCATAAATATACGATTTGTCAAAACAAAAACCAAATTAGTTAGATAAATTGCTCATCAATTTCATAACTGCTGCGAAAGTGTTGGAATTTTTTAGCCCAATACAAAACCCTATCTCTTGTGGCGGTAAAATGAAAGGATAATGTGTTAGATCTAGAAACTGTTTATAGCCATAAATATAATATTTGTCAAAGCAAAAGCCAAATTAGCTAGATAAATCGGGCTTCAATTTCATATATATATAGCGGAAATTAACAATAGCTGAGACATCAGTCAGTTCTACAACAACAACAATAATGCGTAAGTACCACAAATTTCGTCTCCTTCGGCGCCCGTTTTTCACTGTTTCAATTTAAATGTATGAACTTTGCAGAAAACATTAACATTGTGCTTGAGGACACCCAGACGGAGTGGGATATGTCATATTGAATTTGCAATATATATATATATATATATATATATATATATATAGATGCATTTAGTGCGTATACACCTCCAAATGCTAAGTCATGAGTGCGAGTTGAACTCCGATTTTACGCGTTCGCCTCCGATTTCGGAGGCGAACACGTTTTCATAGTATTAAAGCATTTAAGCACGAATCGTAGCGACTCCTAACGTTTGGTAGAATTTTTAATGGAGTCGAAATAGTCACAAACTTCTCTTGGAACATACATTATAGTTCATCAGATCACACTTAAGAGGCGCTGCTGTTAATACATTTATACGCTTGTTATATTAGAAGGTAGCCATTGCCTCCCAAGACTTTGCGTTCATATTCGCCTCCACATTGTGGCAACGTTGCTCAGATTCCAATTCAGTCTGAAATTTAGATGTTTCAATGCTCTCAGATAACACCATGATTTTATATCGGTGCAGCGGCGAAAATGTTTAGAATAGAAATATAAATCTCAATCCAAAATGAGCAGCAGCATGTGTACATCATTTTAACCGTAGCTAATTGCTTTACGAAAAATGTATTTTAGACTAATTTTTTTTAAATTCCACAATAATACTTTTTTAATATTTTTTTGCAAAAAACTGTGAAATAAATTGCAAAACTCAAATTTACCAAGAAACAAAGAGAGGCTTCAACGACGTAAGATATCTTTTAATTTTAAATTTTCTACAGGGTATCATTATTTTTATTGTTAAATTTATAGCACTGATACCCATATCTCGGCCAGTGGTTTATTGCTTATCTCTTCTGTTATTTTCGTTTGTAAATATAGTTACGTTTTTAGAACTGAAAACCATTTAGATTGTTTCCCAAAAATGTTAATCAAAATATATAACAGAAACGGGAAGTAATACATGCATGTCTTTGAAACTGTAAACTACAACATAATTCTTAGCATAACCTACAAAACTTAATATAAGCATGGATAATGCAAAAACTGTAAATTTGAAAAATAAAAAATATGTGTCTATGGACAATCGAATCCATAATTTGTGCATTTTTAAGTCATAAATAATGCTAAACCTCGAGAATCAAACAGTGGTTATTTATGTAGAAAATTCAAACCAATGTATGTTTTTAATATTTTATTTTCATTTTGTCAAGTGTCACATAGAAATAGTACATAAAGAAAAAGGTGTACATTTATAGAGAAAATTTTCATGTTCAATATATTTTAAAGTAGCGTAAGTAAAAAAATAACATGTTAGTTTAATAGAAACGTTACTCTTATTTTTACAGTATTATTAAGTAATTTGTGATTTTGTTATTAGGTTCTGTAAGCATTGTATACAAATGTTTTTATTCTCACCCAATCTAAATTATTGAATTTTCTCATTTTCTTCTATAAGTTGCAAACATTCTCGTTTTTTCGGAGCTTGTTTTAATTTAATGTGACGTTTAAAGAAGGATTTTACAATTTGCTTTTGTTGTTCTGCCCACCGCACTCTTATACCAGAAGCAATATCTTTTTTTGGTTTTTTTAAAATTTGCTTAAAGAACCATCGTGTCCGCAATTAGTTATTTGGCTTATACTAGCTATCGGTTGATCATCTTGGCGTACCAAGTTCGGCTTGAACTACGTAATGGTGGATTGTCTTCACCCCCAGAGTCGTCACTTGCCGGAAAAATGTCCACATTGGATTCTATTTTGTCAATATCTGCCAATAATTTTCCTTTATATTTCGTTCCCTCGCCTTTATCAAATAAAGTCCAACAACTTAGAAACTTTTGCCGTTTGATATGCTTCTTGTGTTATTTTGTAAACGTAAAAAGTATCACCTAAACTATATTACTCTAAATGCTGGAAGATAATTTTAGAATAGAAAAACATTAAGTTTAGCCGCCATAATGGCGAATCAAACACAAGATGGTCACAAAAATGCTATTTAACTATCCGGCAAGTTTTTCATGTTAATTTTATGGAAACAGTTTAAACACCGATCTATGCTTTATAATTCCTAATTTCGACAATGCCAATAAAAATAGACAAAAAAATTTAACTAAAAGTTTCGTGCTCTCAATTTGTTGTTGAAATTAAATCGTATGATATTATAAAAAGCATCAAATTCAAATTTATACTGTCGACACAGCTGTTACCCTAACAAAGGGCACTATGAGCACGAAAGGTTTTAGCCAGATGATGGGTTCAAATAATGTGAATATGTTACTTAAACAATTACTCATAATAGTCTTGATGTGTTTTTTCTGTGTGTCCCATAAATTTAACAAAATGGGAGTATTGGTCTTTTAGTAAATAAATTATTTGCAATTTGTTTTCGTAAACGATTGGATGTTATTGTTTTGGGGTGCTCTAATTTGCAGGAATTGGCAAATCTTTTAATAGCAACGTCTGCCCTAACCCAATGGTCTTTGACGTGAGGATATGCAAAAACGTATGGATTTTCTTCTGGAACGATTTTGGTTTCACGTCTTATTTGTAATAAGAAATCAAGGTATTCCTGTACATTTTTCGGAAATAGTATTATAATTGGCCTGCTACCTTTCCCACCTGCTACGATTCTTTTATAAGTTTTTGTTAATACTTTTTCGGATTCTGTTAATTGTTCCATATACTCGGTTTGGTTAGTCGACGTCAAGTCTTTTAAATACGAGTCAATACTGACGTACTGGACATCTCCAATTCTTCGTCGATTAAATAAAATCGTTAGTGATAGAGTGGAGTCAACTAGTTTTTTAAAACACTTCTCATTTGTTCGTTTTTGTTTTAAAATTTCTGCGTTCTGCTCGGCAGTTTGCGAAATGTGATTTCGAAATTTAAGTAAATCTTTTGTTAAAGGTAGTATAACTGGTTTATTCCATCGTTTCTCAGAAAGATCTTTTAATGGCTAATGACGACACTTCAAAAGTATCCTCACACTTAAATTCAGGACCGCGCTTTAACACTAGGTGACTGCCCAAATCGCAGACCTGTTTCAGTGAGGTCCCTCAATGCATAGCCAAACTCGGAGGCTTAAAGTTTTTTGTTACTTCATTGTAGCCACCGGTGGCTCTTCCACTGGCAGCAACATCATCAAATAGAGCAGTATTTAACATATCAAAGAAAGAAAGTTTACTCTTATTAGTTTGTCGACGCACTTCTATCAGTAATCTAGCAATGCCCTTATTTTATTTGAACAAGAGGAAGCAATTTGGGCTCGTTTATGTTTTTTTAACCAATTTTCCCCACAGTGTCTAATTAGAGGGTCTACTTTGCGACAAACGATATTTCGTCAGCTTTCATTTAGGGAAATACTTCTTTCTTGATTCTTAAAGTAGCAGTAGTACTTCCAAATTCAGCACCACAAGAAACTAGTTTGGGATTGTATACGATGTTGAACTTTGCTACCACTTTCGTTTATTGGTTTAACAGCACATGCTCGTACTTTGTAATTCCGTATTAAATACTTTACCGCAATTAAACGTTTACAATGGGCACAAGGCAGTTTATTTGGATCAATTTCTTCATTCTGTACAAAAGCTTCAAGCTGCATTTCATACCGCAGCAAAGCTATAATGTTTCTCCTAGTATTTCTATCCACTTTTGATTTCGTTGACAATTTTAAAAACTCTCTAACTTGTTTTTCTTCTGCATGTTGTTGATCGTGAAAAAATATACGATGTAAATTTTTAACAAAAATGTGTTTTATATTATCCTAGCATCCTCGTTCCTACTTACATATTCCTCCACTGCATTTATTTTTGAAATTTCATACCTAAATCTGGTTTTTATCAAATTTAATTTTAGTTGCAGGAACTTTTGATGAAATCTTTACAACAGAATCTGGGTAAACAAGAAATGTATTTGTGAAAGTAATAGTTCTTTACATGACTTCACCCAAGTTCTTTGTTTCTTGTATTCATTACTTCGAGTGGACCTAATGTGTTTAACATTATCATTGCTAAATGCCATTTCATTAGCAAACAGTTTGTCCTGTACAAGTTTTCTTCGAATCTGTGATTAAAAAGGAGTATTAATTGATATTTTCGTGCTTAACATACAAACGTTGAGCATATTGTTCTGTTACGATAACGTTCTGCAAAGAACATTTGTAGGAATTATTTTGAACATAACTAACAGATTAATGGTTTGAAGTCGCATTGATAGCCTCTCTTCTAGTACCTACTAATGTTAGTCTATTTTTGACATACCTTTTAGTTAATTTGAAGCATGTACTTCTTTAATACACATCGGCATAATTTGTTTGCTATAATTTAGCA
Organism: Agriotes lineatus; assembly: GCA_940337035.1. Classification (NCBI taxonomy): domain Eukaryota; kingdom Metazoa; phylum Arthropoda; class Insecta; order Coleoptera; family Elateridae; genus Agriotes; species Agriotes lineatus. Next base: position 55,178 of record CALNHX010001541.1, read on the forward strand.
GTTAGATGCATAGATAACGTATTGCGATTATATAGAAATTGCAGTATTCTTCAAATACTTTCCAATTGTGTGTATTCTGTGACATAATGCTAAGATAAAATTCTAATTAACTATTACGTTTTTTACGTTTTTATTTCACAATCAACAGAAAAAAGTTTAAAACAATACTTTTAATTCTAATTAAAATTGAAGTTTACCTTTTCAAAGAGCGTTGAGTCTCAATTAAGATATCGTGAATTTTAAAACACTCAGAAGTCTAAAAAACAAGTCCATAAGCCGGCCATTTTTTCATAAAGATTCTAAAAATATGAAAATTTGAGTTACTCATATTTCCTTTCACGAAATCTACGTGTCAAAACTAAAAATATTTCCATGAGCAATATTAATCAGGAATTCAGTTGATCAATTTATTTGAAAGGAATAGGAAAATTAAACAAACATCTTTTAAAAATTAAGCTCCGATAATTAAATTATAAAATGCTGCAATTATCTGTTGATCAGTTGTAATGCTATTGTTAATCTTTTTCAAGTTTGTATCCTTTAGTGGCATTAAGTGGACTTAACAATTTAGCAAAATTGATTACTCACCGTTATCCGTACTTTCTGAATTACGACCTTGTGCAATCGCAAGTTGCATTAAAATCATTCCGCTTGTTTTGCACCGTATGCATTATACTGTAGATGTAGACAAAATATATGATTGCACGTACACCTAAACTCCTTCAGTAAATCTGGCAACGTTTTTTGAGGCTAATCCGCTCGTTCAGTATGTATTAGTATACACAAATGAGGCAGTGGCGGACTATGTATTTATGGAGGAGGACAAGTACTACAGACATAGTAAGTTTGTATAAAAACAAATTTAAAAATCTTTACCCCTCTCACTTTGCCCTTGCAAAGTGCAACCTAGGGAGTCTAAAAAAGATAAATATACATTTATATTACCGCTTATTCTAGCGGAGCTGAGGACGCCCTGTCTATGTGAGGAGGCAAACAAGATACAAATGCACGTATATATATATATATATATATATATATATAATTGGTAAGAATGGCACCCAAACTGTATACTTCTTGAAAAGATGGCACCCAATTTTACAATGTGGCACCCACGTTTGGGTGCCAGTATGTTTCTCACTAAAAATGGGGTTTTTAAGACCAGGCGGCCTCTAACGGCGCACATACAAAATTTCGTCAGGGAGCCACTTTGACTTTTTTTCGTACCGGACATACTCCAGTAGTTCCATCGTTTTGCCACCATGGGGCGCCAATGCATATACAACTTTATACAGATTCGTCGAAATTTAGCATTTTGGCTCATAGATTAATATAAGCATTGGCGCACCCAACATTTTGCAACAGCGCATGGGTGCTGTAATTACATATAACTTCTCAAATTGCATGATACGTATAATTCTACGCTTACATTGTAATATCGGTGCTTCTGAACAATAATTTAATTTAGTAAAGTTTTAGAAGTCTTTAACTTTAATATACGAGTAGAAATGTGTACACTAGAATGATGTGGCTAACACATGACTTTATCATACCACAGAACTTTAAAATTTGTATGAATTAAAAAATGTTTCGAAAAAAATTTTACAAAAAAATTAAAAAAAAATTAATAAGTCCATCTTATACAGAATTTAATTATCTATAACTTTTGTCATATATACTTTTTCGATAAAATGAAAAATAAAGTGCGAAAATTCAAAAAGTTGAAAAATGCAAAAAACAAAGTACCCTCTGGTTTAATCTGATTGAAACCAAAATATGCCTATAATCGGCGCATAGACGTTAGTAACGTAGATATAGATTTTGGTTAAGATCCGTTCAGCCGTTTTCTCTAATATACGTTCACAGACAGACAGACACACATTTTTTGTAAATGGTCTAATCGTGTTCCTAGGATGCTAATTAGTGTATTTTCGGCGAAAACAATCCCAATTTTTTTACGATCACGTAACTTTACATAGTTACCTATGGTATGATAAAGTAAAAATGTGTGATAAATAGTCCATCTTTAAAATTAATTAAATTGCTGAACTGGTTTGATTAAGTTGCGAAATATATGTTTCGGCTTTTTAAATTGACGTAACCATCACCAAGCAAATTAAACGATGATAAGCGTAAAATACATAATTATTACAATTTATAATATACGTAAAAACTTTATATTAATTCTACGTGGTGAATGTATCTAACTAAATAGCAGAAGGATAAAATAACCATTATAACATTTTCAGCACAATATGCTGCGAAAATCTCTTCTTCTGAGATTCTCAACTGACTTAAACAAACATAAATAATTGCATGTAACAAAGTACTTGTTTTTAAATTTTTTTATAAATCAAATTGTTTATTGCAAGAGCCATATTGCGAGAAACACAGTATAATAGTGTAATTGGAACTTTCAACCTGTGCCATTTGATTGAGAAGCATTCGAAGTTTATTTTACGTTACATCTGAAGTGGTCATCGTTTTTGCTTAATCAGACTTCTTAATAAACAGTAAAGACGCATTCGTTTTAGTAATTTAATCCATGTTTATTGACACTTCGCTTATCTCGGGACTTCCCATGAGCGACTAATATTCCAATCCGACGAATTTCATCAATCATCAGTACGGTGGGTGCGTTTGTGAATGGTGTATATACAAGTGCTAGTTTGTTTTGTTAACACACTATGAACGACAGAACCAGAAAGATTATAAATTTAGCCAAACAAGGTAAGTTAATGACTATTTTCAGTTTTCTGTTAATATTAACGTTAGTCTATTTTATAATTATTAAATTTTGTGGGTATACGAATTGTAAATTATGGATTTGTGATTGGTTCTGCGTCAATAATCTTGGTTGCTCCAAATTTAATACTATTTTCATTGTTACGTGGTTATGATCAACAACTTATTTAATTAGTTGTGTCTTTCAAACTAAAAAAGTTAAACTACGCACTTGTGCTGGAAATGACAAAGGTGATAAATGAATTTTGCTTCAAATGTTTTGTAACTTAATACACTTATGGGAACTAACATTAGCATCAAGTTTTCGTACTTGCTTTAATTTAATGATAACAAATTAAAATTTAATCTTAATGTTGGAGGTTTTCTCTCTGAGCTAGTTGCAGCTGTTTTAAGCATTTATTCGCCATTTATTTACGCATTTCATTATGCTATTTCAATTTTTACAATTACAAGCAAAGCAACTAAAGTTAAAAAACTTTGTTTCTGTATATGCAGCAGCAGAGCCAAATGAGTGTCAAGATCTCAGCGACAATAGCTGTAGCTCCATAGACGGTAGATGTTCATCTACTGACTATATTCCGGAATCCGTAAGTGCATACAAAAACATATAAGTAAGCGTCGCTTTATCACAACATATAAGCAAACTACAAAACAAGGCGCATCTAACGAAGTCATCCATTATAGATGAGTGACATACAAGATGTGTGTTCGGCTACTTTGTAAAGTGCCGTTTATAACAGGTTTACATCTATAAAGTGCCTTTTTATTGTACTAGAAAAATAAAGTTCTATTTAAATAAAGTAGACAGTATTGTATAAAGTTACTTTATTTTACTAGTACAATAAAGGACCATTTTGTGAAGGGAAAACTCATAAACGGTACTTTATAAAGTGGTCGAACACTAAAAACTGTTTTGCTACATCACATCTGCGCATATTTAAGTTTTAGATACTATAAGTTTGAACAAAAGTATTTTGTCTGATAGTTGCAGGGAAAAACGTACTTTAATAAATTTTATCTTAATTCTAATTTCTAAGCATTAACATTTGTATTGCTTTAAACGAGCTACTAACAAAATTAAAGCGCCAAATGCGATATAAGTAAATGCGTTAATTTGAGATATACATTTATAATTATTTTATAGGACAGTGAAGAGTCATCAGATCATCTTTCCACATCAAATGAGTTTCATGTACGTAAAGTATTTGTCATTCAGCTATTTTTAAAATATGGTATACTACAAGACCATTCTATAAATTTCCTAGAATAATTTGTTAAAGAAATGTGTAAGCATCTCGGATAAACCGTTCGGATGAAATGCTTACTATTTCATTTACATAACAGGCGGTACTTGTTTTTTTACTTATTATTAGCGTTTATTGTCTAAGCTTATGCATTTAGTCATCTCCTCAATACCACAAGAATTTGATTAACCTATAAATACTTACATCAATTTACATATGCATTATTTCTATTCTTTTTTTTATGTCATACGTGGTTATTATTCCTTAAGAAAAATTTTATTATACATTTTGTTAACATAGTTTTTATCTAAGGTAGTCTCCTCAAGATAGTCCCGAAGATCGTTTTCTTGTAAGTCCAATTATTCCGCTGATGCCGGATGTTTCCTTGAATAACGACGAACATATATCGGAAGTGAGTTATTTTCATAATTGTAGTTGAAGTATGTATTTTGCAAGTTGATTTTCAAGTTAGCTTTACATAACTGTGAGCTAGTACAATTTTAACTACTAAACACATGTCATATTAACGGCTAAACTACGTATTTAGAATGATTTTTAAATTTTTAACTTAATCTTTGTATTGTGGTGTGATAGTATTGATTCTGATATGATCCAACTGATAACACGGATTCGCGAGATGGACTACATCCAAATGAAAGCAATAAAAATTAAAACCCACCTGTATTAGAGGTAAATAGGATTAAAAAGAACAGTCTGTATAGTATGTATGTATTTTGCAAGTTGACTTTCAAGTTAGTTTTACATAACTGTGAGCCGGAACAATTTTAACTACCAAACACATGTCATATTAACGGCTAAACTGCGTATTTAGAATGATTTTTAATTTTTAACCTAATCTTTGCATTGTGGTGTGATAGTATTTATTCTGATAGGATCCAACTGATAACACGGATTCGCAAGATGGACTACATCAAAATGAAAGCAATCAAAATAAAAACCCACCTGTATTAGAGGTAAATAGGATTCAAAAGAACACTCTGTATAGTATGTATGTATTTTGCAAGTTGACTTTCAAGTTAGTTTTACATAACCGTGAGCCGGAACAATTTGAACTACTAAACACATGTCATAGGAACGGCCAAACTGCGTATTTAGAATGATTTTTAATTTTAATTTAATCTTTGTATTGTGGTGTGATAGTATTTATTTTAATAGGATCCAACTGATAACACGGATTCGCGAGATGGACTACATCCAAATGAAAGCGATCAAAATAAAAACCAACCTATATTAAAGGTAAATAGGATTAAAAAGAAAAAGTATAGTATGCAGACGCACATATGTTATTTGAAAAATATGGCAAATTTAATTGTATTAAACTCAGCGCTTATGATTTTTTTTGTTTTTTAGACACCTCAGTATATAACTCCCCTTTTTTGATCGAAAATAAATATAGAAAATCATGTGCAAATACTGCGACGGTACCATTGTATCAAAACTCTTTTCGCGGCATTTGCAACGAAAACATCTAGAAGAGAAAGAAGTGGCTAAAGTTTCTAAGATCCTTCAGGTAATGGAAAAAGGAAATGCTGCAAATTTTAAAAACAAGTCCTTAGAAGAAATCGAAATTGATATGGAGGAGGTATTAGAAGAAAATTTGGAAGGTAATAATGAATCAAAAAAATGAAATAATGTAAAACCGCGATTTTAATTGTATTCTCTAAGCCACACAAAAGGCGTCGTTTCTTTTAAAGATTCTAATTACAGATGAAGTAATAGAAAATACTAATAATTACATTCAAGAAAGAGCAAATATCAGCAGAGAACAAAGTCCCGTAGAACAGGAAGTTAATATGGGAATTGAAACTCCAGTACAAGAGAGCAGCACTCCAGAACAACAAACGGAAAGGGATTCTTCAAAACAAAATAATGAAACAGAACACACAGCACAAGAAAGGGATTCCCCAGAACAAAATAAGGAAACCCCAGGGCAAAATTTAGACAATCAAAATATACTTCAAACAAGTACTTGTTCTTATCCTTAATTTACTGATTCAATCTGAAACTTTTTATTTTCAGATTGCTTGGCTAAAGGTAACAGACAAAGATGGGCACCGCAGCAAAAAAAGGTCATGCTTGGGTATTTAAAAGACCATATCAGACATAATCGGCCTCCCACGAAGTTCGAATGCGAAGAGTTTGTACGAAAGAATCCAACTTTTGCTGGGATTTTATGGGTTCGCATAAAACCATTTGTTTTTAATACATATAGCAACAAATAATATTGTCGCATTCTACATATATTTTTAAATATATCTATAGTATATAATTCTCATTTTTAAAATTTTAAATACATATACATACGTTTTTAAATATAATAATAATGTAATAAATACTGAAATAAATGTTCGATTTTCGTAATCTATTTCTTTATCATTTCAACAAAATATTAAGTACGATATGCAATAAACAAGTTTTAGCAAATAACAGAAAACATTTTTCTACAAAATAATGAAACTGTGCTCCTTTGGTATTGAAAAGCCAATTAGAAATATTAACCAGTAATTAACATTTTTTAATACGACGTGATACTTGTCCTTGTTTCAGATAAAAGAAAAGTTGTTATTCATTCTCTTCTGGCAGTTCTCCGACAAATTAAAAAGCCGAATCTCTATCAAATACTGTAGATACTGTTTCTGTGATGGTCATAATTTAAAAACCGCGTTAGAACTCGGTAGACGCCATTTGAAGACTATTTTACATAAGTAAAGAACCTTTATCTTTTTCATGAAGACGTGTAGCCAAATTTAATGGTAGTAATTGCTTTCACGTAAAAAGAATATAATTCCACATCATATCTAAGTCACGTATTGCTAGTCACACATGAATCATTAAGCTTCTGAAACCGGCTTATCAGTCCAAAATATGTGGCAACGGTGTAAGATGCCACTTCAACAACTCGTGTCGCCGCCATCATACAGCTGGATGCTATATTGTAAATTGTTGTATGTGTGCCATGATTACACCGTTTTTCAAAAGTGTATTATACACTGGGTGCTTAAAGTGCAATGCGGTTCCTGGATGCCACTTTAACCGAAACATATGTATATATATATAAAGGCTGTTTCAATAAGAGCGCAAGATTTGAATTGCGCGCCATGTTTGACAGTCATAATGTCACATGATTATGACGTGACAGATCGAAAGTTGACAGATGGGAGTTAGTAAACATGGAGCATTACACGGTAGAACAACGCGTCCTGATTGTCAAAAATTATTATCAAAATGGTGAAAGTTTAATTGCCACCATTATCGTGCTATGATAACACAGTTGCTTGTGCCTCATTTGGAAGCTATTGATCTTGACGACATGTGGTTTCAACAGGACGGTGCCACATGTCATACCGCCCGTGAAACATTGACGATCTTGCACGAGTTTGCTCCTGGTCGTGTCATTTCCCGATTTGGTGACCAGAATTGGCCTCCACGCTCTTGCGATTTAACGCCTTTAGACTTCTGGCTGTGGGGTTATCTGAAGTCACAGGTTTATGCCAATAAGCCTGCAACCATCGAAGCATTGAAAGCCGAAATTAGACGCTGTATCAATGAAATACCACCACATGTATTCAATAGCGTTATTGAAAATTTCGTCAAAAGGGTACGCATATGCCAGCAAAGCCGTGGCGGCCATTTACAAGATATTTTGTTTCATACATAATTTCCAAATGTATATTTTCTAAATCAATAAATATTTCAATACTTTGCTTCAGAAAACCATGTTTTATTGAACACTGAAATCTTGCGCTCTTATTGAAACACCCATTATATATAGTGTGGTCGATTTAGTGTGCAACAAATGGGAATTTTTTTTATTAGTTGTAAAACCGAAAATAAATACCGCCAAAAGTTAGTGCATGTTCGATAACCATATCAGATTCCCTTAGAATGGCTTCACGTCAAACAGCATACAGGGCAGGACAAAAAATATGAAATTCGTTCAAGAATAAAGTTACCTTATTTCAAAAAATTTGGCAAAATTTTATTGAGAAAAGTTGTTTAGAATCAAAAGTTATGCTCAAATACAAAGTCAGGGCCTCCTATTCGAATTTAGTCCATAGCCTACCGCTCTAACATAATGGTAATCAGGGTATCGTTCATATTTCTTAAAGTAATTAAATCGAAAAACATTCTTTTGAATCTTTTTGATTCCGTTTGACTGATAATTGAAAAATAGATTCCAAATAATAAAGGCATATTCTAATTTCGGTCTGACTAGTGTTTCATATAATTTTGTTAATGTACCAATATTATTGAGTTTATTATTGGTGTTATAATAGTTCGGAAAACTATGTTAGACAACGGGTTCAGGAAATTTAAAATATATCTATATATTTCACCGTAAATAAATTGGATATAAAGGAGCCTAATCCATAACGTCAGCAATGCAAAACACGATATAACCAACTGCAAAATTTTGAAAAGGGGGTCTTGAATAGAAAATGTTACACAAAAATGGGAAATATTTTAATTACAACAAAATAGAAATTGCAATACAAGAACTTGAATTTACAAAATCAAAATTAAAATTATACAAGATTATCAAGGTCATGGAGTATAAATTCAAAAAGGTTAGTAATAGGAAGATTTTATGACTCAAAATGGATTAAAAGCAAGGAAATACGTTTTACGAAATATTTGGTATTTTCAAATTCTGTTAAAAACATGATCTTGTCTTTCTCGACGAGTTTTCTGATTTTGGTCAGTTGTTGATTGTGAGGGTTTCTGTTTATACCAAAAAATGTGTCTTAGAAAAGTGTCTGAACATTGTAAAACTTTAGGTATTATAGAGTTATTGAGGAACTTTGAAATTGACAAATTTTGGTTTTTTCAAATTATCTCAATATTTTAAAAAGTTGGGGTGAAGTTGAAATGAGATTTGTCACGAGCATTGAATTCTGAAAAACATTTCCCATTTAACCGTTTCTATATGTCTTTTAATAACCGACATACCAATGGTGAGCATCGAAATCATAATTTGATGTCAGTTGTAATGCTTTCAACAGAGATTTAAGATAAAATTAATTCCTTTAGCTAAAATCTTGATAAAGCAGTCGTGTTAATACACAGGCATTTTAGCCAAATTCAATGTTCTGAAGATAACGTTGAAAAAGACCAGCAAACTGAAATATATACCAGGTTGTAATCATTGCACGACAATGGTTTCCATTTCTGATCTCCACACAGTCAAAAAAATAGTTATAGCTAAAATCTTGATAGAGTAGTTGTTTTAATCAAATTCGATTATCTGGAATGGTTTTACTAACAAATAGTATCGATTTAAGACATTAGGGCTTTAAGACGACAGTGGCTTTATAATGATCGTATCGAAAACATGGATTCCATATGTATGTTCATTGTTCACGATTGAGCTTCAAATGCTGTTAACTTGTATATTCGGTCGTATTATGAAGTTACTCCCTAATAAAATTAACTGGCTTACGGGTTGCATGTATTGTGGACAGTTGTTCCTAGGGAATTTCTGTTTGTACTAGAAGGCGACAGAAAAATGTACTAAAAGTTTACGAAAATGTACTAAATACCACCTATATAGGTGGTTAATTCAAAATTTAAACATTCTCCTTTCGTATTTAGAGAATCGACTACTTTATTATATAGGGTGTGCCTAAATGTCATGTCAATATCGAAGAAGATAATTTCTTGGCTTATTTTTTGACTGAAAGGCCGTATAAATGTGTGTCCTAAGTTATTTTGTTTTTGGGATATAGGGTGTCAAAACATTAGCTTTTTGTTGTACACCACTGGTTTTTTATAAGTGTTTTTTTTTAGAATAACCAAATAAAAATACAACTTTTTTTATCTCTGACCTTCTTTCGTATCTCGCTTTGTTTTCGACAAAAAAAATAAAACCATTCTATTGCATCTCCCTGGAGCACATGAAAATGATCAAAATGAAAGGGTTTTAATTTTTTTCTCGATAATGGCCGCAGATAAGAAAAAACTACACTAAACCAAAACGTTTCTGAACAAAACAGGAAATTCATTTATTATTTTAGAATCTACCAACCAGCGGCGCACCGCAAGAAAGTTCAAGGGGAGAAAATATCTCCCTGTAGATTCTCACAACCAGTCGGCATACCCAATGATGTAAGCCCTACAGCGTAACCAATTTGAGTTAAATATATCAAAAACTGCAGGAGTTATAAAGAAAAAATCTTCAAATTTCAACACCTTGTAGCTCGGCAACGAAGTGTTTTCGGACTTTATTAGACATTAAATAAACCAAAGAATTACCCCCTTCCGTATGTGCATGTATTTAGGAACACCCTGTATAAAGATACAAAACAAAACAAGAATGAATGCATGGCAGTTGCGTACAGCGTAGCTATTCCATATGACAGAAATAACTCTGAAACTGCGTCAGACCGTCACCGCTATGCATGTCGCATTCGCGGAAAGGGTATTCCCCGAGACGACGACCTTCTGAGCACGTAAAAATTCGTAACAAAGCGCTGATTTTTATTGTTTTATTTTTTTTTAACTTTCTCTTTTAAAAACGTACTAAATTTTACAATGACCTACTAAATGTACAAACGCAAGTAAAATGTACTAGATTTGGTACCGTTGTACTAACAGGAACAACACTGAGTCGACAGCCGCTTGCTATTTTAAATGCTAAGCTGGGCTACCGTATTTTACCAATAGTAAGAATTGGCAGTTGTACTGTTAACTGCGGAGCCGGATTAAGGCCCAGGGCTAAATTTTTTAGAGGCCCCATTCCCATTTATGCAACGGTTACAAAGGGATCTAAATGATTCGAAACCGCACTAGATTATAACCTTCGAATCTTTTCGAGGCCCCAGAAATTCGGTGGCCCGGGGCTGTAGTCCCCTTAGCCCCCCCCCCTTAATCTGGCTCTGGTTAACTGCTTTAACAGGCAATTACAAGATAAGCAGTGACGTTATTGTTTTCGCGACAGTCAGGCGTCAGTAATTTCCCAACTTGCTGTTGCAGCCCGAGGGGGTGTACAGGGGTAGGGATTATACGTTGTGATAACAGCACAGCAAGCTGTTTTTTGTTGCTTGTGGATGTGTGAACTTGTGCATAAAACGTTGACTGATCTACGCCAACGGCAATTCCGTTTAATGTAAAGTTTTCCATTAATTCTGCTCCATGATCGTGTGTGGATTTCGTTTTGGTGTCGTGAGGTTTTTGGGTACCTAGTGTATGTACTTTAACAAAATATTACATCATATTTTGTATGCGAAATGAAATTACCTCACAAAACGGGAAGTACGCAGCTCACAAATCGTTCTGATTTTATTCTTTCGTTGGCGCGAAATAGTAATAAATTAGAGCCTGTCGTAAAATTAACTCTGATAACGGTAACACCTGCAGCTGCAAAATGGTTGCAGCATTTAAAAATGTCAACAACACCTAGGCGGATAGTTGAACAACAAGTTACGAATTCCGAATAGATTTCAAGTAGTGCTCGTGGATCGAAGGCCAGAATACTGTTATGTTATGTACCTGTATGTGTTACATACCTATATTATTAGTAGTGCCTCTGTGCCTACATTATTCTATCATATTACATTATTATTATTCTTTTATATATAACCTATTGTTTGTATACCTTTTTTTTTGCATTTTACGAACACTAACATTTATATTGTTCGAGCATCACCTCTTTAATGCAATCAATCGTTTAATGCATTGTTTGAGGCCTTTCTAATGTGCTGCCCCATTAAATACTTTCAAATTCTATAATTTCAAATTCTAATTAACTAATATTCTTAATACTTCCATGTAACGGAATATTCCTCATATCATATTTTAATTCATAAGCAACCGATAATTATATTTCAAGAATTAGTTCTATATTTAAATTCCTAGAACTCACAACTCGTGATTCTTTATCACAAAACAATTGTACGAATTGTTTATTGAAATATATTCATTTGAATTACCTTCTCGCCTTCATATTAATAAAGGCACCTGCATTCATTGATTACATTGATTAATCTATAATTATATATATATAAATTTGTTACATTTTTCCATTTCTGTTATAATTTAGAATTAACCCTAATTTTGAATTGTAAAAAGAACCATTTATCTGTTGACGCGTTTCGTCAGAGCGATAACGTATTTTTCTCATTTTTCTACGAAATTATATCCGAAAGCGGATGCCCTCATATTGCTTCTTCGAATTGTTAGTCGCATGATGCTTTACACGCAAATTAAAAACAGATAAGAGATTCCTTTAAAACGACTTGGCTGCACCTCAGTCGTCAGTTGTAATTAGTAGTTGTTACTAAGTAGTTGCTATTAGGTAGTTGACGTTACACTCGTCACACAACTCACCGTTTTAATGTATATTTGAATTAAAGTACTTATTGATTGTGCTGTGCAGAATGTTCTAGTGTATTTAAGTGCAAATACATACTTATGCAAATTTATCCAACAAGTTTATTTTCTACGAGTTTATAAATTTCCTTCGTAACCAGCCTGCCGCTCAGCTACATAACAAGGAAATTAATTGGTGTCAGAAGTGCTGATTTTTGATTCAAACAAAATCAAAACGACGGAGGACCACCTACTATAAGATCATCTCTACTTATTCAACCTGTGGATTCTTGTACCAATTTCTACTACGAGTTTCTACTATAAGATTCTACCTACAAGTTCCTTCAACGACTCCTAAGTGACATCACAGCAACTGCCGACTTCAGTCCCGCAACTTTCTTTCTACTGGAGACGACAGCCCTTGCAACCGAATTTCTAGTCCATGGAGATCATCGTTAAATTACTTCTGTGAGTACAATCATTTTATATTTTATACTTAACGTGTGCTTAATTCTGAATGTACCCTTCTCTGCAACATTTATTTTCATCCCCTAACATGGCTACCTCAACTCATCAATCTCGTAATACCTCAGACAACGAAGATGACAATATTCAAATGGAACAACGACCAATTTCTCCAATTCCTGAACAACCTACCCTATCGATGTCTGAATTATTTAAATTTATACCCGTTTTCGATGGCAATCGAGACGAATTAGCTTCTTTCATTGCAAAAGTTGGTTCTGCTTTTTCTATCGCTATTCCAAATCAGCGAATTATTTTGCTAAAATATGTTTTAATCCGTATTATTGGCAAAGCAGGAGTTTTACTAACTAATCGTCAATTTGACAATTGGAAACAAGTAAGAGATTTTCTTTTATTAAATTATCAAGACAAAAAGCATAAAACCCAACTTCTTTGTGAATTAACTAACTTACAACAAAAATCTTCCGAGTCAGTTTCTTCCTTTGTTCAACGAATAGAGACTCTATTAAAAAGAATGACTGGTTCTATTTCACAGGATTCACCCCTGGAATTGTTAGACGGTCAACTTTATTTAATGAATGAAATTACTATCTCAAGAGGTAAATCACATTTACAATCTGGTTTTAAACATATTTTAACATTTATTCCAATTTTAATTATCCCAAGACGTCGGAAATATTTGATTCTTCCAAACTCGTAATACATTTAAAAGTAACCGACAATTATAATAAAAAATCTAGTTTCTCATTTTTAATCGATACAGGAGCCTCTGTTTCCTTATTAAAATTATCTAAATTAAATTCTTTAACTCCAAATATAAATTATAATGACCAAATCCATTTGCAAGGAATATCACAATCTCATTTACCAACCCTTGGTTCAATTTTATTACCTTTGCAAATACATCAGCATACTTTGCCTACTAAATTCTATTTGGTTAACGACTTACTAAATATCCCGTATGATGGATTGTTAGGTAACGATTTTCTAGTACGAAATCAATGTACAATTCAAGACATGAAATTTCTTAAGTTACGAAATGTAGCTATTCCATTATCTAATTCTAATTCTAATTCTTTACGAACTTCTCCTAATTTCTATAAAGTACCTAAACGTACAGAAGTTGTAATTCCATTTCATGTTCTTAATCCTGAAATCAAACAAGGTATTCTACCTCCAATTGATTCTAATTTATCAGGAATTTATTTTTCTAAAGCTATTGTTAAGGTATTACCTAATCATACCTGCTTAGCTACTATAGCGAATACGACTGATAAGGATTTTAAATATACTATCAGCTCTGTCAAATTATTACCCCTTGATAATAATAATAATAATAATAAATGTCTTTATTTCTTGCAACTAAAATAAAGTACATAACTAGTAATTACAGAAATAATTGCAGTGTAATAGTTGCAGAAACCCCAAGGCGCAGTTCGGTCTAAAAGACCGCTCTTCCACTGAAACCTTGACATAATTGTGAAGTAATAAAAAATAATCAAAATTCAACACTCGAAATCTACATAAGTTCGATGCGGTGGTAAAGTTCACTACAGACCCAGAAGGCCATGTCAATCCTATATACTGTTAATGTTTTTACGTTTTAATAGTTTAAAATAACATTAACTTCCAAAGCCAGGGAAAATAATGAACAACCCACCAACTTCGAGAAATAAAGTAGGTACACTTACAAAAAAAAATGCATCAGAACTAGACAAGTATTACTAGAGTTCAAGTAATAATAATTAAATTGTAATAGTAAAAGTAAATATAGATGAGTAGATATACCATCCAAGAAACAGCAGTCTTAAGAACAAATGTTTAATAGATTACGTTAAAGACTGTTGAGTTAAAAGTACATTTTTGTACCGATATTTAAGTTTCGATATAGGTAATGACCTCAGTTCAGGCGATAACGAATTAAAGAATTTGGAAATTTGGTAGCTATAACTTCGTTCGAAGAAAGCTGTTTTATGTAAAGGTGGAGTTAAAGTACCTTTATAACGAATATTAATATTATGCACATCATCTCTGAACGAGATTTTGCGATATAAGTACGAGGGTTTTTTATCCATGATGATCTTAAAATAAAAACAGGCACTCAACAGCTTTCTTCTGTTAGTCATATTTAACCAATTGAGTTCAGACAGTTTATGTGATACATGGTCAAATTTCCTTATTCCGAATATTAATCGCATGCAAGAGTTCTGGACTCTTTGAATCTGTCTTTGCTTATCTTTGGTCAAAGAAGGACCATAAATTTGACTGCAATAAACAAATTGGGATAGAACTAGTGCTTCACAAAGTCTTGACTTGATTTTTGTAGATAAATAGTGCCTGTGGGGGTAAATTAACTTGAGATTCATGTACGCTTTCTTTAAACAGTTAGTTACATGTGATTTGAATCGCAAGGTGCTATCAATTATAAGGCCTAGGTTTCGTGCTTCACTAACCACCGGCAAGACTACACCATCAAGATATAGTTTTACACGGTTTTCGATTAGCTTTAAGACAGTACGATTACCGAATAGTAATACAGTGGATTTAGTAGGATTAATTTTTAAGCAATGATCTTTAGATATATTTGAAATGTTTATCAGATCTTGATTAATGTGGGATAGTGCAAGTTGGAAATTATCAATATGGAAAGAATAATACAGCTGAGTGTCATCAGCGTACATATGAGCCTGGCAGTGAATAATATACTTAAAAAATGTAGCGGTATAAATCACGTACAAGAGAGGACCAAGAATAGATCCCTGAGGTACTCCTCTAGTTACTTCTTTTGACCCAGATGAGCCACAAGACAACCTAACAGATTGACACCTGTCACTCAGGTAGCTGCGTAGTAATTCAACTGAATCATTGGCAAGACCTATATAATTTAATATAGCACACAGAAGCTCATGGTTAATGGTGTCGAAGGCTTTGCTAAAATCTAGTAAGACAAGTATTGAAGCTTTACCTTGATCATGTGCAGTTATAATATCGTCTAGTACATGAGCCAAAGCGGTAGTAGAGCTATGATTAGGATGAAAGCCAGACTGATTGCTAGGTAAGATATTGTATTGCTCCAGATGACCCCTCAGCTGTGCATCAATAACCTTTTCTAATACTTTAGATCAAGTTTTCTTATTTTCTAGTCGTAAAGACGACAATCCAATTTCTACTACATCAAATTCTGTCTTTTATTAAAAGAAATAAATTATTACAAGATAATCTTCGATTACAACATTTGAATTCTGAAGAATCACATTCAATTCTTAAATTATGTAATCAGTTTCATGACATATTTCATTTACCTGGTGACGTTTTAACACATACCAATGCAATTTATCATAGGATCAATACAACCTCTGACAATTCTGTTTCTGCAAAAATCTATAGATATCCTGAAATTCATAAACAGGAAATCGATTCTCAAATTTCGCAGATGTTACAACAAAAAAGTATTAAACCGTCTTTTTCTCCTTGGAATTCCCCTTTAATGGATTGTTCCTAAGAAAGAGGATGCAAGTCAGAAAAATAAATGGCGAATTGTCATTGATTATCGTAAATTAAATGAAATTACCATTGGCGATGCCTATCCTTTACCTAATATCGAGAACATTCTTAATCAATTGAGGAGTGGAAGTAGCAAAGGGGCCAAGTGCCATATTCCCGAAAAATGAGATTTTTATTTAGAAAAGTGCTATGTACCATCGACAATATCCTAAGAAACGGGCCAAGTGCCCGGACAGAAAATGGAAGGGGAGAATAGGTTGAAAGTTGGCAACACAAGCGTCACGTCAGTTCCGAAACAAAGGTACTATGTACATAGTGAACTCCTGTCTGTTGCACGTGTGTTTGTTTACTTTGTCTGAAGATAATTTTTCGACCAATACGACTGAAGAATTAGTTTAAAATGAACACGGAATCTCGTAAGAGGGGATCGGGAAGACTGAGTGACGAACAAAGGTGACGAAAAAATGCCGGAAAGTCATATGAAACGAGGAAGGGAAAAGCTGTAGTTGAAAAAAGGAAACCTAACCTAGAAGTGAGTTTTTAACATTGCAAATATTATTTGTGCGCACTCCAGAATGTGTATTTTTTCTTCCAGGTAACGTGTAAATGTAAATTACATTGCATGTCGTTGACTTACGCAAATAGATTGAAGCTTTTTGAAAAATACTACAAAACCAGGCCTGACGTTCGTGGAACTTACATCATGGGTTTAATACAGGTGACTGGCGTCAAGAGAAGAAGGCATGGCTCATATAAAGATGCTCGTGAGAGTCATCGTCAAAGTACCATCCATTATGCCCTTCCAGATGGAAAAGGTAACATGGTGGATGTTTGTAAATCCACTTTCATGAATACTTTTGATTTGACGAAAAAGAACTTGGAAACTATTATAAAAAAGAAAAAAACCGGTGAAATGGTCTACAGAGATATGAGAACTCGTACGGCTCCTGCAAAATTTACAAAGAATGATAGGGAACTTGTTAAAGAGCATATAAATAGCATACCCAGAGAAGAGTCTCATTATTCACGTGCAAAAAGTGCAAAGGAATACATGAGTCCGGATTTAAATACTAACCGTCTTCACAAAGCATTCTTGAAAAAATATCCCGAAAGCTTGGTCACGTATAAGTTCTATAAAAGAGTTTTGAAAGAAGACTTTCCAAATATTTCTTTTAGAGCACCTAGAAGTGACACCTGCCGAAAATGTGACTCGTTAAATTGCGAAATAAAAGCGCAGGGTGAAAGAAGTCGGGCAGCAACGGTTGAGTTAGAGCTCCATCATCGAAAGGCAGAAGCAGCCATTACGCTTATGAAAATGGACATTGCATCGTCGCAAATGCCAGATAGCGCCACGAGTGTTTTCTCAATAGATTTGGAACAAGTCATGTTTGTACCAAGTTTGACGCATTCCGA
This sequence comes from Agriotes lineatus, assembly GCA_940337035.1. Lineage (NCBI taxonomy): Eukaryota > Metazoa > Arthropoda > Insecta > Coleoptera > Elateridae > Agriotes > Agriotes lineatus. Next base: position 72,895 of record CALNHX010001541.1, read on the forward strand.
CATGTTTTACATGAGCCAGCTTTCGTGCTACAACTTGGGCATCAACTTTGGAGATAACAAGCACTCCTACATGTGCAGCTGGCATGAAGGATTTGCAGGAAGAGACGGTAACGAGATCACGTCTTGCTTATTACGCGTGCTCAACATGGGCATTACACACAAAAGGAATATTATTATTTGGAGCGACAACTGCACTGCCCAAAATAAAAACAGAATGATTGTGTTTATTTACATGTTTTTGGTGAGTGCTGGGCTCTTTGACACCATTGAACCCAGGTACCTCGTCGGTGGTCATAGTTTCCTTCAATGCGACAGGGATTTCACGTTGATTGAGAAGAGGAAGCGCAGGTGCACTCCGATGATACCCGAGGACTTACACGATGTAATACTCTCAAGTACCCACGCAGGCCGATTTGAAATAGTAGATATGCGCCAGAAAAAGTTTTTTGATATACAAGCTGCCGCCGACAAGATGTTAAATCTCAAGCAAGTGAATATCAGCAAAGTTGTACGATTGAAAGTTGACTCCCAACAACCCGGTTTATTGTATACTTCTGAAAGTTTTTCTGAAATATCACAGTGGAAAATAACTCTGATACTCAGAAAAGGAAAAACCATGGCCGATATTAAAAGTATGGAGATTCATCAGCTACCAGACGTAAATAAGGTCGGTGATAACAAAAAGAAGCACCTAATATCAATGATTCCTTATTTACAAGACGAGAAACACAAAGAATTTTACGCGTATTTGACTAGATAGAATATTGGCACTTGACCCGTTTCCCAGAATTTTGTTTTATTGATTTTTTTATTGTCGTATTTTTAACTTTATTGTGTTGTTTGTGTAGTACCGTATCCGGGCGTTGTGAGAAAAATGACTTACACTTTACTTTGTGAATAAAATGTTCTTTATTTTTGAATTAAGTCTAGCGCTTAAGATGGAAAACAGGAGCATGTTCCTTGTGGAAGTGCTATCTGATCTTCGGCGCTTTTCCAACTACACATATTGCGTTTATTCTGTTTAATTATGTACATATTAACGTATGTTGGAAAATAAAGACCCTTTATTATTATTATTATTATTATTATTATGAAGTTTTTTGACAATTTCCCGAATTGACACTTTTGGCACTTACTCCCTTTGTTACTTCTACTCCTCAATTAGGTCATTCTCAATATTTTACAACTTTGGACTTAGCTAGTGGATTTCATCAAATTCGTATAGATCCTAAGGATACCCCTAAAACTGCTTTTTCTACCCCTACTGGTTTCTGGGAGTATTTACGTTTACCTTTCGGTTTAAAAAATGCGCCAAGCACGTTTCAAAGGTTAATGAATCAGGTATTAACAGGTTTACAAGGTAGCAAATGCTTTGTTTACTTAGATGATATTGTTATTTATGCTAGTTTCATTATTAACTACTACCCTCTTGAATGAAAAATTGAAAAATTTAAAACCTCCTCATGCCAATCTTTATGAATGTGAAAGAATTTCTGATTCTTATTTACTAACTTATCATAAGAATAATTTCTTTGACAATTTCTCTTAACAAGATCTTTTTCAATGCATATATACAGTGAGTTTGTATTGCAAACAAAATTAAATTTCTCATCTTGATATTCTATACCCTTCTGATGATTATCATATTATCAAAACCCCTTATTTACTTGATCTTTTAAGATTTCTTATGCCAACCTCTTGTATAGTTTCTGTATACACAAATACCATTACAAATATTACCCCTGAACAAGTTCCTGATATTGTAAAAAATAATCATGATTCACCCTTCGCTGGACACCCCGGTTTTCATAGAACTTATTCTCGAATTAAATCGAAGTACCGATGGTCCAACATGTATTCTAATATTCGAAATTATGTATCAAAATGCGAATCTTGTCAAAAATCTAAAATTAATAGGAAACCTACTAAACTACCTCTTACTATTACAACAACTAGTGACAAACCTTTTGAACGAATTTCACTAGATATTGTAGATCCTCTTCCTTCTACTGAAGATGGAAACAAATTTATTCTTACTATGCAAGATGACTTAACCAAATTTCTTTATGCTGTTCCATTACCAAGACATGATGCTGAAACCATCGCTGTCGAATTTATCAAATTTATTAGTTTTTATGGAACACCCTCTTCTATTTTAACTAATCAAGGTTCTGAATTTATGTCTCAATTATTTATACAATTAAACAAACTAATGGATCCCTTGAAAGAAGTCATGCCGTTCTTAAAGAATATCTGAGACATTATGTCCAATCAGATTATTCTACCTGGGATATTTATCTCCCAACAGCAATTTTATCTTATAATTCCAACCAACATTCTTCTACCTTATTTACACCTTTTGAACTTTTATTTGGTTACAAAATGATGCTCCCTTATGATTTAATTTCTTCTAATTCCTCTAAACCAACTTATAATTCATATCTTGACAATCTAAAATTGCATCTCAAGAATTCACATCGTTTAGCGAAAGAACGTTTACTTTCTAGTAAGACGAAATCTAAAGAATATTACGATACTAAACTCCAAAACCCTTGTTTCTTACCTGGAGATCTAGTACTTCTTCGTAACGCAGCTTCTCGATTAAACGAAAGTAAAAAGTTACAACCAACTTATCAAGGTCCTTATGAAATCGAATCTATAACTGATTCTAATGCTGTTATAAGATTGGGTAACAAAACTTTTCAAGTTCATATCAATCGATTAAAATCTTTCACAGATTAATACGCGTTGATGACAAATATTCAATATGACATCGATCCAACATTTACTATGTCATTATATTTTATTTTTCCTATCCTTTTTAATCATTCTAATGATGTTGTTAAATAAACCATTCTTTTTACGGGTTTTTGATACACATTTGACATCTGTTTACAGATTAGTCATTCCATCCCTTTGCCATGGTTACAACATCGACCCCAGCACAAATGGCTCTGGATTAGTCTACATCCCTCAAGGTACATCTAGTATTTCAGATACAACCTGGAATCTTCTTATTAACCTCGACTTATCTGCTTTAGATACCGAGTTTCATAATTTTCTTCGTCTAGAATCTCAATTACGTACCTTATGCACATTTTCTTCAGACAACCCCATTAAAAAGCCGTGTGAATAGCTTTAAATCAATATTTACATAAACAACCTCTTATTCAACGTCGTTATTCTACTCTTGCCGATTTAGTTCAACACGACAAGAAACATACCAAACCATCCTTAGATTTCCTTGGTACTGCCTGGAAATGGATTTCTGGTACACCTGATGCTTCTGATGCAACTTATTATAATGATGCTATTAAAAGTTTGCAAGATGACCAAGATAAAATTGAACTATTATTAAAAGAACAAACTCATGTCGTTAAAAATACTTTAACTTTATATAACGAATCTATGTTTTCTTTGAAAAATTTAACTGACAAATTTAATAAAAATATTGATCAATTTCAAATTCTTGCTAAACAACAAAAATCTACTCAAGGAGATTTACTCAATGCTGTTCAATTAATTGACCTCGTAAATCAACTTTCCTTTATAATGGAATCCCTTGATAACCAAATTGATATGGTATTAAATAGTATTTTATTTGCTAAACAAAATATTCTATCTCCTATAATTATCGATCCTAAACAACTTATGATTGAATTAACTAAAGTTTCAAGTTTTCTTCCAGTCTCTCGAAAGTTCCCAGTGACGTTAACAACTCAGAACTCGTGATTCTTTATCACAAAACAATTCTACGAATTGTTTATTGGAATATATTCATTTGAATTACCTTCTCGCCTTCATATTAATAAAGGCACCTGCATTCATTGATTACATTGATTAATATATAATTATATATATAAATTTGTTACATTTTCCATTTCTTTTATAATTTAGAATTAACCCTAATTTTGAATTGTAAAAAGAACCATTTATCTGTTGACGCGTTTCGTCAGAGCGATAACGTATTTTTCTCATTTTTCTACGAAATTATATCCGAAAGCGGATGCCCTCATATTGCTTCTTCGAATTGTTAGTCGCATGATGCTTTACACGCAAATTAAAAACAGATAAGAGATTCCTTTAAAACGACTTGGCTGCACCTCAGTCGTCAGTTGTAATTAGTAGTTGTTACTAAGTAGTTGCTATTAGGTAGTTGACGTTACACTCGTCACACAACTCACCGTTTTAATGTATATTTGAATTAAAGTACTTATTGATTGTGCTGTGCAGAATGTTCTAGTGTATTTAAGTGCAAATACATACTTATGCAAATTTATCCAACAAGTTTATTTTCTACGAGTTTATAAATTTCCTTCGTAACCAGCCTGCCGCTTAGCTACATAACAATACCCAGTATAAAACGATGTTTGTTTGATAGCCCTGTGTTTAAACAACCATCGAATCGAAATCCACCTCAAACAATTTCGGATAACCAATTGGATGCACAATCTACACAGGGTAAGATAAACTGTTATTACTCAATTTTTATACCTCCTTCTCTTCTATCTTTTCTAACAGTTTGCCTTTCGATTAAACTAATCGTAATTTTTAGAAAACATCCTAAAGATAGATGAATTTATTGGAAGGTAGTAACGCTAATATTAGAATAAAAATTAAATTGAAAAAATAGTGGCAGAGACAGTCACAATTACATGGTATCAACTGCAAAAAACCATTTTGTTAGCATTATAGACACCAGCTAATTTCGGCAAGGTACTTAGAATTTAGAATGAGTTACTCGACGTTATAACAACGGGTTTATAAAATTATAGCAAATCTAATTTTACAGTACTTATTTTATTTATTGTTTTACATCCGTTCTATAGAATCTCTTACGCAATGCACATCAGATGCACACAGTTATCATTATTAATTAAACATAGGTTCAATGTCTTATAAAATAAATAATTTTTGTAGCTAGTTCAAATGTGACTCGACTAACCAGGCTGGTTAAACAGCACCGTATAGCTGTGAGTGATGATGATGGCTCTGAATATCGACCCAGTGAGAGTGAGCTGTCCGCTACAGATGAAGAAGGTGAACATACAACACAACAAATCAACTTAGAACCTGGTGTAAGCAGTCTTGATGTGAATACTGCAACAAATAGCAGCAGGTCAAGCAGAACAAGAAGTCAACTATCAGCTGAATTAAAAGTATATGAATATATGTTGCCCGAGTGGGATATGTAGGTACCAAATACAATATAGATACCTACCTACTTGTAAGATATAATCTACATACAAAATAAATAGGTTCGCCAATAATGATATCAAATGGAATTTATGATTTACAGTTATCTACCTAACCCAATCTAAGTAGAAATAATTGTACCTACAAAATTTAGTTGGTCTACAATTAATACGAAATAGCTTTCAGTATTCTTTTTTTATGAAAAACTGTTTCTATTTAGATCTTGAAGTACAATAAGGGAAATAATTAAAATTTCAGCCTAAAGTTGTCACTATGAAAGTGACCTTAAGTGATAGAAATAATAAATTCATGTTGGCTAAAACTTATTCTGTCAACATTCACTTGGACCGATTATTTTTTAAATTTTTAACATTAAATGAGACCACCATCGTACTTTAGGGCCCCTCATCTGTCTGTTAACTTCGCTGTAAATTGTCAAATGTTGCTGTAGGATCGTATAACATCAAGTATTACTGATGTTTTAATGCTAATTGTAGTTTAAAAATGTGACTTGCCGTACCTGCATAATTTTTAAATATTTAATTATATATTTATTTAGTATATGCAACGGGTCTCATTTTTACATTAATAATTGCCAGCTGTTTATACTAATAATATTCTGTGGTTCACTGGAGTAAATACGTATATTGTCTTCCATACAAATAATAATTTACACCAGACTACTGGAGCAGATTACACTCATTACTATAGCAATTTTACCAATTTAGGTGTGTATATGAAGACGAAGAACAAGAGATTGTCAAATCAGCAAGAAATGGCAGGAAGTCAAGAAAATAATGTTGTCCTTACTGCAAGAAGAATATTGTTCAACTGCCGCGACACTTGGAGACTGTACATAAAAACGAGGAGTTAGTATCCAAACTAACTGTTATTTCGAAAGGTGTGTATCACATAACATGTTTGTTTCCGGGTTTGGGCCTCAGATCATCTGTAAAATAGTTGTAACACGATTTGATGTTGCTATATAAAACCCCTCGTATTCCTTTTTTATATCAGTATGTATATGTTAAAGAATGTGCTGCCTGGTTAAATTCGTTGAAGGAGGACCTTATTATACTTCCATCTGTTACAATAGCTTAAGCAACGATAGTACTTACAGTTCTAGGTTCACTTAGTTCATAATAGTAAGTAAATTCTATCTGAAAAATAGCACCGCCAATAGTTTAGTATTTTTAGTGCTGACTACGTAAGACATAATGGAGGTTCTGTTATGCAAGCTGCCGATACATAATTGTAAATTTTAGCCATGAAAATTAAAATAAGTTAAATCGTACCTTATACATTCATTTTATCAGTGTAGAACATTTGCATCAACAATCTATGCACTTATGACTGAAAACGTGAAATGTATTTCCTCTTTTTATCAGATACTGAACTTGCATTCACATCCTTTAATAAGAATAAAAATACAGGATATCTAACATAAGGAACAGCGGGAAATGTGAGAGTGAGGTAATTTTTATTTAAAGTTAATAACTATGGGATTTATTAGTAATTATTCTACAGTTAGGAATTGAATGAAGCTAAATATGTTTTCATTAGAAGTGATTTATATTTTTTGGTTACTTATTCTCATTTTAAATTCGTATTTAAATGCGGGAACTGTAGATTTTTGCGCAGCACTAGATACCCTGAATGAAATTGTAACTACATCTATGCTTAGAAACTGCTGATTTAAGGCGAGTTAGAAAGGGAATAGAATTATTAATTTAGCTGTATTAAATTCCTAAAATTAGCAAGGGAAATTCTTGCATCTATAAAATATTACAATTTATACAGACCATTTTTTATAGGTGACGGTGAACGTGATAGGATCCTGCGTGCTATAAGACTGTTGGGTACTTACATTTACAATAACTGCAGGTCTTATAACAGGGGTATTTACCAACGCCCTCGACAAAGGGTTGAGAGAGACGGTGCTGACTATGTCCCATGTACAAATTGTGGTGCTTTGATATTCAAAAGGAGATACGGCAGGCATTATAGTAAATGCAAAAATGGATTTAAATTAAAATACCGTAGTAAAGAAAATGTTGTGGCAGGAAGAACATGAAATACATGCTTGCATCGCAATGCAAATGTAATTTTGGGAGAAAGAATTTTTCCACTTTTAAGGGTTGATGATTGCACTACAATAATTAGGTTTGATAAAGCTGTTATAGCATACGGAAATACATTGGTTTGCGATATTCAATGTCTTCTCATCACGATAAGATGATACGAGCCAATTTGAGAATGCTAGGGCGTTTACTTGTAATTAGTAGACGTATTTGTCCAGATGTCACTGATTTTGCATCACTGTTAGTTCCTTTTAAGGCAGATGTCGTTCGTAATGCAGTCAACAAAGTAGCCGATTTACAGGAGACAACTGGTACTTATAGTCACCCTGCTTCTGCTTCTCAAGGAGCCTTCGCTATAAAACAACTTACTTTAGTATGGAGAACAAAGTGCATCAAAATGGAGAATTACGATTCGTAAAAGAAAGTGGAGCGTTTTTTGTCTATCTTAGAAACTCAAATAATTCCGATGGTAAACAAGCTTGTAACAGAAAACTGCACTCGGGCTCAGAGAAAAAAGAAAGTGGTAATGCCTAGTATGAAAGACGTGGAAACTTTAAATAATTTCTTGGTACGTGGATACACAGATTGCGTCAATAAATTAAAATCTAAATTTAATTATGATACTTGGAAAATGTTTGGATCATATGGATTGGTTGCCTTATTGGTTTACAATAAACGCCGTGAAATGGACCGACTTGTTTTAGAAAATTTTAACGCATTGATGCAAATAGACGGTAACAATGAACTGTATTCTACATTAACTGAGCAAGAGAAAAAATTGGCCAACAGAAATATGCTCTTTGTTATAAGAGGAAAGTTAAATAGAACAGTGTCAGTGTTTGTAAGCTCCAGCTTGAAGAATTCCCTTGACCTTTTTCTAAGTCTTCGCGAGGAAGCTGGTGTATCTTCTTCAAATCCATATTTGTTCGGTTTACCTGGCACAAATCCAAAATCTCACAAGTATCTTGAATCTTGCTCTTTATTGCGGCTTTTTTTCCACCAGTGCAATGCGAGCAACCCACTTACACTAAGAGCTACGGTTTTACGTAAGAGCTTAGCAACTATGGCTGCCTCTCTACAACTACCGGAAATGGTTACGAAGGATCTCGCTGATCACATGGGGCATGATATTGGTCTACACAAAAACATATACCGACAAGTGACGTATCAAAAGTCTGTACTCAATGTAGCAGGTGCGCTAGAAAAAGCAATAGGACAGTATAATGTTAATGCAGATAGTGATTAAATGCCTTTGGAAGCTTCTGTTATGCCTCTAGCTGAATCAGAAGTAACCATGCGTACAACTTCCAAGATACACCATGGCAAAACACAAAATCATGTTCTAGTACCAAAGAGGAAAAGGAGTTTAAAGATGAATAGTAATAAGATAAATGGGCAAGTGTTTACAGATGGTCACATATTATCTTTATCAGAAAAAGAAATCCTTATAGTAAAGAAAACTTACTGAGAAAAAAAAGAGTTAAATTGTTCTCCTTTAGCTAGAGAGCTAGAAGCTATGATGAAACTTCCACAAATGCGAAATGCATCTTTACCAAATGTAATGCTATACATTGACAATATGGAAGGAAAACCAAATACACCTCGAAAACGGAGGTATGCAAACAGCCCACATATAGTACGGTCTCCAAAAATTAGAAAACGAAGTAAGTTTTATATTATTTACGTATCCCGAAGTCTGTTGTTTTCAAAAATATATGTAGATTGGAAACCGAACACCCTGCATACTTTTAAATACATTAATACTGCTGTTTAGATATATTAAAATAATTTCCATGTTACAGTGTCCAACGAACGCCCTGGACTGAAGCATCGCTGGACGCATTAGAACAGCTCTTTGGCAACTACCTCAATGGCAGCAGCACGAAAATCAGATGTTGAATTGGCTATCAACACGCATGAAGTATTGACAGGAAGAACAGTTGCTGTTGTAAAAATATGTCTACATAATATGAGAAACCGACGACAATTATAAACTTTCTTGAGCTTCTCAAATATCTAGTACATTTAGTGTTCAGGACATCATGGAGTACGTCTAGGAGGGGGTTTCTCATAAAAACTGCTAGTAAATTAAATTTTTTGTTCATCAAAAAAATAATTGCTTCATCTATCTGTGCCAATCTTTTCTGCATTCTACATAGCTCCATAATTTTTTATTCTTAACAAGTTTTTCTAATTTAAATTACAAGCAAGCCTTGGATTAGTCTATGTTCTGCAAACAATCCTGTAACGACCGTGACTTACGGTTTTATCTTACAATTGAATTAATTATAATCCGCATAGTTCACTACAATCGGCCCAAGTATATAGTGTCATAATTAGAAGGTGTTTAGACTGTCATAATTTGCAAAAACTAAATGGTCGCTCAAAATTTCTTTTTCGATCAGGCAATGCTTACCTACTGCTTATTTCTACAGAATATTTTTTTCTTTTTTAAATTGGTGGATCACACCTCTTAACATAAATCGTAAAGCACACTGCACCAGCAACAATATTCACATATAGTTACAAATGCCCTGTACGTATAGACTCTAGTATAATAGGTATGTGTTTTAATCTAAAACTGTTGCAGCTTTTACAATCTATCACGGACATCTTATCATATAAGAGAATTTATATTCAAATCATAAATTTTTTATGTATGCCTTCATTGTGTTCGAAATTGTATTTATCATTGTTCACATATTTTGATACTATCTACATTTTACAATATGCTTTAGCGACATGATCTGTTAGCTAGTAGTCCCAATTAACATGTAAAGAGAAAATTGGCGCTACTGTAAATGATTTATTTCTGTTTATTTTGCTTTTGAAGTTTTGAAAACTTTTGGCTTATTTAAGAAAGTCTATGTAATTGTAAAAAAGAAGAAATATTAAGTAAAGTTGTTTTTACTAGAATTATAAGAAAATATAGCTGTAAAATAAACTACCTACAATAAAAATCTTAGTTGACTACAACTATTGACTATAATTTATTATGTATGCACCCTCAAAGAAACTCGTCATTGGTAGAAGAAGGTTATTCTACTTCAGCATTCACTGGAAGAAAGGAATGGACATGTAAGCCATTAGATCGCATGTTCCAACTGAATTTCGGATTTTGTTGGCTGTGGCTGCTACAAATAATCTTTTCCTAGAATATGAAAAGATGTAGAATATAGGTAGGTACAGGTAACATATTTTTGCAGATTATGACATCTCTAATTTAAGGTGGCCAGATTTATTCTTTCAAATAGGAATGCGTAGTTAAAAGTCAAACAATCTCAGCTAAATTCAAGGCACCGACTGCAACTATGGATTAGCAGAGGTAATGAAAAAATTGTTTTATCGTTAACACTGTATAAGTTTAGCATATATTAATTTAGTCTGCGTTCTTTCTTTCTATATACATTTGTAATGTTTTAAAATTTAGTAGGTAATTCCTGTTAAACATTAAAGTAGGACATCGTTTTTCTGGACATCCTGTCTAATGTACGTACAATGAATTCTCTTTGCCTGAATATGAAGTGGTAGTGCCATGTATAGTAGAATTCCTTCAAAATATTTAAATAAGGCTTGAGTAAACGCAAATGTAAACTGCCATTTTTGCTCCAAAAAAATAAATAGTATGCATGATGAAAGATATTTGTGTTCGTATGTAGCAACTCGATGAATTTCATTTTCATTTCAATGTTGCGATTACTCATATAATTACAGTTGATAGTAACCACTCAAAAACTCTTCTGAATATTATATGGGGACTAGTGTGTAGCGCCTAGTGCGCTCATCAAATTTTAAGCAATATGAGATTTAAGTTTTTTATGACGATATACATACATAGGTACATACTTAGGTTAGGTTAGAATTAATTGCATTTCCATTTACACTGAAATGTAAATTGCATGAAATTCGGTAAGAAAATGAACAGTGTGGTCGTAGCGCCACTTTAGTAGGTACTTGCGTGTGTTATTTAATTACATGCTTAACGCTCCAATGTTGTAAAGCTCCTTTCTTCAAAGTGAATATCGTTCTAAAGCACCTTTCGTATAGGTACACTGGATGTGTATCATCAGACCAACTTACCTAAAGCTATTCGATAAACAGAGCAAAGCAATTTTAATCGATTTCCTTTGTAAAGACAACGTAAACAATGTTATCGTAACAACTCAATAATATCGTCTCAACACCTAAATGTCATCGTAAATCCCCTTTCTTCAAAGTGAAGTTGTTCTAAAACACCTTTCACACACAGGATTCGAAGTATAAATTTAAGTTTAATTGTGGCACTTAGAACGTTCATGCAGATTATTTATAGAACTTTATAGAACATAAAACTATTATGCCGTAATATTATTAACACAACCCCAATAAATGTAAAAAGGGCCCACAAGAGGTTGGCACAATCCTTTTTTAAAGACTACAATATAGCTAATAATAAGATGTTATTGTCTTACTTTGAACCTCTTTAGAAATCTCCAAGAATGCTATAATTTTTTTACTAAAACCTCTGAGTTTGCTCATAAGATTTGAATAAATACAATTTGTACTTTACTTTCCCGACCCCACCATCCTCACTGGAAGGGAAAGTATTGTGATCGTAAAACAAAATTCAGATGACGATGGATATCCGTTTTGAGGTCCTAGAAGAAAATTGAGACAATTTAATCTTCCACGATTACAGCCGCGGCGTTGATCTGATCTACCTGAAAGTTGGCATGCAGACATGCTTCCATCGTGGAATGAACTGATTAGATTTTGACTGCCATCTGTCAAAAGAAAGTGTGACTGTCAAAAAAATTACAGAAGCTATATGTCACGGAATTCGACTTGCAATATGTCATTTGAAAACCCTTGAGAAACTGTATACGGAACAGTTAAACGTTTTTCTCTATCTGTCATCTGTCAAAAATTCAAAAAATGTCAAAGTTATTTTAGCATCAAAATCAAGATTGCAGTAAATCCATCATTGTAGAAAATAATTGCGTTACTATGGATACATTGTTTTGTACCGACGCGTCTCTAAATTTGACAACTATTACTTGTTAGTGTTAGGGCCGGTTGCAGAAAGCAATGTTAAGTCTGGTGTTAGCTAACATCGCGTCAAAGTGAACAAAATCGCATCAAATTTTGTTTACTAATGTATTAGTTACCATAAGCATTTGAGATTTGATTCGTTTTTGTTCACTTTGACGCGATGTTAGCTAACACCAGACTTAACATTGCTTTCTGCAACCGGCCCTTAGTATTTTAATTAATATTCTTCCGGCAATATCTTCAGTGACCACATTTATTCCAGATGAAAATGTCAGATTCATAATTTAAATGTACACCCCCTGAGGTTGCGAAAAATGCGGCAGATGCCGTGAACAATTTAATGCCAACAAAATCGTGTGGTGTTTATGACCTGCGAATTTTCCAAGTTCCTGGCTACTTGTCGGGAAAGTTTTGTGGTGCCCACAACATATTTTTTTTCGACTGCCGTCTGACAACAGAAAGTGCACATTGGCCGCTTGCCGAGCGTTTTGTGTTTCCGCGTGGAAAAATAGTTGGCTATAAGTAACAAAATTTTATCAGGTGATGCGTCGTTATTAATCTAAATAAACACATTACCTGTCAGATACGCGAGTCATTTTAGTTTTTTGCTAAAAAGAAATCATAATACACTTCTCCAATAAATTAACGCACCAAAAAAAAGTAGCTAAAAGTTTAAAGTTAATTATTGTCGAAACCACTTATCCGATTTGGACGATTTTTTTTTTGAATGACACGTCGTCTCTTTCAGAAAGTTAGTGTACTACTCTATTCGCATAGAAACTTATTTTTTTATAAATACCGGGTGTAACAATTATAACGTGTTTTTTCCATAAAATTTTTAATACCCTGTGGGGTTCAACAGCTACAATATCAAGTTATAATTCATAGCAAACTCTAGCCTTATCTTTTTATAACATTTTGTTTTTTGATTTACTCTTTTATCTTAGCTACTGCAAAAGAAACACAATTTTATAGCATAACATGTGTTAATGGAGACCTAATTTAACAACAACAAAAAAAGAAACAAAATGTAAAGAAAAAAGGTAAACGAAAGCCTCAGTAGCGAGTATTTTCGCCTCTGGCCAGAATAACTTCTAACCTTCCTCAAACAGAACTAATGCTTGAGCACATTCTTCGCGAATAAGATTTCGTGTTTCACGTTGCATACTGAGAAAATTAAAGATTTTGCAAAAAAAAGGTTAAGGACTAACACCGAAAACACACTTCTATCAACTACTGCTTTTTGACAGTTGTATTTATCTGATGACAATTACTGTTTCTTTCTGTTTCTCCATAGCCTGCTACTTTAGTGAATTTAATGCAAATTAAAGTCAATAACAACATGTTATGCTATAAAATTGTGTTTCTCTTGCAGTAGCTAAGATAAAAGAGTGAATCAAAAAACAAAATGTTATAAAAAGATAAGGGTAGAGTTTGCTTTGAATTATAACTTGATATTGTAGCTGTTGAACTCCACAGGGTGTTATACATTTTATGGAAAAAATACGTTATAATTGTTACACCCGGTATTTATAAAAAAATCAGTTTCTATGCGAATAGAGTAGTACACTAACTTTCTGAAAGAGACGACGTGTCATTCAAAAAAAAATCGTCCAAATCGGATAAGTGGTTTCGACAATAATTAACTTTAAACTTTTGGCTACCTTTTTTTGGTGCGTTAATTTATTGGAGAAGTGTATAAGAATGACGATTAGGTAGTAGTAACGGAAGTGATGTTAGTTGCATTCCACCTAATACAGGGTGTCCCAATTATACACCGCCAAAAAGTAGGTGCATATTCCTGAGTCAAAATGATGACCATTTGTCAAACATTTTGTTATCTGAAAATGCTTCTTTCAAAGTTAGAGACCTCCAAAGTTGCAAGAAAAAAAATCAAAAAATCGATTACGTCCTAGCCGCTTAAGCTAGAGCTATCAAACTTGGCCGAAATGTTTAGGTGTTTCCCATTGACTTTATGAGATAGTTTAACTTCTCCTTACCTAACCTAACCTAAGCTATTCGATAAACAAGGTAAAGTAATTTTAATCGATTGCATTTATAAAGACAACTTACCTACTACACAATGTTCTAACATCATAATGTGGTCTTAACACCCCAATGTCGTTGTAAAGCCCCTTTAATCATAGTGAACGTCGTTCTAAAGCACCTTTCGCACACACACGACGACTACCATTAGATTAACTTTATGTAATTCGATTGATTAAAATTTCCAGAGATTCTTAAAAGGTAAAGGAAAAAATCTAATTTCATGTGCGTGTTGCGAAATACCTCCAAATATATTACTTAATACTTAATGCTGCAATGGGTTTTAGGCGAAGGGCTAAAATGTGCATTGAAAATAATGGAGGTCCATTTGAATATTTAAGAAATAATTAAATTTGGAAGTTTAGTTTTGACGTGTTAATATACTTATTGGTTTTCTTCTGTTTCTTGATTTTTTTATTTCAATTAAAATGTCCTTTTCTTGTTGTGTTAAACCTGTTTTTCTTGTGTATTTTGAGGTTAAACAGTGACTATGGAGTGCTACCGATCATACTGTGCGTTGACAGCTATCAATTGTTTTTAGTCAAAGCCTACTATTGAAAACTAATTTCGAAATTGGTAGTCCATAGTATAATTTTAAACATTTTCTTTTACCATTTCTTGGTGATGGTAAGTTTACTTATTATACATCATTAAACTCAGAAAAAGAACCTTATTCAGAATTATCAAAAATATACATAGCCGTCCATTTAAAAATAAAAAGTCGACTATAGCTGTTAAAATCTAGTAGGCCCTACAAATGTTCTAACTACACCAAAAAGTAGTATTTTATTGCCAATTTCGATTGGCAATTAAAAGCTCTATAATTCGGGGCGGATTTTGTCATCCACTCTGTATGCGTTACAGTTTTTAAGAGTAGGGGGAGGCATCTCAAAATAGTGCCTAGGGTAGCAAGAGTGAAAAACCGCGCTGGAACATGGGTCCGATAGTGCTTCGATAGGGAGTTCAGCCTTAAAGTATCTTTGCGTATCAATTTTGGAAATAATATCTTTTTGATTTGTTTTTGTCCCATTGTTTATTATCCATAGAACTTTTCAGCTTTCCTAAATAGTAATACCAATAGTCTGCAACGCTTTCAAACAAGGTCAAAACAGATAGGGTTGTAATTCGTAGTTGAAGTGGTGTTTATTGTATTTAATATGGAAATTCTGAGGCAACTTATCAAATTTATTTGTCAATAGGTACCTCTTTGTCCGAACATGCAAGTGAGGATTTTAGTAAAGAGAATCGAATCGAAAAGTCAAAATCCTCCCAAATTCAAGTTGATAAATACTCAAATGAATGTACTACAGAGGCCATTCAAGTTTCTGCAGAGGACGTTCCTTGCTATATAAAAAAAGAGGGTACAAGACTGGGTGGATACCATTCCAGTGCTAGAATCGGCGTCTACAAATAATGAAAAGAAAAAAAGAAAAATTGTCTCAAATGTTATAGTAAAGAAAGCGACCTCAATAAACCAAGATAATTACAATAGTTTGGGTATAGAATTAAAAGCGAAAGCGAAGAAGGAAAAGGCATCTCCTGATGAAAAAAGAGAATCGACAGAATCCATAATTAATTCGACAATTTCCGACAATGCATTAGATAAAGTTCCCTCCGTAGATGACTCAGTTGCGGATCCTGATTATACACCATCCTCAGATGAAGAAAAGGTATGCTTTTCTGTGTCTGCTCTCTGGGGTGTTTGCGAATTGCATGTATGTGTAGGGTGTACTAGACAAAAATATCGGTGTTGCTGCATGACGTCAAAGTTTCACTTCGGTAGGAACAATAGTTTTAATAGTAGTAAATGTAAAAAATACAACAGTTTGTAACGTTTCTCAACAACTGCTTCGAAATGATGTTCAAAAGTACTTGGCTAATAATATTCAGAGATAGTGAAACTAAAGTAAACATATTTTTTACATTTACTCGGCCAAGAATTAGCAGAGGGGGTGCCAGTCCATGTATCTAACAAAGTATGTACTTATTTTAGAGTTTTGAGATTTTGCAAGAAGGAGTAATATGTTACAACGAAGACCCAACATCAAATCATGACACGTGTTTCGAGCCCTCTTCCTTTCTGATTTTACCTAGCACAAGTAGAAACAATAGACTCTTATGGACCCTCAGAGGAGCATCCTACTGAGGGAGTCCCAGTTCCAAACGCAGTCAAGGTAAAAAATGTTTTATATGTTTTATATTTCATATTAACGGATAATGACTGAAGGTTATAATTTAATTTTAATAATTATTAATTTTTTCGTGGCTTTTCCCCCTGTTAATTAACACGTAGTAGTTATTAAATTTTTTAAAAAGTTATCCGACGGTGAGTTTCGAACCCACGACCTTTGCTAACATGGCAAATGCTCTTCCACTGAACTACGTGGGACCGCAAGGCTCGAATCGTTTCTCGGTATTTTTGAATGTAAGAAAGTCATATTTTTCAGCCAATGACTGTATAATATTTTAATTTTTATATTTTCGTTAGGGTATATTTCCAATAATTATTAAATTTTTTCGTGGCGTTTTCCCCTGTTATTTAACAAGTAGTAATTATTTAATTTTTTAAAAAGTGATCCTACGGCGAGATTCAAACCCAATACCTTTTGCTAACATGGCAAATGCTCTTCCACTGAGCTACGTAGGACCGTAAGACTCGAATCGTTTGTTGGTATCGTTGGTACCAAGATACGTAGCTCAGTGGAAGAGCATTTACCATGTTAGCAAAAGGTGGTGGGTTCGAATCTCGCCATAGGATAACTTTAAAAAAAATTAAATAACTACTACTTATTAATTAATAGGGGGAAAAGCCACGAACAAATTTAATGATTATTAAAAACATACCCTAACGAAAATATAAAAATTAAAATATTTAATTTTAATTTCAGGGGACAGTTGAAAACGTTGAGAAACCAAATTATAAAGACCGTAGAGATTTCTGTATATTTTGCGAAAAAGATGTTTCGCATTTTGCGAGACATGTCAGCTCATGGCATTCCTCCAAAATAGACGTAGCACGTCTACTATCTGTAAAAGATCCAAAAGAAAAAAGAATGCAGCTTTCATACTTGCGGAAAAGGGGACATTTTATTCGGAATCGAACAAACGTTAGGCTACGGCCTGTTAAAAGACTCAAATCGGGAACAGCCACATCCACAAATGAGGACTTCCTACCTTGCAAACACTGTCTAGGGTTTTATAAAAAAGACAGTCTATACAGACACACAAAAAGATGCCCTCAGAACGCTACACTAAACCTACAAAAAAGACAAACTTCTCAAAGTGGTGGTCAAACGACTTTATTACTAGGAACTTTACTTACACATGACCAATTATTAAACAAAGAACTATTTCCACGTATGCGAGAAGATAACATCTCACTGATTGCAAAGAAAGATCCTCTTATTTGTCAGTATGCTTACTCATATCTAAAGGGTCGCAGAAGTAAAGGGAATCTTGATCTTGTTAGACAGACTGTTAGGCGATTGGCAAAAATTGTTGAAATTTGCACAACAGCGAGACTAATATCAAACTACTTATTGATGTACTGCGTCCATATCATTTTAATATGATAATCGAGGCAGTCAATCAAATGGCGCAGTATAATCATGAAACTGAAAAACATGATGCTCCCACATTAGCTCTGAATTTCAGGACATTACTTTAAAAATGTTGTGATTTGGCTTTTGTTGCATTACTTCAAAAACCCAACACCAATAAACAACGAGAAGATGTAAAAATACTGAAAAGTCTTATAGTATCGCAATGAGCAGACGAAGTTTCGGCTCAAGCGGGCACTAATTTAAATGAAAATAAATGGAACAAGGCAGAGCTCCTTCCTTTGACAACTGATCTAAAAAAATTGAACAATTATCTATTTAGTTCTGCTGAAGAAAATTATAATAAACTAAAAGACAACAATGATGCTAATGCATATTATCTACTAAAAGATATTCTCTACACCCAAATTTTACTTCTTAACTGACGTCGTCCTGCTGAAGTGGCACAATTGCAGCTACAGACCTACCAAACGATTAATTTAAACACTTTCACACGATTCAGAATTCACAAGCTGTCTAACAGAAACTGAAAACATTTTACTAAATACGTTCAGCCGTTTCATCATTAGAGGAAAGCGTGGTCGTGGAGTACCAGTTTTATTGTCCCCTACTATGAAACAACACTTTGAGTTGTTGGTGAGCGTACGAGACAAGTTCGTGAAAGACAACGATTATATTTTTCACACTAAAGGTAAAGGATTCATAGATGGCACGAAAACTTTGCAAACATTTGTAGTAAAATGTGGTATAACCCGTGCAAAAAGTATAACGGCCACACACCTACGTAAACATTTAGCTACAATCACACAACTCTTACAGTTTTCCAACAACGACATGGAGCAGTTGTCTAAGTTTATGGGACACACGCTGAGAACACATTGTAATGTGTACAGGATGTCGGACAACATCTATCAAACCGCCAAAGTATCAAAGCTTCTGTTATTAATGACGGAAGGTGGTGCTGAAAATTTCAAGGGAAAACAATTAGACGATATCGATATTCAACTGACGCCTATTGAGGATAATCAAGATGTTTTTGAAGAACTCATCCAAGACCCTCCACAATCTATGGAGGAAGTGCAAAATATAGATTTAGAAGGTAATTCTCTCCCCGCTGAAGAAGAAGATAAAAAGGTTAACAATCATAAGATAATACAAAGGCAATCTTGGACAGTTCAACAGAAACGAATAATTTCTAAACACTATGGGGGACATACTAAAGGAAAAGAACCCCCGAAACAATTCGAAGTGCAGAAATTTGTAGATTTACATCCGATATTATTTGAAAAAATAAAATGGACATTCATCAAGGCAGTAGTCTACACCGGCAAATTAAAAATTAAATAGGACCGGAATTCAGTTTTTTTATGTTCATGTTTCATTTAATGATTGTTTATTTGTTTATTAATCTTAGAATAATTTCTTGTACAACGTTTCTAATGATACTGTTGACAATTTTAAATAAAGAAAATGCTGTACTTTGATATAGACGTATTTTTATGCATATTATGATTAAAGCGTTGTAGGATTTTGAGAATTATCTATTACACCTGAAAATAACAAAAATCTGATAGGACGGCAAATAAATGCTGAACAAAGTCACATATGGCTACTTGATATGTTATCTAAAAATTAAATTAAATAAGACGATTTTAAGACAAAGGTTTGGCTTTAGCGACTTCAAACAAGAGTACCCGATTTCGCGAATTAAAGTACCTTTTAATGTTTGCCTGTACCTAATTTTCATCTTGTCATATCAAAGTGATATGCATAATATTATTATTAGGTCCATATTTAAGCTAGTCTCTTAATTAGAAACAAGTTGTTTTAATGATATTTCTGTCTGAAGTTAAAAATAAAGCTAATAAAAAATATTTTTCTCACTCCGATGTTTTACCGAAGAGTATCTATTATTTAGCTGTAAGTAACACTCATAAGGATGTGGGATATTGTATTCATATTACGTATTTCGGCGGCTCTTTTAATGAGAAACAACTTTTTCTTATTACATATCTGTCTAAAGTTAAAAATAAAGCTACCAATGATTTACTAAAGAGGATTATTTAGCTATAAAAATCGTAAGTATGCGGGATATTGTTTTCAAATTAAGTATTTAGGTTACCCTCTTAATTAACAACAATTTTTTCTACTGACATTCCTGAGTAGGTTAAAAATAAAGATCAGTATTGCAGTATGGGATGTATCAAACTTGTAGACTCTGTAAAATGTAAGAAGTACATAATGCGCAGAAACGAGTTCTCGCGTAGACGAGTTCACATTCAAATTTAAGGGGAGGTTGGAGTTCAGTGGCGCAGCACGCGGAACGCGCACTCTATAACCTATAACCTAGCATTTGCAGTTAGCTGTTCTGGAGGTGTAATTCTTGTTTCGCAACGTGATTTCTTGTCTTTCCTTGCTAAAGGTAATACATTGTCTTTACAAAATCTCCAGAATATGCTAAATACAATAATTTGATAGGTACTCAAAAGTTCTATATTTTGTAATATACAAGTACCCCAACTTTACAACGAAAACCCTACGCCACTGCCCATCAGCTGACTGGAGCTTGCCGGTCAGATTTGGCTGAGTCATCATGTACTTCTTACATTTTACAGAGTCTAAGTATTATAAATATACTAGAAAGAAAGCGAATCAGAACTGCGTAGGTACATGAGTATGTAAATAAACATTCTAAAAATAACTTGGATCAGGATTGTATGGCGTGTATCAAAAGTGTGTATACATATGGTTCAGGCCAGTACACAATCATTTGGCTCAGGAATGTATCTTCTATTTTGTATAAAAGTTCGATTTAGTTCATTGTCTTTTATGTGTATACTACTTACAATTGAGAAACAAGGATGGCAACAAACATGTATACGCAGCAAATACGCCTATAACTATTAATTTTACTGGTGGTTCAGAATTGTTAGCAATTACAATTCGTTCAGGAAGTATACAGGGATCTATATATATATATATATTTATTATCCTTGTTATATATATATATATAGGGGATATAACAAGGATAATAAGAAGCAATAAAACTCTTAACTGGTTACCTTATTAATTTGTTCAAATGAACAGAGGTGACAAGTTTGAGGCAAGTATACCATCAGATACTGTAGAACTAAGGACTCCTGAAGACAAAAAAGTCTTAATCATGAATTCCGACGACAGACGCGATGTAAGGATCTTGCCTATACAGGTTAGATCAAGCAACAAATACAAATCTATTATATTTTTGTCGACATTATGGTTAATTTTGTTCCTGCTCTCCATGCTGGTAGGGATCATGATAGGTACGCAACTCCTTTGTGTAATTTTGGCGACATCGAGAAATCATTAAAAACATGTATAGACGAATCGAGAAAGTCCTTAGGGGATAAAATTAATGACGATATTAAACACTCAAACGCTACAGCTGATTCCTTCAACTTTAATATTAGAAAGAAGAGGTCATTCAACGACTTATCAGAGGTGGAGTTTGAGGAAGATGATGTCATACCGATGATTTGTCTTTAACCGCGTTTTTCAAAAGTGGTAAGGAGAGAAGAGACAGTCTGGAAGTTGTAGGAGGACACATGCAAATACCTATACCTTTATGCAAATCACGCCTTGAAGGTTGCATTGACTTCTACTCAGATAATAGTTGTAGAGTAAATAAGAAGAAGACAAGGTGTGATTTCCAAGTAGTGAAGAACCTAGTAGAGGAGTATGAAGCATTTACTCCTAATGAACTCCAACACTCATTTGCTAGGAGGACATATAGAGAAAAGATTAAGGCCATTTTGGCCAGAAAGCTAATAAAATTATTGTAAATCAAATTTTAAATGTGTTAGTGAACTTTTAATTTGTAACCTGCTAGATACAGGATCAAGTGTAGTTATGTTAAGTGCAGCCTAGCTCTGTAACTTTGGTGGCCTACTGCCTTTTCCAATGATTTTTTCCAAATTTGAATATCGTCATATGTCCTTAAAAAACATGTTTTTGATTCCACAAGTTGTTAGGTAAGACCTTCACTCACAATATCTTTTATAACAATGTTGCTTAATTGTAAATTTTTGTCCTTAGCCTTTGAAAAAGTATAAAAATAAATACGAAACGTCAGGCGATTACATACAAGTGGTTTTATTTCAATCTAACCATTACAGCTTGGTACCTGTGCGTAGTACTGATATTGGAGTTATTCTAACCCCTATCCCAGTCAAAGAAAACTATTTTACTGTGTATGTAACCACACAAGCTGTGAGAGGGACTATCTTTATATATATATATATAGGTGCTCAATTAGAACTCTTTTTGTAGTTTCCACCTTTTAGAACCTTCAGACATAACCCTTGTCGTCGTTTTTTTGACTAGTCTCATGTTAGATTGCATTGCACAAGCTAATTGGTCATTTCCATTTTGAACGTCCCTCGTAACATTTGGACGCCTTGCGCTCCGCGCATGCGCGTTTCTAACAACCTTTCAGACATTTGTTGCTGCTTGCTTAGAAATAATTTTCAATACCACGATTTTTATCTAATTGACGGCCATGTTGGCCAAATAGTTAATAAAATTATTGTAAATCAAATTTTAAATGTGCTAGTAATTTTTAATGTGTAACCGGCTAGATGTATGACTAAGTGTAGTTATATCATATGCAGCCCAGCTCTGTAATCTTGGTGGCCTACTGCCTTTTTTATGAATTTGTTCAAATTTGAATATCGTCACGTCATTAAAAAACATGTGTTTTGGTTTCCACAAGTTGTTAGGTAAGACCTTCACTTTCAATAACTTTTATAACAACGTTACTTATTTGTAAATTTTGTCCATAGCCTTTGAAAAAGTATAAAAATAAATACGAAACGTCAGGCGATACATACAAGTGGTTTTATTTCAATCTAACCATTAAAGCTTGGTACCTGAGCGTAGCACTGAGATTGGAGTTATTCCAACCCCTATCCCAGTCAAGAAATAACATTTTACTGTGTATGTAACCACACAAGCTGTGAGAGGGACTATCTTTATAAATATATATATATATATATATACAATGTTATTTCTTGACTGGGATAGGGTTTGGAAAAACTCCAATCTCAGTGCTACGCACAGGTACCAAGCTTTAATGGTTAGATTGAATTAAAACCACTTGTATGTTACGCCTGACGTTTCGTTTTTTTATTCAAAACATTATCAAAAGCTAACACCTTGTGGACCAAAACACATGTTTTATTAAACGCATGTGAAGATATTCAAATTTGAACAAATTCATAAACAGGGGCAGTAGGCCACCAAGATTACAGACATGGGCTGCACATGATATAATACACTTAGTCTTACATCGAGTCGGTTACACATTAAAAATTACTAGCACATTTAAAATTTGATTTACAATAATTTTATTAGCTATTTAGCCAACATTGTATATATATATATATATATATATTTATAAAGATAGTCCCTCTCACAGCTTGTGTGGTTACATACACAGTAAAATGTTATTTCTTGACTGGGATAGGGGTTGGAATAACTCCAATCTCAGTGCTACGCTCAGGTACCAAGCTTTAATGGTTAGATTGAAATAAAACCACTTGTATGTATCGCCTGACGTTTCGTATTTATTTTTATACTTTTTCAAAGGCTATGGACAAAATTTACAAATAAGTAACGTTGTTATAAAAGTTATTGAAAGTGAAGGTCTTACCTAACAACTTGTGGAAACCAAAACACATGTTTTTTAATGACGTGACGAATAACATTGTACTGTGTATGTAACCACACAAGCTGTGAGAGGGACTATCTTTATATATATATATATATATATATATATATATATATATCAGCAACCTGACATCACTCTGTAACTCACTATGGACTCTAACCTGATATTCAAGATGTATATATTGTCAACAATCAGCCTAGGGTTAATTTCTCCTGGGCTCACAGAGTCAGTATCATCCATCAACGATGTTGCTGTTGAATGTCCTCTAATTACTGTTCAAACGGGATAATACAAATCCGCCCAGCAAGCTTATGTCACCTATCACTTTTCAACACCTCTGTCTCTATATCTGGAAAGTACTTGACAGTACCAGGATTTTGGTATGGACTGATTGTTTACGAGTGTGGTAACTGTTCGGGAGTGTTACCAAGTCCAATAGGAGAGTGTACAGGATGTCTAGCATGATATGACAACAAATCAATCTTAAAATGCTCACATCTTTCTAACCCTATTGTCTTTACTATAGGAGTGTTAGTTGGGTGTACTGCACTAGCTATCCTAAGTTGTAGTTACCTCAAATTTAAAAAGAGGATTGATCTGTTGGACTATCCTTCAACGGAAGAAAACAGAGGGGAAAACAAAAGAAACCGACAGAAGAAATACTATTGGAGTTAATGGAGTATAATGAAAGACGGGAGAGAAATTGAGGAATCCGAAAGTTGATTTTCATATTTCTCTATGTAATATACGCCTTCATTGTATATGCATAATTAAAGTACTCAAATTATGCTACAGAATGTTGTAAGTGTATTAAACTGATTATTTTTTTCGTAGCGATCTCAACCAATCAGAAGGCTGGATTTAGTAAGTTATCTTGTATAATTTCGATTATATAAAATCGATTATACTAGACTAACTTCACTAGGCGACGCAATACATAACTTTTGTCAACATGACTTTCAGCTAGGTTAATATACACAAATCGAACTGCCAATAAAATATGTATTTGTTCCTAATATTGAAATTTACTCAAAAAATAATCAAATCGAATACAATGCGTACTTCTAACAGGTTATAAGTCGCCTACTTGCGCTAACGCGGTCGGACTATTTGACCTGTCAAACTGACACTCTTTTATTATTATGCAACAAGTTATCGACATATAACCTGATAATATCGAAGTACTTATAGTATTATTTCGGATTATACCACTCCCTCTAACATCAATCAATGAAAAACGGCAAAATGCATAGTTACGCATGTACTAACTTTTGGTATGTACATAGCAACTGATAATCACCGTACCTTCCTGATTAATAGGTGATAATCACACGTCACCTTACCTGTTGTCAGTACAATTGTCATAACAACCACATTAACTGTACTTTTTATTATTTAAAATACACTATTCAAACGTTGTTTATTGACTCGTGATATAATCTAGCCGAATGCAACTCGTGTCTTCTTGATTATCAAATCATTTCTATTTCCAATCGATATATTGTTTTGCGTGTAAACAGAAATGAGTATTTGCTAATCAAGAACCCACTAGTTGCATTAAATATGAAAAAAACATATTTCTTAAGTTCTTTCTACAAATTTCATTAAAAAATCCTTTTCGTGACCAACCTGCCGCTACGCCACATAACAGTACGGTGCCCTGAATCAGTCTATTAATGATAAGTGTCCAAGCGTCCTGCCAGCAGGACGCGCTGTCCCGCGTCCTGCGAGTAGGACGCATTTTGAACAGCGTTGTCTTCAATACTACTCCGTCCTCTCAGCAGGACGAAACCCCTTCCAACAGATTCTTCATAAAATTTTGCCTATCTGTTGTGCAAGTTTGAACTTGCTAGGAACGATAGCAGCTGAGGTACAGCCGATTAAGCATCTTTCATTAAGAATTCAGTGTGTTCAGTGGCGTGTACAATAAGTGTGAACATGGAATTTTGTCTCCAAAAGAGAGTTTTCACAAAAGCTACTAATTTTGACGACAAATCGAATTCCAAATGAAGTAAAGCAGTTTTTGGAAAGGCTTATCTAAATGCAGTGTGCGAAGGGACCATTACAAAACTTGATGGATCGACTGCAACTGTTTTGTGGGATTTTGACCATAAGGAAATGAAAATTAATACAAAATTTTAAAAAAAGCGGGTAAGTGAATATAAAATATATATTTTCTTCATGAGCTGTACCAAAAATATTGTTTACATTTTGAGTAAAAGGAGTTTTTATGGTATTTGAACTGTTGAACTCACTTTGTTGGTTGACACTCCTGCCATAAAAACCTATTATTTCTAGATATAAAAATCTTGTGTGATACAAACACACAATTTCCTTTTACAGTGATCTTATAATTAGCCAACATTTTTATTATTTTTAAGCATTTGTCAAAATTTTGCAAAAATTATAAGTTCTACAGAAACTGTACAAAATAGATTATTAGTTGAAGAAACAATTTTTTTTAAATTTTACGCTGAATTTAAAAATGTAAGAATATACCGGGTGTTCTATTTAAAATAGGAATTAATAAAAAAAATAACACAAAAGAAACCCATTTTAGAGGTATTCAACTTGAAAATCACCTATCGCACATCAATACAAATTAAAAATGTAATAGAATGAATCCAATACTCTATTTAAAAAGAACTAAAAAAGTACAATTCTAATATTTATTTAAAATAATGGACTATAAAATCAGTAACTAATTTGGTATCTTTTTAATCCATGTAGCCCCAATAAAGAATCAAGCCACTGATCGTAAACGCAAAAGTATTGAAAATTCTCATTCTCAATTCTCATGCACTGAAGAGCCCATGGCCAGCACAAGTTGCACAACTACTTCTCCACGATATGCAGTTTCATCATCTTCGTCATCGAGTGAAGATGAAGGCGAAGATGAAGATGCACATCAGAGGAAATCGAGCCATTACCTGCTGAAGAAATAATAATTGCGCATGAAACGGCATGGAAGCTTGGGGAATCAACAAAAGTTAACGCATTTGGCGATATAAAATACAAACCGAAATTAAATGGTGTTAATAATAACAGTAACAATATGAGTGAGACTGAATTATATAGATATAGTTCGTTACCTAGGTTAGCAGGAGAGGATCTCATTTCATTGACGTCAACACTGCCTGACAGAAGTCTGTCATTGAATGACTTACATAATATTTTTATACCGGAAGTATTTTATACTCCTTCTAGTTCATTACTAAGCAACGTGGCTCTTCGTTTAGACGCCGACGCACTACTATTAAGAATAAGAAGGCATTGGAGAAGAGTAAGAGCGCAATACGAACCGGACTTGGACTGTGGTGAGGAGTTAAACGAATTATTTCGAGTAATGGCGAACTACCAGACTTACAACGTGCGGGCGCGCGCACTTGAAAGCGTCGCATGGTACCCGTTAGCAGAGTTGAGAGGAGCATTGAAGCAGATCAAGAAGATAAACTTCAGCATAGTTGAACAGCGAGCACAAGCATTGCAGGCGCTCAACGGGGTATCTGACGATTTCCCATTCAGCAAGACCGTGCGATTTCCTGATGGTGGAGTTTACGTGTGTGAGGGAATTGGTGACTGGGCAAGGAAGTTTCAACAGTTGAGAAGTTCCTTAAGTTATAAGGACTTTTCAAAAGATGCGAAAATGAAGGATGATGACGCCCGAAAGGACTACAATGATTCGTCGCAAGCCTTTTACAACGGCTGATATGTGGCTTTTGTTCTTTCCATACGAAGAAATGGATAATATCTTGGAGTCTTGCAATGCAAATGTAGACCCTCTACCAACCAAAATTGGAAAATCTGAGTTTTTTAAAGTTATTGGATTTTTATACGCCATGAGTACCAACATTTTACACATCAGGCACGAATATTGGGCCACACAAGATGAAAACCAAATGTTTACCAGTCCGTCATTTGGAAAACGTTTTGGCATGGGGTTTGAATTTATTTTAAATCATCTAAACTTTTCAAAAGACGTTGATTTATTTATTTATTTATTTATTTATTTATTTATTTATTTATTTATTTATTTATTTATTTATTTATTTATTTATTTATTTATTTATTTATTTATTTATTTATTTATTTATTTATTTATTTATTTATTTATTTATTTATTTATTTATTTATTTATTTATTTATTTATTTATTTATTTAGGATACAAACAGGATTACTCCCACTACAGTATCCACTTTTTTACAAAAAAATACATTAAACTAGTGTATACAAAGTAATTATAGACAATACTATAACACTAATAAGTGTTAATTTATAAATTTAGTTTTTAGTAGTTTTTTAAGGTTAGTTTGACAAACAGTAAATAGGTCGATATCTAGACAATACATATTTGACAATCTTGACATCCGACTTACGGGAGAATTCATAGAACATTTGGTGTTAGAAAACGTTATAGAAAACAAGTAAGTATTTCTTAATTCTCTTGCAGGTATATTAAAGTTTATAAGAGATAGTAGTGCAGGACAATACATTTTATCGTTAAGAAGTTTGTGCAAAGTTAAGATGTCAGTGATAACTCTTCTGTTCTCAAGAGACACAATGTTGAATCTCCTGCAAACAGGAGAGTAATCACTGTTAATGATATTGATTTTTTCTTTGTACCCGAGACATTTCAAAAATTTATTTTGTATAGCTTCTAATCTATCTATATAAACCTTGTATTGAGGAGTCCAAATGCAAGAAGCAAAGTTAAGTTTGCTGAACACAAATGCATAATAGAGAACCAACATAGTTTGGCCGTTTTTGAAATATCTCGCTTGTCTATTAATAAAACCAAGTGACCTAGCACAACTTTTAGCCACAGAATCTATGTGAGCATCAAAAATCAGCTTCGCATCGAATATGACTCCGAGATCTCTTATTTCTGAAACCTTTTTCAAATTTGTGTTATTTAAAACATAATCCCTTTGAATTACATTAAAGTTACGAGTGAAGGTTATAGCATAACATTTATCTAAATTTACAAACAAATGATTTTTTTGACAATATTCCTCGAAGTTAGAAAGGTCATTTTGAAGTTCCTGACAGTCAACGGTTCCGTGTTGAATCTGTTTAAAGATTTTTAGATCATCGGCGTATAGAAGAAAGTTTGAGTTCTTAAAACACTGTGCAATATCATTAATGTAAATAATGAATAATAAAGGCCCTAAGTGTGACCCTTGGGGCACACCTGATGGGGTTGTAAACATTTCGGAAGCAGAACCATTGACCGATACGAACTGCATTCTGTTTAAAAGATAAGAGTTTAGCCAGTTCAGGACGGCACCACCCACACCGACCAAGGCCAACTTTTCAAGTAAAATTCGATGATTAATTTTATCAAAGGCCTTACTAAAGTCGGTGTAGATGGCATCAACCTGAATCCGCTTATCCATACTGTTATGTAAGTGCTCCAAATAACACATCAAATTTGATTCTATAGATCGTCCTGCAAAGAAGCCATGCTGTTCGAAAATTATCTGGTTTTTAACTAAGGAAAAAATATACTTATAAACAAGTTTTTCAAACAGCTTGGCCAATACACAAAGTCTGCTTATCGGACGATAATTACTAACAAGTTCTTTTTGGCCGCTTTTAAAAATTGGTATTACACACGCCGTTTTCCACTTTTCAGGAAAAATTCCTGAAGATAGAGACTGATTATATAGCAAAAGTAGCGGAATACTAAGACCTGTTGCGCAATTCTTGACAAAAAGTGCTGGTAGGCCGTCGGATCCGCCACCTTTTTTAGGATCAAGTTCTTTCAGCCCAGCAAGGACCTCAGTTTCAGACAGTTGCAAACAACTTAAACTATTATTGGTTTCATTGTCTGAAGCTGTGCCCAAATTTGACACCTGATTGTTATCTGGAGGAACAAAAACGCTTTGAAAGTATTTAGCAAATAGATTACTAATGTCGGTGTTATTATTGGCTACTGAGTTTTCGTATTTCATTTCTGATGGAATATTGCAATTCTTTGTTTTCACGGAGACAAATTGCCAGAACTTTTTATTGTTAGTGGCAATTTCGGATTCTATGCGGTTAACATAGCTATCAAAATCAGATTTTATCAGACTTTTCGATCTACGTCTAAGCAATTTGAAACGATGTAGGTCACTGATGTTACCGTATATTTTCCATTTTTTATGAAATTTGTTTTTTTCTTTAACAACTCTAATGGTTGAACTTGAAAAATATACAGGAAATTGCGAATTCTTGTATCTTAAAGGAACGCGAACGGAGATTATGTCATTTAAAATATCGTAAAATTTTTTAATATTTAGTTCCAGTGAATTTGCATTAAATAATTTACGCCAATCAATATTCTGAAGTTCTTTATTTATTTCAGTGTAGTTGGCTCTTGTATAGTTAAAATATTGCTTAGAAGGTATATTTGCTTTCTTAATTAATGGTGGAATAGATAAATAGAATTCAATGGCTGGGTGGTGCTTGTCCTCCAAGACAACAGGGCAAGTGCAACGAGTGACATTCTTAATACTGGAGCTAGAATTACACAATATGAGATCTAAACATTTGCCATTATGATTTTGTATCGAACTAAACTGCATAAAACCGCAGTAGGAGAGAGCATCGATCACAGATGTTACAGACGGGGTAATGTTGATGGAGAGATTGACAGGTGGAAGTGCATCAAAGATCTGATTGACATGCTGCATGCGAAATGGAACGATGTTTTTATACCAGGATACAAATTATGTGCTGATGAGTCCATGTTCGCCTGGTATGGAAGAGGAAGTTCGGATACACAAGGAATGCCAGCTGTAATTAAAATTAAACGAAAACCGAAAGGGATTGGTTGTGAAGTGAAGACTTTTCCAGACGCTGAGAGCAATATAATACGTTTAGAAATAAATGATGGAAAAGATTTAATGCCCCAATTTTACGATTGACAGAACGGTTGCATGGTACCGCAAGAATTGTAGTAGCTGATTCGTGGTTTGCGTCCGTTAAAACAACATTGGAGTTGGAAAAAAAGGTCTACATTTTATAGGAATTGTAAAAACTGCAACCAAAGAATTTCCTATAAAAATATTAAAAGAGAGATGCCCACAAGAAAGGAGAGCTACAGTGGCTGGGCAAGCAATCGTCAATTATGTTAAACTTATAAGCTGCGCATGGCGCGATAAAATAATTCACACGTCTGTGAGATCATGCAGCACAACTTTGGAAGGAGCCCCTGCAAAGAAAATGCGCAGTGACGAAAATGGGCGAAATTATGTTTTGCAAGTGCCTAGAATTAAAATGGTAGAGGAATATTTTGAAGGGGCTCCATCAGTTGACGTACCGTAAAGTGGGGTTACTTTGCTAACAGGAGGTAACTTTGCTCAAGAGGCAGGAAAGTTGGTAATACATAATTTTTTCAAAGTTGGTAGCAATTAGGACCCGAGAGTGAGCTTGAACTGGTTTCCACTCAGCCAGTCTACTGCGTAAAGTGGCGCGAGTTAGTTGCAGCATCTCCTGTAGGCTCCGAGACACATGTAAGTAAACGGCGGGATTTTATGATATTTTCATAACCTTGCAACTAAGGTCTGTGGAGTAACAATGATGAATTCTACGACATTGTGGTTGCTTTTCTCCAAGAGAGCAATCTTTTTTGTTGACTATGTAGTTTTTTCAGACAGGTTTAACAATATTGGCTTTTTTTATGAATTTTAATTCAAAACGATGTACATTTCACTTAAGATTTGGGGTTACTTTGCTCAAGCATTAAATTAAATGTTTATCAGGATTTAATTGCAATATAGACATATCTAATGCCACTTTTTCAGGAAAAAAATGGTAAGATGCTACAAGAGAGCTTTGGGTAGTCGCTGCTATCGCAACTATACAGATGAGCAGCTTCGTGCCGCAGTACGTGCCGTGAAATTTAGGGGCTTGTCCACTCACGCTGCAGCCGATGTCTTCGGGATCCCGCAAAGAACAATATACAACAAAGTTAAAAACTTACACCAACAGGACGTTGGGGGTCCAACGGCGTTAACCCTCGCCGAGGAGAGGCACTTTGTAGACTTGCTAATAGTGGCTGCGGAATATGGATCTCCCCTCACCCTTTTGGACCTTAGAGTCATCGTAAAGAACTATCTTAATGCTTCCGGCAAGACCGTCTCAAAATTTGATGATAACATGCCAGGAAAAGAGTGGTGCTTCTTGTTTCTAAAGCGCCATAGAAGACTGTTGTCGCAGAGATCATGCCAAAATATTAAGGTGTCTAGAGCAATGACCACAGAAGAAGCTATCGATGATTATATTCAACGATTAACCAGAAACCTGGAAGGTGTTCCTCGAGACAATATACTAAACTACGATGAAACCAATCTTACCGATGATCCCGGGCGATCAAAATGCATCTTCAAACGGGGAACCAAGTATCCCGAAAGGATCATGAATTACACAAAATCATCCATTTCAGTTATGTTCGCTGGAACAGCTGCGGGTGAGCTTTTTCCCCCTTATGTAGTCTATAAGGCCGAAAGGTTGTATGACCAATGGTGCATTGGAGGACCCCCAAACACACGATATAATCGAACCAAATCCGGTTGGTTTGATGCTGCAACATTTTCCGACTGGTTTGAGAAAATGGTTATACCATGGGCGAAAAAGCTGGAGGGTCCAAAGGTTTTAATCGGCGACAATTTATCCAGTCATTTAAGTGTAGACATTTTACGACATTGCCAAAGACTGGGAATAAAATTCATATTCTTACACACCCAATACTACCCACATCACACAACCACTTGACGTGGGATTCTTCCGCTCACTAAAAGGGAATTGGCGAGCTTTACTGACAGAATATAAAACTAAAAATCCTAAAGAGAGCGCTGTTAATAAGACTAGCTTTCCAGCTTTACTCAAAAGACTATTGGAAAGAATCGATCACAAAAACAAATCGATATTAAGAAATGCTTTCAAAGCAGCTGGAATCTATCCAGTGGATGGAACACAACTCACCAAGAAATTACCGAAAACAAAAGTCGAAAACCTTATGAACTCGACAGGAAGACAAATTGATGAAGCAGTCTTACACTATTTAGAACAGAAGAGAGGCAGTTTGTCTGGACCTTTGCAAAAGAAAAAGAAGAAAATGCTTCAAGTTCCTCCTGGAGAATCCATATCACATGAAGACTTGCTTGATACCAACGAAGCCGGCCTTAGCAATGTTAAACAGTCTCATTCAAAAAAGAAACGAACATCAGAAACACCAGAGCTTGACTCCCATGAAGAAGGTTTGCCAACACGACAACATGAAAGTGACGAAGACGAAGGAGATATTGTAGCTTATGAGGAAATTGGGGATGAGGAAGTTGCAAGTGACGATGAATATGATGAATCGCAGATGGAAAAATATGGAATTCCAGCTCCTTCAATAAGTGTCGGTGATTTTATAGTGGTGCAGTTTGCTACTAAAAAGACCCTGAAGCACTTCATAGGGTTAGTGCTGGAAACAAAGCCTGACGTTTACGAAATCAAATTTCTAAGAAAGAGGAGAT
Organism: Agriotes lineatus; assembly: GCA_940337035.1. Classification (NCBI taxonomy): domain Eukaryota; kingdom Metazoa; phylum Arthropoda; class Insecta; order Coleoptera; family Elateridae; genus Agriotes; species Agriotes lineatus. The sequence goes on from CALNHX010001541.1 coordinate 106,026, forward strand.
CAAACCTGTTTGTGTTTCCCGATGTTGAGGACATATCTGCCGTCATTGAGACTGACATAAAAAAAGTGCTGACGCCTCCAAAAATCGTTCGCGGTATTCACGAGTTTCAGGATGACCTAAGTATTTTCAATTTGTAAGAATTTGTGACCCCTACCTGATTTACTTGTGTGCCATACATCTTAGGCTGTGCTAGAATAAGAGTTTTTTTTTGTTCTTCGGAGATTCCAGATCTGTTTTTTAAGAATGCTGCTATTTTAAGTTTTATGCCTAGGTAGGTTTTTGTAAGTCTGAAAAGGTCACCTCTGCATTTATTTTTTTTTCCAAGTTTTTTCTTTCCAGTTTAAAATTTTCATGAAAAAAGGGTGTTGTTTATTTTTTCATTAGATAGGTACTTACCAAAGTGAATATTTATTTTTAGAATTTTATATTTTGTTTTTCTAAGCCAAAGAAAGTTTTGGATTATTTTTTTTTATATTTTATTACATGTTCACAGTATTTTTATACAATTTATATAATAAATAAATAAAAGTTTCTGAAAATGTATCATGCCTTTTTATAATACCCCTAAAAAAGGTTAATATTCGTTCAAACTAGGACTTCATATATATCAATTTGTTGGAAACGACTTTCTTGAGCAAAGTAAGCCATCACCAAAGCGATATATGCTAACGTAACGATTTTATTAGCGATGGCAAAGTTGCCCCATTTGTGAGGTGAGTTTGCTCAGTCATTAAATTAAAAAAATATGTGGTGTCACTAAAAAAAGGCTACACTACTGCATGAAATCGATAGAGTAAATGTAATTACACCACATAGTTCTTTCCCCAATTTTTAGACCTAACAGCTACAAATTGAAGTTGAAAAAACTGCAAAATCTAAGCAAAGTAACCCCACTTTACGGTACATAACAATTTGCGTCAGTCCGGGTTAGCCTTAGAAGAAGTGTGGCATACCCAAAACTGGAAACACAGAATGTATGCCTCAATTCTAGGCATTATAGAGACTAATGCGTACTTGGCTTTCCGATATTTTAGAAAAGATGTAAAAACGTCACATGCCCAATTCACCAAAAATTTAGCATAACAGGCTGGTAACCAATCACTGGGAGACTGATAATAATCAAGCAGAGGGTCGTAGAAGCAAATAACTCCTAGAACTTCGGTAACTCTGCCAAATCATAGCTTGAAAGCATTAAGAATTACGTCAAACAGAACAAGGGTGCAACGAAAATGTGTCATTTGTTCAAGAGTTAGAAAAGTACAGCAAAAAGCTAGTTATTATTGTCTGGGTTGTGGTGAAAACGTTGTTCTCTGTACGCCAACAACAGGGCGTGATTGTTTTGCATACCATATTGTAAATGGTGTTCCTAACAAAAGGCAGGACTTATGTCCCTGTCCAACTGTCCTGCCGGAAGCAAATGCTTGGACACTCTCATTAAACCAAACAAATTGAGATTACGATACAAACAATTGTGTGATACGATACAACGTAAATGAGTTGAAAAATCGTCGAGGTTAACCTACGAAAATGGAATGTGAAGTCTGTAAACAACCCACAACAGAAATGTTTAAATGTGATATATGTAAAACACGAAGTTGTAAATCGTGTGGGCAGTTAACATCTTCAGAAGTAAGTATTGGAACTGAATAACTGTGTTTTGAAGTTTTACTGTGCAAAGTGCACAGAGAGAATATGAACCAGCATCGATGTGCAATGTAAGGACAAATTAATTGACACCAAAGAAGAACTCATTATCACAAAGGATCATTTGATAGAATTTGGAAGAACGGATACCACAATTAGAAAAAGAATTGGAGGAAGTAAATAGAAGTAGTCAAGTAGTCGATCAGGGACGATTAAAGTATAATAAGATGGCAAGAAAAAAGAATAATGAAATTCTAGTAGTGAAGCCAAAAAAAGTTCAAGAAAGTAAAGTAACAAGAACCCAAATTGAAGAAAAGATTGACCTAGCAAAAATCAAAGCTGAAGTCTCAAGAATGAAGTTCCTTAAAGATGGAGCAGTTGCAAGAAGTTGTGAAAGAAGAGAAGATTTAGTGAGTGTATCTGATAGTATTCAAGAGCAATTTGGTGAAGATTATGAGGTAAAACGGCCAGAAAAAAAGTTTCCAAAGATAAAAATTATAAACGTAGAAGAAAAATTGTTGACCGATGAAAATGATTTTATAGAGAAAATTATCTTGCAGAATGCCATCACCACTACAGAACCTGAGAGAAATATATCTGTGATAACGCACTTTAGAAGTAAAAGAGTTAAGCAAAGTGTAGTTATGGAGGTGGATTCTAATACAAAAGAAAGAAAAATTGTCGATTGGGTGGAGATCTTACACATATTTTGATCATATCAATATAGTGCAGTGCTTTAAATGTTACAAGTTTGACCATATGGCAAAAGACTGCAAATCTGAAAAAAATGTTTGCCCAAAATGTACAGGAGATCATAAAATTGACGTATGTCAGTCTCAACAAATTGTCTGCACTAACTGTAAGTATGCAACAGATGTATTGAAAGTTCCAAATATTAATTATAATCATCACGCATTTGACAAAAACTGTGAGGCGTACAAGAGAATATACAGAGAACTGGAACAAAAAGTTAGTTACCCAAATATTTATCCTTCATAGAAATAGCAACCAAAGGGTAATAAAATTCAACTAAGTTTAATAATTAATAGTTGGAAACCCTTGATAGTGTGTTTATCCGGGACATGTGCAACAGATCAAATATTTGATCGTGAAATTCATCTCGCGGGATATTACCTCATAAATACAATATCACACAGCAGGCACACTGGCGGAACAATCATTTACATAAAAGAAGAACTACGGTCAAAAATATTGTTAAGAGCATCATATCTGAATAATGTGTGGATAACAGGTGTAGAACTTTCAACAAACAACCAAAAATTATTAGTGTTTAGTATAAGTAGTATATCAATTACAGTTCTGGCACACAGGTGCAAAAGGTGTACAGGTGGACAGGTGTACGTGTACAGGTGTACAGGTACAGGTGTACAGGTGTGCAGGTATATGTAAAAAGTGCATATGATACTTCTGGCACACAGGTGCAAAAGGTTGTACAGGTGTGCAGGTATAGGTGAAAAGTGCATTTAAGGAAAGGTGAGAGGCGTAAGGTGTACAGGGGTACAGGTGTGCAGGTATAGGTGAAAAGTGCATTTAAGGAAAGGTGAGAGGTGTAAGGTATATAGATGTACAGGTGTACAGGTGTGCAGGTATAGGTGAAAAGTGCATTTAAGGAAAGGTGAGAGGTGTAAGGTGTATAGGTGTACAGGTGTGCAGGTATATGTGAAAAGTACATGATACTTCTGGCACACAGGTGCAAAAGGTTGTACAGGTGTACAGGTGTGCAGGTATAGGTGAAAAGTGCATTTAAGGCAAGGTAAGGAGTGGAGATATAGGTGAAAAAGTGCATTTAAGACAAAATAAGGGGTGCAGGTATAAGTGAAAAGTGCATTTAAGACAAGGTAAGGGGTGCAGGTATAGGTGAAAAGTGCATTTAAGGCAAGGTGAGAGGTGTAATTAGGTGGAAAGTGTTTTTAAGGAAAGTGCATTTAAGGAAGAAATGCGAATCAAGGTGACGGTAGGAGGGATTAAAATGATTGTACTATTAGCGCTGTCATTGATACAGTAAAAGTCTGAAATTGGAACCCGGATGTATAAAACAAAGATGACATTATTTGCAGACTTCAAAACATATTAAGGTTATTTAGTGTGGGTTAAAAGTCTGAATTTGGAACGCGGATGTATAAAAAAGCAAACAAACATTACAGTATTTGCGAATCTAAAAGACATAAAGCGATCATTGTGCTATAAGAAAACTCGTTGATTTGCGATTTTAATTGATGTTATTATGGACTACATAAAAGTCGTTGACTTGTTTTTTATATGTTATTAAGCTTACGCCTACGAAATTGGCGTATATAAATAGCGTCAAATACGTATCGTTTCTAGTTGGCATAGTATTTGGCGTGTGGTGCTGTTGTAAAAGTGTTCTACTCTTTACTTTGTAAGTATAAGAACATATTTTTTCCTGACTGTTTTATAAGTTGTTGTATACATATTTAGATAATGAACTTACTAAAAAAAATTAAATTCAGCTGGAAAAATTACTAAAAAGCCGACTTGAACGTAGGGCAGAAGTATAGGATTGAAAACCTAAAGCCGTTTAACTGCTCAAAATTGGGTGGACAAAGGACCATTCTTCTCGAAAGCGATGATTTCACAATATTTTTACCGAAGCGAATTTGTCAAGTTCTAACCGATAAAGAGTGCCTGGAATTATTAAAGAAAAACGTTTACTTTACCTACATGGGACAGATAGAATTTGGAAAAGCGCAACCGGCTTCTAGTTTCGAATTTCACATCGACGAATAAATGGTATGTAAACAATTTTCAAATTAATTTAATGTTAAATACTTAAATGACTTATCTTGTTCCAGAAGTGAAACAATTAAATTAACATCTGTTAGCTGTCAGTTCAATCCCAGACCTGCTCAATATCATATAACGAAGACATCTCAACTCCACCATCTAAAAATAGAAACGTACATATATGGTATGAAACTGAATTTTATTACTCCATAAATGTTTCGCAACTATACTTCATATAATTTCGATTTGTTATTGCAAGAATTTGAAACGTATGCAACTGTGAAATGTAAATACGTACCCCTTTGCATTTGAGAATTTAATAACGGATATTTAGTTGGAAGTCAAGCGCTTAACTTATTTTGCCGTGAATTTGACCTCAATTTTGGATGTATAAAACCATTACGTTGCAACGATTATGATATTGTATTTAGCAAAAGAACTACACATAGCATTTGGGAGGTGGAGAAAATACGTTACAAGTTGCAAAAGCCGGTTGTAAAATTTGAAAAAGCAGGTGTCAAATTTGATTTCATATTTCTTTATGAGCGTCCCTCTGATATATTTCAGAGCTTTGATTTTAACTTCTTGTGTTTGTATCTAAATATAACGGAAAAGAAGTACGTTTTATCTACCCAATTTTTAGAGTTCTTGCAAACCAATTTAATAATTTGGAAACGGTCTTCGATAGAAGGCTACGAGTATGCTAGAGAAAGTTGATATTCTAAATACATAACTGATGCAGCACATTGCGTAAAAGTATTTGATTCTTGTTCACACCGTAGTCATCCTTTAAAACGAAAATTTAAAAGAACAATTTATAAACTAATCATCTTTCTTCGGATTTATAGACGCATTCTGGTTGTTAGAAAATTCAATAAAGTGCTTCTTGAGTTAGATTCATATTTCTACATGCCAATATCGAAACCTGCTTTAAAAGTAATTGCAGGAGTGAAATTTAAATAGCTTCAAGAGGACTATTTACTTAATTGTCTCGTTATCTTCCAAAATTCCCAACCTATACCCTAACCTAACTAAATTATTGTCCAACATGGACGACGCAAAAGACGTAAAACCATCTGGTAGTTCGGAAACAGAACTAACCGATGACGGGGACATGAGACTACAACAGAATCACTACCACTTTCATTACTTTTTAAATTTACCAAGCCATTCAATGGGGATAGAAAAGAACTCACTACATTTATCCAAAATTGTAATAGCGCCGTTGAAATGGCGCAACCAAACCAAATTCCTCATTTATTCTTGTATATTGCATCACAGTTTTCGAGTAACGTAGTCAATGAAATTAATTTAGAGGAACTTCGAAATTGGGGAGAATTCAAGAACAAACTAAAAAGCTACTACTGTAGAGTACAATATTTGAATCAGTTACATAAAGAACTTGAAACAATCAAACAAAACTTTAACGAGAATATTACGGATTTTTATAAACGGTTAGTCTTTAAAAAATGAATGCATCACTGTAGAAATGAACGACTGTAGTAATCCCATTGAACTTAATGGTCTTAAGAGATCCATTCAAAGAACTGCTCTTAGACGTTTCATTTTACATTGTCATCCCGGAATTTCTCAAATGTTAACAGCTAGGGACATCAATACATTAAACGAGGCATTTTCAATAGCCTTACAAGAAGAAAAAAATTTAACTTACACAAAGCCAACTCATAAAAACACTTCGCAATTTTGCTCATATTGCAAGCAGAATAATCATTCTACACAAAATTGAATGCGAAAACCCAGAGCTCCTACACAAGATTATTCTAAATGCCAACCTTCTAACAATTTTGATAAACCACAAGTTACAAGTAGTTACGATCCCCGTAAATTTTGCAATTACTGTAAAAATAAGGGACATCTAATAAATGAATGTCGTAAACGGCAGTATAAGGAACAACATTTTCAAAATTTCCAACGCAGCGGTCCGACCCACCAAAGGGTTAATCAGGTAGGCTCTGTACGCAAATTCATGTTTCCTGATTACCCATATGCCTTACCGCTGGAATATTACAAGACAAATCCCCCTGGACCGGGAGACGTAGGCATCCCCGGGCCAGATGATGTCTATGTTAGACCAAATTCGAATCATTTAAACTCCAATGTGCCACTGGAAACGAATGCACTTCCAGCGGATACACAGATTCATGAGGCATTCAACACTATGTTAGCAATGTAACTTCAAATTCGTGACAACGTACACTTACCTTCAGATCGAGAAATTCGCATAAACCACTAACATTTCTAATCGATATGGTGCCACAGTTTCAATAGTCAAACACGATTCTTTAATTCAGTCAAAAACTTGGCTCCGAAAAAACGAAATTAATTCTATCACGGGAATAAACCCGAACATTCCTATCAACACAATAGGATCCACTGACTTACATTTACAATTAGACAATTTGGAGATGTCGCCTAAAATACATGTCATTAACTCATCCAAAATTTCCACTAATCACGATGGATATTACGAGACGATTTTTTCCAAATTCAAAACGCTGAGATAAGCTACAAGGACCATACAGTTAAGATACAGAGTCACGTAATTCCATAGTGTATATGATATACAAACCACTATTCAACACAGTTGCATAAAGGGAAAATGAACTTGTATTAGTGGATAGGGTAAAGCTTGGATCTGGAATATTTTCATACAATACAAATGCTAATACCCGTTGTTGTTTCGTCAACGGATCGATGAATTTGGGGCAAGCGCAGTATTGTTGTGTAAGAACAGTACTGGGCCAGATAGTTACCTCTAAACTAAATTGGTCCTTATTCCCTGGATTGTCTAATTTCAAGGGGTCTAGGATGGAGCTCTTCGATAATGATAAGAGTGATCTCATGTGTAATGCCATATCTAAAGGTGTGGTACCTTGCGCGATAATGGGCAAAAGAGGTTGCTTCACTAAGAAACCAAAATGCTACCAGAGAGATGATCAGTCAGGGGAGATTGTTTGGGTAACAATAATACTTGGGGGAGGCCCCTTTTGACTCACTACATCTATTACATGAATTTGGAGTTTAGATTGTATAAACTTAGACAACAATCTCAGTACAAAGAGTTTCCTACTATTTGTACAATTTGAAGAAAATAGAATTGTATATTGATGTGTTTAGAAGAAAAAATTTATACTATATAAAAATCAAGCTTATCTCATATTAAATTGACATAATTATCTCCATTAACAATTTTCAACTTTTTAATTTTTTTATCAATTTACTTAATATTTTTAAATTTTAGATTTCTCCTGCAGTGTCTTCGGTTTGATCAGCTGTCTACACCTCAAGCAAGAATTTAAATTGATAAGTTGACACCAATCAGAGCAGTTTTCTAAAAAATTGTAGAAAACTTTCAGTCAGCATTTACCTGGTATGTATCTCACCATTGATGAAAATTAGCAGCATTTCGCGGTAAATGCTCATTTAGACAGTACATACCAAATATACCCGAAAATACAGTACAACTATGCGCACGCGAGAACAGGAAACTGCTAATAATGAATGCCGACGACCGCAGGGATGTAACAATACTCCCAATCCAGATCCGCTCCAGCAACAAATACAAATCGATAGTATGTCTTTGTTCCCTCTGGCTTATCTTTTTCGTCCTTTCTATGATTGTCGGAGTGATGATAGGACGGTACGCAACACCTCTTTGTGATACCGGAGGGATTGAGACCTCGCTACCACTATGCATAAACGAAACTAAAAAGACTCTAGGGGACAGGATAACCGATGACATCAAGAAGTACTCAAACAAGTCACTAGGTGCTTTCAATTATAACATCAGAAAAAAAAAAGAGATCTACATATGATTTAGATAATATGGAATTCGATGAGGAAGATATACCACCGGTTCCTTTGGAATTTACTGACCTATCTTCTACTGTCATTTTTAAGAGTGGTAAGGTAAAGAGAGACAAATTAGAAGTGGGAGGTGGTAGCCAAAAAATACCAATACGTCTTTGCAAGTCGAGACTAGAGAATTGTGCTCAATTTTATTTAGACAACAGCTCTAGGGTTCATGATAAAAAGACAAGTTGTGACTTCCAAGTATTAAAAGGCCTTGTAGAAAAAAAAATACGAGCACTTTACCCCAAACGAACTCCAACATTCATTTACTAAAAGAGGGTACAGAGAAAAAGTAAGATCAGTGATCAATAAATACCGAGGAGATTATGTTGGTTATCTGGAGTTAAACGATATAGTGACTATAGACACAAATGGGGCTATGATGAACCTTCTAACCACGTTAATCAGCAAAATAAAATAATGGCCCAACTCTTAAAAATAGCTGTTTGGAATGCCAATGGCCTTAGCCAACATGACCAAGAGATTAAACTATTCCTTGAAAACAATCAAATTGATATACTCCTTATAGCTGAATCACACTTCACCAAGCAACGCTATATCAAACTCCCTAAATACTGCATTTACAACACGAACCACCCCGACGGAACTGTTATAATTAAATCCAACATAAAACATCATGAACTACATAAATATGAAAAATCACATCTACAAGCTACTACTCTTCTACAAAATCTTAAAGAATGCAAGAGTGGGAGATAAGCAAGCTGAGACTAAACAAGTCAAAGCCGAAGACAAAATAGCAACTATGAAGATTTCCGCTGTTTATAGACCTCCAAAACACTCAACAAAAAAAGACGACTACTCCCATTTCTTCGAAAGTCTAGGGAATAGATTAATCGCGGCCAGAGATTTCAATGCAAAACATCAAGACTGGGGCTCAAGAGTCACAAGAACTGATGGACGGGAACTATTAGCAGCTATACAAGCAAAAAATTTAAACTAAAGGGTGTTTTTTAGAGGGATACAACTTTAAATTGAAATAAAACACAGAAAGATGTTTTTAATATCCATGAAATTGGCTTTATCTGAAAGATAATTTTATGGCATTTATAATTGAATATGATTTCGGGCATGTGACCGCCGTGGCTGGCGTGTACATGACGTAATCTGGAGGTCCAATTTTCACACACTCTTCGCAGTAAATCAGGCTGTATTTCGGCAATAACGCGTCGAATTTTGGCTTTCAAGTGCTCAATTGTTTCCGGTTTATCGACGTAGACATGCGACTTTACATACCCTCAAAGAAAGTAATCTAACGGCGTCAAATCGCACGAAAGAGGTGGCCAGTTCACAGATCCATTTCGTGGATCCATTTTGTGGATCTGATAACTGGCCACCTCTTTCATGCGATTTGACGCCGTTAGATTATTTTCTTTGAGGATATGTAAAGTCGCATGTCTATGCCGATAAACCGGAAACAATTGAGCACTTGAAAGCCAAAATTCGCGTTATTGCTGAAATGAAATACAGCCTGATTTACTGCGAAGAGTGTGTGAAAATTGGACCTTCAGATTACGTCATGTATACGCCAATCGCGGCGGTCACATGCCCGAAATCATATTCAAACATAAATGCCATAAAATTATCTTTCAGATAAAGCCAATTTCATAGATATTAAAAACACCTTTCTGTGTTTTATTTCAATTTAAAGTTGTATCCCTCTAAAAAAAACACCCTTTATTTATCGACTGGGGAACCGACCTATTGGCCTACAGATCGCCGGAAAACCCCTGACCTAATCGACTATTGCGTTATTAAAGGATTAAATACAGGCCTGTTTTCAATCAAATCGTGTCTAGAATTAGCTGCTGACCATTCGTCTATTATAATAACATTTTATTCAAAAATAACACATGTTCAAACACGACCAATACTTTGTACTGCTAAAACAAATTGGGACTACTTCCGAAGTAGCTTAACTGACCATATAAACTTAAAAATACCACTTAAAACCAAATACGACATAGAAAAAGCTGTAATTGAATTAACCAACACAATCCAGCTAGCTGCATGGGAAGCCACTCCCACCAGGAAAAACCGTAGCACCAACAACTGTCCCTCAATTTTAAAAGAAAAAATAATCGAAAAAAGACGTCTGAGGAAACGCTGGCAAATTACTCGATCAGAAGCAGACAAACGTGCACTGAATCGGTCCTCGAAACATTTAACAAAACTACTGTTGCAACACAAAAACCAAGGCATTTAAAACTATCTAGCAAACCTCACTGCTACGGAAACCTCTGATTACTCGCTCTGGAAAGCGGTTAAACAAATTAAAAGGCCTATAATGCACAAATCACCTATTGTCAAATCAAATGGTCAATGGGCTCGCAGCAGTAAAGAGAAAGCAGAAACTTTTGCTGAGCACTTAGCTAATGTGTTCCAACCTTTTCCCAGTCAAAGCCCCAAGGTGGATGCTAAAATAATGGACTTCCTGCAATACTCAACTTATGCACAAAGGTTTAGTGGAAGGCTTGACCAAATACAAAAGGTCTATGTTAGCTTTTGGCAAAACTGTAAGCCTTTTTGTAAAAAATTGTTCAATATGAGCAATAGGGTGGTCACAAGGTATAGGAGAAAAAAAATCGTCGTAATGCCGACAGGACCCCCCTAAAATGTGCCATTTATCTAAAAAATAAGATTTGCAAAGTTTTAGCTTAATTGGTTAACGTTAACCCATGCGTCATCAAGGTTATAGCTATTAACATATCTAGGAATGTTATGAGTATCATAACTGCCGCAGAAGTTTTGAAATCCGAGCTCGTAGAGCGAGGATTTTAAAACTTCTAAGGCAGTTATGATTCATAACATCCGTGATTTGTTCAATAGTTTATCGGTTGCTATATGGTTATGGTTGCCATGTAGGGTAATATTCTTTAACCCTACAGATAAGTTATGATCTAGTTACCAGGCTACTTTTGTATATGTAAACAAAGGCTTAATATCCTGAAACCGATAAAAGTTTTAAAAACCGATTTTTTGCAAAACATCGTCGTTTTTCCCTCATACAATGAAAACCATTCACCTTAGAAACCTGATTCTTGTTTCATTTCGTAGAAAATGTTATTTTGAAGTGTTACTTCTACGACTTTTATATTTGAAGATATCCATCCACGATTCGAATCCTCAAAGTCGCTCTTTTTGGAAAATAAGTGGAAGTTGGCAACAGAGACACCTAATTTAATTACTTACACCAGTGTTTCTCAAACTGTGGTCCGCGGACCACTGGTGGTCCGCGAGTCAATTCTTGGTGGTCCATGTACAGTGTACCCTCTTTAATTCGGACACAATTTAAATTGGACATCCAGTAATTCTTCTTCTTCCTCTTATTGTAGGCCAGTGGCCTGTTATACCCACAAAGTGGTTCTATGAGCCCTCTTTGCCCTTAGGCCGGGTAGGTGGCTAGCCTTGCCCGTCGAAATTGAGGAAGAGTTCCCTTATTAGGGGTTAACGACTACCACAGATGTTAGCGTGGTAGCCGGGGAGCGTACGATTTTTAAAATTCATCTATAGTATCTACCGGGAATCGAACCCGGGCCGGCCGCCTGAGAGGCGAGCATTTGCTCGCTGTGCCATCCGCTCAGTAATTCGGACACTTATTTTTAAGTCATAATCCCGACGCATTTCTTTAATCCGGACGCTCACGCAAACGCGGCTGCGCGGTAAACTCTTGTTTTCCCCGATCGTGACGCGTCTTTAGGTCAGTCAGGTCAATGACCAGTCAGGGTGCCTGTGATTAACAATTTTTGCTCACGCTGATCAGTGAACAGCTTCATTCTTTTACGAACGCGTCAAGTGCATTACAATCGTTTTATATATTTTTATAAAATGTCAAAGAAAGCATAGCACGTTAAATTTACAACAAAAATGTGAAATAATTAGACTAGTTGAATAAGGGGAAAGTGTAAGATCAGTGGCCAGTAAATACAGTGTTGGGAATCGACAGTGTCCGACATATGCAAGAATAAAGCAAACATAATAGACTATTCAGCTTCGGACGGTACCGTCCATGGGAGATATACGGAATCGAGGGGGCTTTACGTAACGCCAAGATGCAAAACTCAAAATTTAGTGATTTTGACGGCTGTGTATTGGAGTAGTATATCAATGAGACTTCTGGCACACAGATGCAAAATGTTGTACAGGTGTGCAGGTATAGGTGAAAAGTGCATTTAAGGAAAGGTGAGAGGTGTAATTAGGCGGAAAGTGTATTTAAGGAAAGTGCATTTAAGGAAAGGTGAGAGGCGCAATTAAGGAAGAAATGCGAATCAAGGTGACGGTAGGAGGGATTAAAATGATAATTAGGAGATGAAAGATTGGTAGTAGTTTTTAACATTGATGAGAAATGAATGCTAAGGAGGAAATGAGTAATATTGTGAGAGTGATACGTAAAAATAAAGATGCAAGCGTGGGAAGGAAACGTCATTTAGAGACTGAACTAATAAATTATAAGTCAAAACGACTTCGTTCGCAGGTGATTGGCAGCGGTGAGAAGAAAAATGGGGAGAAGGAGGATAGTAGAAAATTGAAATGGGCGAAGGTGTCGAGTGCATTCAAGAATAGAATTCGCACGGGGACGGTTGTCAATTTAAGGCATACGGAAGTGTATGAGTTTTTCGAGGATTCATTTTCGGTGGTGAGATATCAGTTAAACAGTGCACTGAAAAGTTTAAACAATATAAGGATGAACTTTGTATTTTGCGGAGAATTTATAAAGAATCGGACGAAGTGAGTTTAAAGTATTTCAATACCTGCAATTATAGTGTGTATGAAAGCACTAATCTGAGAGAATTGTACGATTCTGCAATAGATAACCTAAAGACAAAATTATCAGATTTTCAAGAGAAGGGAAGTGGCTGGACATTAAAATCGATAATAAATTTGACTGTAAATATATCTAAGACATGATTGGAAGAATTGCGTTGATTGCGGTTCTTGTAAGAGTTGTTATAGCAATACCTATACCTATAGAAACACAAGAACAACGACATCCTGCGAAATTTGATTCGCAAATGTGGTTAAACGGAACAACGAGTGTAAATAATAGCTATTAACATATCTAGGAATGTTATGAGTATCATAACTGCCGCAGATGTTGTATTGAAATCCGAGCTCGCAGAGCGAGGATTTTAAAACATCTGAGGCTGTTATGATTCATAACATCCGTGATTTGTTCAATAGTTTATCGGTTGCTGTATGGTTATGGTTGCCATGTACGGTAATGGACTATTACCGTACAGATCAGTTATGATTTAGTTACCAGCCTACTTTTGTATATGTAAACAAGGGATTAATATCCTGCAACCGATAAACACTATCACAATGGTAGTACAAGAGTAAATTATAATGAGATACGACACAACGGGGTTCCATTGTTTAATTATTCGAGTGCATTTCAAGCTTTAAGAGATCAGATCGAAGAACAGAGCACCTTCTCCTCTTGGAGGGCCGACGAGTGCAGTGCAAAGGTATTGCAAGAGTGTGAAGACGATAAGATTCAACTGGATTTTTTGCTGGCAAAGACAACATCTTTAGAAATTGAATTTGAGAAATTGCAAAATATTCAGAATTTTACATCTAGTCAATTGCAAGAGTGTAAAACAAATGAACTGGCCCATAGACGCGGAACACAAAAAACCTCTGCCGACTAGTACCATTATGGACCTTTCGGATCCAATTTTGATGCATAGGATGCTGGGTTTAGCAGAGATGACACACGCCGAAATGTTACGCTTGCCGTTATCATATTTTCCACGCATTAAAAAGGAAGTTGTTCGAAATTTTTGGATATTACCACCTGTTCTTCGCAATCAATTATGGGATTATAAATATTGTTGGGATCACGGATATCGATTTCTTGAGGGTGACCAATTGGATGGACCGCCAGTACAGAAAATGGATTGTAACACGTGTCTGCGTACAATGAACTCTGCTAAGGGAATTAAAATAAGGAGATAAGGAAGACGAATAAAGTGGCAGTGAAAGTTAGACGAAAGATAAGGTGAAATAGAGGGTTCAATGATCTCGTTGCGCCTTGCTCGCGCGTGCTTCGCTGTTGTTGGTGTTTAGTTTGATATAGTGTCAATCATGGATTTTTAAAGTAAGTAATAGTCCTCCTTTTTTGATATCAAAATCTAGCTGAATTTTTATATTAGAAGATGACCATTGCCTTCCCTATGGCGATTTTACGTATTATGGTAATGGTTCGCCATTATCAGAACCCGCAGAACCAACACAAACACAACCAGCAACGAATGCAATCAACAATGATAATGCGGAACGGCAGTCAAGTAAAACCGACATTAGTAGCATCAGTGATGGCAACATCAATTGCACGGACAGCAATTGCAATTATGTAGCCCTAAAGGAGGAACTGTATAAGGAACCAATGCTAATTGATGCATCAAGGTATCAACTGGTGAAGCCGGGCGCAACTGTAAGTTGGTATACCAGTGCCAATTTCGTAGACGTTGGTCTTAGTCCTAATACGTACTATGAACCAGTTGTGAGTGTAAATTGTGGAAATCTGACCTGTAAAAGTGCAAACATTATTTGTTCGCAAAAAGAGTGGTTATCGTTTGTTCATTCTAGAATAGAACTAAAAGCTAGGAAATTTTTCGAAAAATATTTTACGGAGTATGTAACGGAAGAAGTATGTCCACTAAATATAAAATCATCATTACTATTTGGTGATCTGAAGCAAACTGACATACAATTTATATTTAGAAATATAATACAGTGTGAGAGAAGCGTAATAATAACTGATTTGAATAAACAGTGTATTATATTAACGTATGATGACTTCTTAAATTTATGTGCGTTAGCCTCACTAATAACTCATAAGTTAGAGTTACTAGATGCGCAAAAATTTTACGACTTTTATTGTACGTTTGTTAGAATTGTCTCCAATATGTATAAATCTAATTCGACTATTGATATTATTTTCTATGCTAAAATGTTTTGTGAGAATATTCCTGCAATATATTATTATAACGTTCGTGAAGTGATAACATTCTATCCTCGAAGTTTCATTGCAGATGTACACAGCGAAGCGCAGACGTTATAGAGATTACAAGAAAAAACGAAAAATATTATATGAAAGATTAGAAAAATTTATAGAAGGTTTAAAATATTTAAATGAATCTTTAACCAAGTATAGTATAGAAAATGATTTATGTCAAAGTTTTAGAATGTTATGTGTAGATTAGAGCTGTAATGTGAGCAGTTATAATGCTATGTTGTATATGTTTAAGAATTTTGATTTGTGTTAGATAAACTGAAAATGTATATCAAATAAATTGTATTGTTGTATAGCAATGAGTCTTTATTGCGGTTCGAATTAGGGGGGTGTAAGGGTTAAGGTATGGAGCATTGTTTTCAGTAAATGTTCGTTTACGGTAGAGGTGTGATCAATACGCTAATCAATAAGCTCTATGTGGAGCTCCACATCCCGGGATACAATTATTGCGGTCCAGGTTGGTGTAATCAGTTGCCTTCATAATTGAGCTTTTCTTAACGATAAGTATTCTATTCTATTCATATAGGCACTAAACTTGAAAAGAGGCTTGCTAGAGGAGATCGAGGCATCAATCCTTTGGACGAAGCGTGTAAGCAGCACGATATAGCATATCATAATTACAAAGACGTAGGTCAACATCAAGCGGATACGATACTGGAAGAGGCAGCTTGGCAGCGATTTAAAGCGAAAAATTCGTTGTTCGGTAAAAAGGCAGCAGCGTGGGCCGTTAGTACTGCAATGTCGGGAAAAAGAAAATTGGGAGCAGCGGTTAGTACATCGACGAAATTTAGAAAAGAAACGTTTGAGCACTAAAAAAGTTTAAAAAAGCTAAAACATCAAAGGGAGCAAAAGGACCGTTGGTGATTGGCGGTGGTAGTGTTAAAAAAGTAAACAATAAGAGACCTAAAAACCATAAAAGGAGTAGCGTAAATTTCGGTAGCGTATTGTAAAAAGAATTACAAAAGTAATTAAGAAAACTGATATTGGAGATGTTAGCAATAATAAAAACTTAAAAAAACTAGTTAAAAAGGCTGTAGTTGCAGCAAAACGAGTTATAAAGCAGGTCGGGGGTAAAAAAAAATGTGCAGATGCCCAGACAAATAGAGTTTCCAAAACAGGGCGGCATTATTCCTATAGTTTCCATTATTTCGGCTTTAGGTGCTTTAGGCCGAAGACGTGCCCACGTTCAGCGTAGTGACCCGCGCCTTCTGCAAGAGGCGGCTTGCCCTGCGCAAGGTCGAGAAGTGGGAGGAACGATGGCGCACAGCTACCACCGGGAGACCTGTAGAGCGTCTCATCCCATCCATAGCCACTCGACGCGACATTGTAGGCCGCCTGGACCACCTCACCACTCAGCTCGTCACCGGCCATGGAGGATTCGGAGCCTATCTATATCGGATCGGCAAACGCGACAACTCGGCCTGCGCTTGCGGGGATGAGGACACTGCCGAACATGTCATCCTCCGATGCCCACTAGAGCAACAACATCGCGGAGCCGCCGATGCGCGAATGGCCGAACGGGGACTCAGATGGCCAACCACGATGGAAGACGCGCGAGCCCTATCAAGGGAGAAGGAGTGGTGGCAGGCCCTGGTGGAGTTCGCCTCCAAGGTACAGCGCCTCAAACCTGATCGAGGGTGAGAAGGTAGGCCAAGAGGACCAACGCCAAGCGCACACAGCAGCTGTGCAGAATTAGTTGTAGATTTAGTTAGATTTAGTTTTAGTTTTAGTTAGTTTAGTTTTGTGTAGTGCCGCAAGGCGGGGCACAGGTTACCTGATATTTAGGTAACAATAAATGAAAAGGTATTGGTAGTGTTGTGAAAGCCGTGAAAGATACCCAGCATGCGAAAAAACGATACGACGAAGGTGTAGAGGATAGCGGGACAAGATGACGAATGGGGCAAGATAACGAGCTCATTTTTTAAAGAAAACTGCAAACATTAAAAAGCTGATTTAGCTTTCTACAGAATACTTGGGGGTCTATA
Source organism: Agriotes lineatus (assembly GCA_940337035.1). NCBI lineage: Eukaryota > Metazoa > Arthropoda > Insecta > Coleoptera > Elateridae > Agriotes > Agriotes lineatus. The sequence goes on from CALNHX010001541.1 coordinate 123,333, forward strand.
ATACCTGAGGGCAAACACAGATGGCGCTATCAATTCTACATCGCTATAGCCCCTATATTTACATACAGTAGCGACCATGGTGTAAAGAATACAAGGTGAAACGCTCCCGGGATAGGCAGTCGTTCAGAAAATAGAGGGGAGATATCAACCAATCCCCGATGGTCCTGCTCAGGAAATCCATCACGGCCGCGATCATGGTGTAACCATGGTTGCGATCGTATATGTTGCTGGCACTGTCAGTCGATGTCAAATTCGGGGTTAGCAGGTTACATTTTCCGTCAATCTGACACCAACTGACGCAAAACCTAACCTCGAATTTGACATCGACAGCGTCTTCAACAATACACTTCAGTACTACCAATCGTGCCATTTGTCGGACCATGTCCTATTGGTTGAATTTGAGGTCCGCCCACATTCTGCGGAACGTTACACCTTGTATTCTTTACACCATGGTAGCGACAACGATTGATGTTGCCGCTGGGGCAAAATCACCTTGGTATCCCTTAAATCCCTAGCATATTTAAAAATCGCCTAGGAAGTTGCATAATTAAATTAAAATGTGACATTGACAGTTGTCGTGTTTTTCTCTTCGGGGGCTAATTTGAAGTCGAGGACGTGGAAATGCTAGGGTGTTGTGTCGATAAGTGTAAAAATAGTGGCAGAAAAGGATTTCAGGTATTCAGATCTGTTATTTTTTTATTGTTTACACTGAAATTTACCGTTTAGTAACTTTTTCTATTTTCATGTTTGCGTCAGGTTTGCCCCATGATGTCGCTACTATTTGTAAAGTACGTTTATTTCATTTTGGAACCATAATTTTGTTTATTGGCCCTCGATAGAGGGCGTAAAATGGCTTTTATAGCCCTAGGGCCTATAAAGTTGCTAAGCAGTATAACAAGCACCAACAGTGTAGTATAGCAACACCAACAATCTGCATAGAAACCATAGCACACCAGAAATGCACAGCGCCGGCATTACGACGATGCAGTAGTCTGTAGCCAAAATACTGAATCCTTGAATGTTGTCCATTTTGAGGACTAAAATGAAATAAAACGTTGTATGTACCACGTGCCTAATCACGATTATAGCTCTCGGGAAATTTAAAGCTCTCCGCTTCGCGTCGAGCTTTAAACATTCCCTCGTGCTATAATCTATTGATTACGCCCTTAATACATAAATAACTATTATTTCCTATAAAAATTTTCATGGTCAAAGAATTTAGGGTTTATGTTGGCATAACTTGGATTCCTTTAAAAAATATATGTTGGCAAAATTTGTTTTAGTAACTTTATAGAACTAAAAATTGGTGGAAAATTTAAAATCTGGCATTAAAGTTCTATGTACATCAAAAGCTCTTGCTAATCTTTCGTAAACGTCTTCTTCTGGTGTATTATGATCCAGATCCAACAGTTCCTCTGCACACTTCACTACATTTAATTTTAAAAGATTCCGTTTTTACGCGTATTCAGTTTCAAAAAAGAAAAACTGACAATTTAATTTTAAATGTCAAAGTGACAAAAGTCGTTTACAGAAAAACCTGATGAAAATAAATTTTCTAATAATTTAAAAAAAGCAGTTTTGCCAATTTTATCTTGACCTTGAAAATTTTTATAGGAAAAAAACGTACTATAATAGAGGGGCTATATACATCGCGTTTAGGAAAACATAGCCTGTTCTCAGACGTGTTGTTTATAAGAATCCGGCTGAAGCAAATAAGCAATTTGGCGATTTTTAAGAAACATAATAGCATTTTTTAACATAATTCCGGTTTATCGTGAATATTTTTAAACTAAAAAGGTAAGGCACTATTTAATTTAATTTATTTAGTTGTTAATTTTTGTCGTTGATTAAAAAAATTTCAGCTGGGGCAAGTTGACGGGGGCAAAATGACGAATTCGTCAACTTGCCCCACCGATAATAGAGGTAGATAAAAAATTAGTTAAAAATATTTTTGTTGTTTTTAGATGGAGAAGATACAAAAAGAAGACGAATAGGCGATCTTGGTCGGAAGACACGCTGATTGCCGCAATGCACTCTATTTTGTAAGAGCATAAATCTGTAAATTCAGCCAGTGTTGAGCATGGACTACCAGAAGCTACATTAAAAAACAAAATAACAACAACCAATTGCACTTACTGGTGGAAGATTTAGAAGAACTTTTTCTGATGCTCAAGAAAAAGAGTTTGTGAGCTATGTTACGGATCTGAGTATCAGAGCCTTTGGCCTCACGTCCATGGAATTCAGAAAACTAGCCTATGAATTCGCTGACATTAATAATATAAACCATCAGTTCTGCACAACCACGAAATTAGCAAATAAGGACTGGCTAGTCTTTCATGGATAGGCATAAGATAAGCCTTGGAACTCCAGAGTCTACGTCACTGGGACGCTTAATGGGATTCAACGAAGTTGAAGTTACGAGATTTTTTGACTTACTTCGAGAAATCCGATTAAAATACAATTTTACGGCGGATCGGATCTATAATGCCGATGAATCAGGATTATCAACAGTTCCTAATAAAAAACCAAAAATTTTATCACCCACTGGATGTAGGAGTCTCAAAAGTTGCTAGTGGCGAGCGTGGAAAAAATACCACAGTTGTGTCTGCCATGAACGCTCAAGGTACCTTCGTTCCACCATTTTTTATTTTTGGAAGTCAGAATGCGACCAGAACTTCTTAATGGATGTCCCCCAAACTCTGATGGCATAGCACAACCCAGTGGGTGGATGAATACAGAATCGTTTGTCCTATACCTTAAATATTTTGTTAAATTTGTTCGCCCAAATAAATAAGCACCCGTATTATTGATAGTTGACAATCATTCTTCTCATACATCTCTAGAAGCCATCAATTTTTGCAGGGATAATGGAGTGGTAATGATGGGATTACCTCCGCACAGTACACATCGATTACAACCACTAGATGTTGGGTTCTTTGGACCATCAAAGACATTTTACAGTCAAGCTTGCGACAATTATTTAGTAAGCTGCCCTGGAAAACCCATCACCGACAAAGAAGTGGGGGAATTGTTTGGAAAAGCTTTTCTAAGAGCTGCGACAGTGGGAACAGCTATTAAGAGTTTTTCTGCCTGTGGTATTGAGCCGTTTAACCCCGACGTATTTGGAGAAGCTGATTTTGCCCCTTCCATGTTAAGTGAAAGGCATGTAACTGCCGAAGAAGGATATTCGAGCAGTGACGATGAACCACTAGCCCATTCTATTAAAAAGCAGCAGCACGAATCTGTGGGTTCAGACCTTCCCGGTCCTTCAGGTTTAAATCGATTAAACCATAAATCTAATAATGAACAAGCATCTCCTGAGATTAAGACCAATCATCAGGAAAATCTCAGTTCAACTTGCACTAAAAATCCTGCAAAAGGAGACGAAACACAAGATCTTTTAGCTACTGTTGCTTCATCTAGTTCTATTCGAAGATATAATATTGACAGTCAAATTTCACTTGTCCACATGAGACCGCTTCCCAAATCCGATCGTCCAGTTAAAACTACGAAAAGAGTCAAACAAAGAGCTTCTGTTATTACCTCAACGCCAAATAAAGAAGAGCAAGAGAAGAAAAACGACGAAAAAAACGCAAAGGAAATGAAGAAAAGAAAGATTGATGTTTTAAAAGTAAAGAAAAACGTATTTCAGGATGTCAATGAAAAGAAGGTAAAAAATAAAAAGAGGAAAAAAATCAGACTTATTCTGTCCAGGATGTCAGGAGCCATACAATGAACCTCCATCGGAAGACTGGATCCAATGTATAACGTGCGAGAGTTGGTGGCACGAATCATGTACAGCTTACAAAGGGAAAGGTACATTTACGTGTGATCTGTGTTTGTAGTCGCCAACTTGCCCCCATAGGCTCGTCAACTTACCCCGGTACTGGGGCAAGTTGACGAAAATGCAACTAATTTTATTTTTTATATTTTTTTACGAGTTGAGTTTTGTTTTGTTGTAAACATTTTATTATGTATCTTAATGAAGATACTAACAGATAAAATTGGCTCCTTCATTAGAAACCCAGTAGTTAAGGCTCCGTAGCCTTTTGCCCTTAGCTTCGTCAACTTGCTCCGCCTTCCCCTACGTCAAAACAACGCTATGGAGGCTATAGCTCAAAATCGAAAGAAAGGTGAAGCATTGTATCTGCAGCCATATAGAAAAGGATATGCATTGTTCTTGATGATTTAATTAAGTACGCAAAAAATGTTCCATATTTTAGAGGTGTTTTTATGCGGAACAATTTGCCAAAATCGAAATCGTGGCGAAATGAAAATGCAATAATTAATTTGGATGATAAATCAAATCCAGGTGCACATTGGACTTGATACCGCAAACGAGGCAATCAGGTTTATTATTTTGATTCGTTTGGCAATTTACAGCCTCCAATTGAACTGAAACGTTATCTTCGAGGTTGCGAAATTTTCTTTAATTATAACTGGGAACAAAACTATAACACAAACATTTGTGGTGATTTGATTAAATTTTTTGTATAAAAAACGAGTTCAATAAACTGATTTGTCAGAAGTCAAGTAATCATGGCAAACGACATTCCGAGAGAGATAATTGTAGAAGGTCTTGGAGCCGAATTTTCTACAGGTCCGTTAGACACACCAATAATATTGCGACAAGATTTAAACCATTCATTAGGAGTATCAGCATTCTATTCGTGTAATGCAATTCTCAATATCTATCCTGGCAATAATAAGTTCTATTATGGCGTACACCATGTAACGATTCCTTCCGGCTGTTATGAGGTTGATGAAATTGGTGATTATTTGAAGAGCGAAATCGAACATCAGCAAAAAAAGAGAGGCGAATCGGCAAAAGAATCAGAGACAGTCATTAAACTGTTTGCAAATAATAATACTTTAAGATGCTAAATAACTTCAATATACGCTATCGATTTCACTAAAGAGGGCAATATTGGAGGGATGCTTGGATTTAGTTCTAAGATATTAGAACCAAACCAAAAACATGTGTCTAATAAGGACGTTGAAATTACTAAAACATCGACTATTTTTGTTGAAACCAATATAACCGAAGGAGCATACAGAAACAACGCGCCTTGTCATAGCGTTTATCATATACCGATATCAGTAGCACCCGGATATAATTTAGAAGACAGTCGAACTCAAGTTCGTCATTTTCCAATACGAGTAAGTGAGATAAGGGAAATCACTATCCGTTTGGTTGATATTAATGGAGATCTAATAAAAATTAGTCATGACACTCGTACAATTATCTGTTTAGAACTTAAATCCGAAGCGTAGCCTTTTAATGGTATAAAATAGGTTAACTGTGCACTTAGTACCATTTGTCTGCCAGTCAATGTAAGAACAACAACGACGATAATAACAAGAACAATAAAATGGGGTTATCATTTAAGAAAATCTATAAAAATAAGCAACACGCGAATCGTATAGTTAGTACCGTTCGAGGTGGTAGCGTGAAAGGAACACTCACCTGTAAATATATAAAATTTTTGGCGTGACTTGGTTTTAAAGTTTTACCTAGTTGTCAGTGAAAACAAATATCTAGTTGTGACGATGAAACCATCAAATGGTAACGGTGCAACCCCGTACAAGAAAGCTAAATTTAGCGATCCTGATCATCAGCTTAATATCGTAAAAACAGCTCAAGTTGACGATTTAATTACGAAGGAGGATTATCTATCTTTTACTCCATACGTGCAAAGCTAAAAAAATTCAGATGTTATTCGCATTGAAATTCCAAGTGCTGATCAGATAATAGTCCCGTATGCAAGTTATTTTAAAATTACCGGAACCATTACGCCTAAGACACCGGGCAAAGTATATACGATTGTCGAAAATGCAGCATGTTTTCTGTTTGATGAAATACAACTTAAAATGGGTCAGGAAATCATCGATGCATGTAAATTTCCGGGTATAACGTCGTACTTAAAGGGAATACTTTCTTATACGAAAGACGATAGCGAAGGTTTAGGTGATTCATGTTGGCGTAATGCATCGCAAGTTTTTAAGAACGGAAAATTTTGTTGTACCATACCCCTGAATCATATCTTTGGGTATTGCGAAGATTATCAAACAGCACTTGTTCGTATGCCCATGGAAGCAATATTGATAAGATCTAAAAGCGACGTGAATTGCTATCAGAGTGCAGAAAATGAACTTGAATTTAAAATTACTAAAATCTCATGGGAGATGCCCCACATAACTTTAAGTGACGCTGCAAACTTAGATATGTATGAAACGCTACGATCACACCCTGAGATTACGATCCCGTACCGGAAATGGGAGTTGCATGAACTTCATTCTTTGCCATCTACCAGTAAAACGGTATGGCGTTTGAAAAATGCAAGTCAATCAGATAAACCACGATGCGTGTTGATAGCATTTCAGACAGACCAAATCGGAAATAAGGACAAAGATGCTACTGATCTTACTCACGCTAATATAACGAACTTGAAACTGCAGTTAAATTCAACGGAATTTCCGTATGAAAGAATGAACTTAAATTTCACCGAAAACGACTATATAACTGCATTCATCGGTCATCGCAGGTTTAGACAATTCTACTATGGGAAAACGAAATCGAATAAGTGTTTACTTAGCTACGAAGATTTTAAAGATTGTCCAGTTTTTGTCATTGACTGTACTCATCAACTGGAATCTGTTAAAGAGTCAGCTGTGGATGTTCGAATTGAAATTGAAGCCAGTACAAATTTTCCTGATAAAACTCAAGTTTATTGTCTCATTTTATACGACCATATAATTCAGTATAATCCATTTACTGAAACCGTTAGCAGAATCATTCGCGATTAAAGCGTCACAACATATTAAAGAGTCATTGACCTGACCTTTTAACTTTTTCATCGCGAAGATCATAAGGTCGCAGACATCATGAAATTTTTTCGAGTTCATCAACCTTATGTCTATGTATATAAATGGACTATCCTTTCAATTGCGCTTCAGTTACTATCGTTAACTTTAAACCGTAAAATGTGGATGTGCTATGCGGCAGAGTCCTGGCCTGAAGCCATTAATTTACTAAGTACTTTAGAGCGTTTTAAATGTGAGTTTGATGCTCGTGCATTCCAATGAGACCACGACGCGGTATATCGTACTTGGGGCGATGAAGAAGAAGTCGAAAGTTTAAAGATCCAGGCTGAGAAGCTGGAACTTGCTGTCGAGAAAATAGCCGATTTTCTCCTAAATCAAAAATCAACCAGCAATTCTGGGTGTGTAACCTGTCTGTGTATTGAATTATTGAAACTAGGATTTAAAGAAGAATCAAAAACGTTAATGCCATACCGTAATCTGGAGACTCATCGAGCGCACCGCCGCTGTCCGTCTGCAACTAAACGAAAATTCGAAGAAGCTGTATCTAATGGTATTGGACAAGTTGAAAAACTCGGTTCTGTTAAGAATGCCAGTGCCTGCGGATGACATGCATGAACATTTAAATTTTTGTAAAAAACATAACTATTGGTACCATCATGGTGATAAGTGTCCAGCATGCAATGGAGAGGATTAAAATATATGTATATAGTTTTAATGTTATAATTGTAGTTTTTAATTTTAGCTTTGTTGTTTTTTAATAAATATATGTATTAAAAATATTTTGAGTTTTATTTGCGGTGTTTCAATTATTCAGACGTAAAGACAAAGAAAGAGGGGAGAAAAGAGAAAGAAGAATATATATGCAGGTTACAGTCTAAATTTCAGTTAGAAAAATGAAAATCGTGAAGCAAAAACAATCTTTGCCGGTTGCAAATCTTGATGATATGGTTGAAACTAAATAAGTGCAAAAACATGGAGAATTATTACCATATTCGATTCGTTGCATTATCCCTGGACCATCGAATTCAGGCAAAACCAATGTTATAATTAGTTTACTACTAAATCCGAATGGTTTAAGATTTAAGAATGTTTATGTGTATTCTAAGTCTCTTTATCAGTCTAATTATAAATTCTTAAACAACATTTTTAAATTGGTGAAGGGCATAGGGTACTATGAATTTAATAAAAATGCTAATGTCATCGATCCCGATAAAGCAAAATGTGATTCCGTCTTTATATTCGACGATATTGCTTCCAGTAAACAAGATAAGATTACACAATATTTTAGCATGGGTCAACATAAATCTGTAGATTCGTTTTATCTCTGTCAAAGGTATGCAAAAATTCCAAAACATTTGATTCGTGATAATGCGAATTTGATCGTTCTCTTTAAACAAGATGAGTTAAACATGAAACATGTATATGACGATCATGTGAATACTGACATGTCTTTTCAAACACTCAAGGACCTTTGTTCTCATTGCTGGTCAGACAAATATGACTTCCTCGTAATCAATAAAGATTGTGAAGTTACTGACGGCCGTTATAGAAAAAATTTTGATTCGTTTATATACCTGTAACCTCTAAACCTGTCTTCATATCAACAGCGATCGCGATGTTATGCACATCTGAAATTAATCAAAAGCGAAAAGTAGTTGGGGCAGCAAAACTTCTTCGAAAGAAGTTTAATGATTATAAACGTGATGTTCAAAAGGCGGAACAAACATATTTTCAAGAACATAAACAGGTCACCGAACCATTGAAAGAAATCGCTAAAAAATTGACAAAAGGGTTCCACCACCAAAGCCAGCAGTAACACCAAAACCACAACTGACGCCAAAACCACAGTTACGAACACCAAAACCACGCTTAACGTCTATTCAGCATCAACAACTATCAGAACCTAAAATAAAACAACAACCTGAATTTAGTGACGATGAAGAAGATAATGATACTGGTTATACTAGCTTTGGTAGGTTTAGCAACGATTTTTTTGATCCACAACAGGAGCAACAAAACCAACAACGACAACACGAGTTCGAAATGGAAAATCTAGAAAACCTTACGACCGATGATATAGTGAAACATTATACGGGCATTCTTCAAAATAAAGATAATTATTTAGATGTTGGTCGTTACGGTATAAAATACGTTAAACCTGGCGAGTGGCTTATGGGCAGAACTAAAATGCACTTACGAGGTGATAATTTAGTTCTTAACGATAAGCATTACCAGGTAACTCCTGGTTTGTTTAATTTATTAACATTGAAAAATCCAACGAAATACATAGATAAGGATGTCGAAAATTATAGGAGTATTATTCTAAACACGGATGCGCATAGAAAATGGTATCGAGACGTGGGACCAGCACAGCTAGCAAAAACTCCAAAGTTTGAGAAAATTTTGTCTCCCATTTTAGGCCAATCGAAGACAGGCGGTTTTTTGTATAAGAAATTACCGGATTCCAGTTCTGTGGAATTTGTTTATTGGCCGCTTCCGGAAATCATGAAAAGCCTACGTCTATTGATAGCTTCTAAATGGGCTGGAAATAATTCACATGAAAATGGAATAGCTTCGATTATTGAACTGCTAAAAAAAGAACTTGTTATCGCGTAATTTGTCATTCTCAAAATGGTAGTTGATAAGTTTGGACGTCAACAAATATTTGCTACAACGCGAGTAGGACTTCCACAATCTCGGGGTCCCCCTGGTATTGGCTTTAAATTAACAACCGAAAAGAATTTCCATATAGAGCACAAGAGAATTACCAATTTAGCTGATCCAACTGATAATTTGGATGCTGTCAATAAACAAAGCACTTTAATATTTACTTATTAATATGGGTCATATATCGGTACAGCGTTGCTTAAGTGAGTGCTATACACTAATAAAAACTTTTGTTATGGAATATTTTAAGATAGACGTCTCAGGAATTAAAGTAAATACAACTCTTTGTTGTCTAGTTTCTAAGGAGCCGTTATCACTAAACGAATTTTTTTTTGAGTATAAGTATTTCAGCACCAAAAATTTTTCATTTCATCCTTCTGTTAATTTAGATGCATGGTTTAATGATGACTTTTTAAACGCTCTTTTAAAGAAAATAGACGACTTTGAGCATAAAGGTTCGGAATGGAAATTGGAGGAAATTACTTCTCTTACGTTTAACGTGAACTCAGATCTTTCGGGTTTTCATCCGCCATCATCATACATCGCGTTACCGATAGAAATTGAACTAAAAAAAGCCGTGATTAATATTTGTAATGGAGATTTAGCTTGTTTTTATTGGAGTATAATGGCGGGCATAGAACCCAAATCGACCAATTATCAACGTACTAATTCGTACACTCATTACAGTCAGGTATTGAAGTGTCTAGACATGCCCATGCCTTTAAAAAGAATTAACAGATTCGATGTGGCAAATTCCATTTCTGTCAATGCCTATGCATTGAAATTAAAGAAAGGTAAATTTTTTGTATATAGCCAAGAGCTGGGTTACCTGCTACCTGGCGCCCGTATTTCTATTTTAGCTGAAGCTTTGAGTCTCGTATATGACCCACGCCCTCCTCTGGCTGAGAAGCCGGCCGCTCTTGCTTACCGCCCCTTACCACCAGAGTAACGGTAATCACGGTAACAATATACGAAAGTTTCGGAGGTGTAAGTTTAATAACATACAAAAACAAGTCAACGACTTTTATGTAGTCCATAATAAACCCAAATAAAACTATGTCATATATCGCAATTCCACGAGTTTTCTTATAACACAATGGTTGCTTTATGTCTTTTAGATTAGCAAGTACTGTAATGTTTGTTTGCTTTTTATACATCCGAGTTCCAAATTCAGACTTTTAACCCACACTAAATAACCTTAATATGTTTTGAAGTCTGCAAAATAATATCATCTTTGTTTTATACATCCGAGTTCTAAGTTCGAACTTTGAACCCGTACTAAATAGCCATAATATGTTTTGAAGTCTGCAAATAATGTCATCTTTGTTTTATACATCCGGGTTCCAATTTCAGACTTTTTACTGTATCAGTGATAGCGCTAATAGCACATATTCATTCCATTATCAAAGCATGGGAGGGAGACCAAACTTTCCTAATTTGTAAAACCCTAACTATAATCACTCTACAATCAAACCTCGAACGACATGTCAGAACAGCGCTATATGTTCCTCGCCCGTCAGGTGGAGTCGCAAGCAAGTAGTTCCATAATTCCGTATCAATTTATTCATGAACATTTTCCCAACTCCATTCCTTTTATGTTCGAAAATTGTCCATATATTTTTCTCTTAACACCCACCTTTCCCCGATGCAGCTTTTTAACTCCAGGTCCATATCATAGTCTTCACGTCGTAATTCCAGCAAACAATCTAGCCTTCCGTATTTTCCATCTCCACTACCAAACAACATGTCATTTGGGTTATGTTAACCCTTATGACACTGATACCTGGAACGTGTATACGGCTATGCGCTTGGTACACGACGCTTTAGCGCGCGAACGAAATGCCTGGGATTCATCTGATGAGGAGGACGACAAAGAGAACATAGAGAAAAAACATAATTAACAATTCTTTTTCCGGCTCTTTGAGCTTTATAAACTGTCCTGTTCAGGACAAAATAAACTTCACACATCTGTTAAGTGACTTTGATAACTTGCAAAGTCACTTAAACAAACTAACTCTGCTCTCAAACCCCCTTCCTTTACCTAAATGCACTTTCCGCCTAATTGCGCCTCTCATCTTTCCTTAAATGCACTTTCCTTAAATACACTTTCCGCCTAATTTACACCTCTCACCTTTCCTTAACTGCACTTTTCACCTATACCTGCACCCCTTACCTTGCCTTAAATGCACTTTTCACCTATACCTGCACACCTGTACAACCTTTTGCACCTGTGTGCCAGAAGTCTCATTGATATACTACTTTGAACGCAAAATGTATAAGTAATCGAAAGTGTGGGAGTCAAAGGTTACATGCCGATGGCTATTATATTTAGAGGGCAGGTGTGGAGGACAATTATAAGATAACTTTCGATGTCGCTTTATATAACGTACTGCACTAATTGCTGGTATTTGTAAACCCCATTAAGTCGATTAGAACTAAATTAATAACAGTGGTTTCAGATAATACTAATATGTAGTAATGTGAAGGCGAGCGGCACATTTTTAAGCCACTAACTAACATCTTTGAAGTTACTAAATGTGTGCTAAGAATGTAAACAGGGATAATTTAAGACAGAATGGTTCAATTGCTCGTGCTATGAGGGGCAAAGGTTACATATCTCAAGGTGGTGTGCTGCGTAAGGAAGTATGTCACCTAATTTAGATAGAGTGGCACAATGTTTTTGTGCCTGCAAGGATTTGAAACATACAAACGCGAAAATGTCAAACTGCTGTTATTATGAATTACTATACAGAGTGCGGAGAAATTTATAGATTAGTCATTAATCAGGAAAAATTTAAAGACAGGTAAAGTGTATGAGAGAAATTATAATACGCATCGAAGCATATCAGGGTTATAATTTGACCTTATATTTCGGCAAGATACAGCAATCGCAAAAACCCGCTAGTGTAGCCTAATTCGAAATAGATAAAATTTTGCGTAAGTGTCTTGCGACCCAAAATAAGGCGTTGAATCTATCACCAATTTTTATAGTCATAAATATAAGATTTGTCAAAACAAAAGCCAAATTAGCTAGATAAATCGCTCATCAATTTCATATATGTGTTGTAATTTTTAGCCCAAAATAAAACCCTATCTCTTCTGGCGCTAGAATGGGAGGCTAATGTGTTAGATCTAGAAACTGTTTATAGCCATAAATATAAAATTTGTCAAAGCAAAAGCCAAAGTAGCTAGATAAATCGGGTCTCAATTTCGTATATAACGAAAATTAACAATAGCTGAGGCATCCGCCTGTGCCTCTCAGGCTGTAAGCATCGTTGTGCAAAAGCAGTCAAGTTTTGTTAATTGTACTAGTGCAAATTCCTAATTTTATTATTCCAAACAATCACAACAAACTATCATTGGGTTGATAATGGGGTCGTGTACTATTTGTACCATGCCAGTGACAAAAAAAAAACCAGGTGTCAAGTGCTATGGGAATTGCCAACAGCTCTATCACCTAAAATGCGTCGGCTTATCCATTACCCAACTGAATATTTTAGAATCATCGGGAGCATCTTGGAAGTGCGTCACTTGTCGCGGAAATAATTCTTTGCTCGTCGAAGAAGATTACGAAGGAAACGGCCAAGTGGTGCAAAAAGATCCCTGCCTTGAGGTACCTAATGCTACATATCTACAACAGCTCTTGCAAGGTATGAAAAGTGATATTATGTCTCACGTTAGCAAAACCCAAGACGAAATTCTGCGATCCGTAACCTTTTGCAGTGATAAGGTTACGGAATTTGATCGCAGTCTAAAAAGTTTTGAGTCTCAACTAAAGAAAATGCCGTCTTTAAATGAAGAGGTTGTGGATCTTAACAAAAGATTAGCTGCTCTAGAGCAATATTCACGAATGAATAATTTAGAGATACAAAATTTGCCTGAAAAACCAAATGAAAACGTGTACGATATACTATCCGAAATTGGCAAACTAACTGGTTGCTCTATAACTAAAAGTGACATCGATATTGGCCACCGTGTACCGGCGATTTCTAATTCATCAAATCGGCCCCGTAATATTATAATAAAGCTAGTTTCCCGCAGCAAAAAAGACGAATTTTTAGCTTGCTTTAAGAACCGTAAAGGCTTATCCACTGCGGATCTAAAAATGGAAGGTTCACCGCAAACTATCTACATCAGTGACCATTTATCCCCTGCCAACAAATTATTGTATAAGAAAACCAGGGAGGTGGCTAAAAACCAAAATTTCAAGTACGTGTGGGTGAAAAACTGCCGAATATTTATGCGGAAGGACGATACATCCCCAATAAAAGTAATTAACTCGGACAACGATCTCCTAAAGCTGTAGGTCATCCACTCGTAATCGGCTATGTGTACTGTGGTTACATTAATTATTATTTTGTTTCATAATTATGGTGACAGACATTTCAGTTTATTACCAAAACGTTCGTGGTCTACGAACAAAAACCTATGAAACCTATCTAAGTTCCTTAAAGTGTAGCTTTGATGTAATCTGTTTCACAGAAACTAATTTAAATAACTCCGTTTACAATCACGAAGTGATGTGTAGCGATTACGCAGTGTACAGAAGGGATCGTTCGGTGGCAACTTCGCACAAACTTGATGGAGGTGGAGTCCTGATTGCAGTGCGCAAACATCTATCGTGTATTGAAAAACCCATGTGGTGCACCAATGCCGAGGATTTGTGGGTATCAATATCTACAACCAGCTCTTCAAAAATGCGAAAGTTACATGTGTGCTGTGTTGATCTTCCTTCTACTGATCGTCTTGCATTTATCACATTTGTTAATAATTTACAGATTATAGCAAATTCCTTGCCAGATGGTGATATGATTCTCATTTGTGGTGATTTTAATATCCCAAATCTGGCTTGGGAGCGCCAAAATAATTTGGATTATTTAATTCCTAAACACTCATATGATATTAGCGCCAAAGAACTTGTTGATTGTTTATCTTTTTGCAATCTTATGCAATTTAATCATGTATTAAATGTTAACAACAGATTGCTCGATCTTGTACTATCTAACAACGACAACGTAAAGTTGGACAAGTGTGATGAGCCCCTCGTCAAAATAGATAATCACCACATGCCATTAGAAATGTATTTAAACTGTAGCGCCTCTACTGCAATTTGTAAAGCACCTAGAAAAATGTTTATTTTTAAAAGGGCCAATTACACAATTATAAATGAAAAACTGTCGTCAATAGACTGGTACATAGAATTTCGTAACCTAAATACCGACCAGAGTGTTACTAAATTCTACTTTATTATTAATAGCATTATTACTCAGCACGTCCCATCTAAAAATATTGGAAGTCGACAGTACCCTGTTTGGTTCACGCCTGCAATTATAAGACTGCTTCGGGAAAAACAATCAGCACACAGGCAATTTAAAAGATACAAAACCTTGCACTACTATAATATATTTAGCTTGCTTAGAAAGCGTGTGCGAAATTTAATTAGCTTAAGTCATAAACAGTACTTGTTAGATATGCAAAATAATATTCGGGAAAATCCTAAAAAATTTTGGTCATTTGTATCTAATAAAAAGCTCTGTGCTGGAATTCCTTCAAATTTGCAGTATGCAGGTGCTACGGCCTCCGATGGTCCTGGAATCTGTAATTTATTTTCCACATATTTTCAGTCTGTTTTTTCTAGTGAAAAACATGTTGATAATCGTGAAACGATCTATAAAATGGTTACCAATTTATCTATTTCTAATATTACAATTTCTGATAAAACTGTTTTTAAAACTTTAATAGCTCTCGATGTGAACAAAGGCGCAGGACCCGATGGCATCCCCGCTCTTTTTATAAAGCAATGTGCTTCAAGCCTATCTCTTCCTTTATCCATTCTTTTTAATAAATCATTACGTGAAGGCTGTTGCCCTGCAATCTGGAAAACTTCGCATGTCGTGCCTATATACAAATCTGGCAATAGAGGTAACGTTGAAAACTATCGACCTATTTCTAAACTCTGCATTTTTAACAAAGTTTTGGAAAAAATTATTTATAACGTAATTTTTTCGTCGGTAAAACCTTTTATCATTCAGCAACAGCACGGATTTTTTACTGGTAGGTCGGTTAACACGAATTTACTTTCTTTTACAGAATATATATTAAAAAGTATGGACAGCCGGCAGCAAGTTGACGCTGTTTATACAGATTTCAGTAAAGCTTTTGATAAAATCAGCCATACAATTTTATTAGCAAAACTTAACTCGATCGGTATCCATGGTAATCTCCTTCGATGGATATCATCATATCTTAGGAATAGATCTCAGCTTGTTGTAGTTAATGGCTATAAATCTGAACCAAAAATTGTTTCGTCAGGCGTTCCTCAAGGTTCGCACCTGGGCCCTTTGTTTTTCATCATTTTTATAAACGATATCTCCTGCTGTTTTCGGTTCACCAAGTTTCTATTGTACGCCGACGATCTTAAAATCTTCACTGTTATCTCCAATATCCAAGATTGTATCAATTTTCAAACCGACTTAAACAGATTGAATGCATATTGCAAAAAAAAATAGTTTAATCTTAAACATTAAAAAATGCTACCAAATCAAATTCACACGTAATCGACAGGTTACTGACTTCCAATATTTTTTGGGTGTTAATCCTCTCAAAGTAGTTACTAATATAAAAGATCTGGGTGTCATGATAGATAATAAGGTACTGTTTGATATCCATATTGATAAAATTGCCAGGAAATCATATCAAATGTTAGGATTTCTAATTAGAACGTGCAAACATTTCACAAATCCCGATGCGCTTAAGATCCTTTATTTCTCTTTGATCCGAAGTCATTTAGAGTACTGCAGCACTGTTTGGAACCCCCAATACAGTACATATATAGATCCATTAGAAGGTATTCAAAATAAATTTATACGATTCTTTTCTACTAAATTTCCGTTCAACCATATTGCAATCGGTTCTCTAAAAAGGCGAAGAGAAATATTGGATCTTATACTTCTATACAAGCTTTTTAACCAAAAGTTGGACAGCCCAGATCTTTTATCTAACTTTACTTTTAGAATCCCTATTGGTAATACAAGAAGTGTTGCGTTGCTTGGTATCCCTTTTAACAGAACTAGTTCAGCTAACAACTCTCCTGTAACAAGATTATCATTGCTTTATAACTTTTATTTGTCTAATTGTAACACGTTAGATATTCATTTTGATTCCCTTCAGACGTTCAAAGCTAAACTTTACAATTGTTATTCTAGTTAAGTGTATACTGTTTTTGTTCTCATTTTGCATTCCGGCTTTTTATGTTTAATTGTGTTTTTTTTCTATTATCGATAATGTTTGCTTTCGTCTTGAGAGTCAGTAATTTTTATTTTTAATTGTGGGTTGCTGTAATTGAGCCTTGTGCTTGTTGCGACTCCGAAATAAATAAATAAATAAAAAATAAATAAATCAGTCAGTTATCAAGCAGCAACAATAATGCGTAAGTACCACAAATTTCTTCGTCGTCGCCGCTCGATTTTCACTGTAAATGTATCAACTTTGCAGATAACCTAAACGTAGTACTGGGAAACATGCAGACAGAGTGGGGTACCTATGTCATATTGAATTTGCAATTGTGTTTTTTAAATTTTATCTAATTTTTAGAAAAGGCCGTGATTGGTTATGTGCGGGAGAGGTACCAAACAGTAAGAATGAATTAAAATATGAATTTGTGGTAATATATATTATGTGTATTTCCCAGGATGACGTTGGTGTGCTCAGGGATGCTGGATCTGTGCCGGAGGCAACCCTAGTTGAAGTAGGGTGGTATCAAACCACCCGCTTCAAAGTATATAAAGATAACGAGGCGGAGGGATTCTTTTGGGCTGTATATGTAAATATGAAAGAAGTTTATTGTAGAGTAGATTCTAATAATATTTATATGTTTCAGAAGCCACACAGGCGGCCCCTCGCAGTAGTAGTATTAGTATGTAGTAGTAGTATTAGTTATAGCAATAAAAATATATATTTAAAGAGCTTGAGTAATACATTAATTCACCCCAACAATTATCCTTGAGACAAGTCCGATGGTCGTTCGGGAAACGATTGACAAATATGTGCAGATATTGTACATGTAAGCACTTACAGTCCTCATTAAAATTGCACTGTGAGAATCAGAACTTGATCCCATGGCATTGCCCTCCGGGGCCTTAAGGTACACAAGATAGGACTCAAAATATTAGTAAAATTGCATTCGTACAGCATTACGCCTCATGCAGTCAATATTTTTTATGAAGGCTGTCCCTTGCAGGGGCGAATTTAGCTTAACCTGTTGAATGTGTGATAAGGTAAACCCTATAGGCGATGGCTGATAAAGAATGAACAGGTGAGGTCTCTGCATTTTTGTGGTGGTACCTATAGGAAAAAGTTCTTTATTTAGAAACATTATGTAGTTTTGCCACAAGTTCGATTACATAATAGAATTTGGAAAAGCGCAACCGGCTCCTAGTTTCGAATTTCACATCGACGAATAAATGGTATGTAAACAATTTTCAAATTAATTACATGTTAAATACTTAAATGACTTATCTTGTTCCAGAAGTGAAACAATTAAATTAACATCTGTTAGCTGTCAGTTCAATCCCAGACCTGCTCAATATCATAAAACGAAGACATCTCAACTCCACCATCTAAAAATAGAAACGTACATATATGGTATGAAACTGTATTTTATTACTTCATAAATGTTTCGCAACTATACTTCATACAATTTCGATTTGTTATTGCAAGAATTTGAAACGTATGCACCTGTGAAATGTAAATACGTACCTCTTTGCATTTGAGAATTTAATAACGGATATTTAGTTGGAAGTCAAGCGCTTAACTTATTTTGCCGTGAATTTGACCTCAATTTTGGATGTATAAAACCATTACGTTGCAACGATTATGATATTCTATTTAGCAAAAGAACTACACATAGCATTTGGGAGGTGGAGAAAATACGTTACAAGTTGCAAAAGTCGGTTGTAAAATTTGAAAAAGGAGGTGCCAAATTTGATTTCATATTTCTTTATGAGCGTCCCTCTAATATATTTCAGAGCTTTGATTTTAACTTCTTGTGTTTGTATCTAAACATAACGGAAAAGAAGTACGTTTTATCTACCCAATTTTTAGAGTTCTTGCAAACCAATTTAATAATTTGGAAACGGTCTTCGATAGAAGGCTACGAGTATGCTAGAGAAAGTAGATATTCTAAATACATAACTGATGCAGCACATTGCGTAAAAGTATTTGATTCTTGTTCACACCGTAGTCATCCTTTAAAACGAAAATTTAAAAGAACAGTTTATAAACTAATCATCTTTTTTCGGATTTATAGACGCATTCTGGTTGTTAGAAAATTCAATAAAGTGCTTCTTGAGTTAGATTCATATTTCTACATGCCAATATCGGAACCTGCTTTAAAAGTAATTGCAGGAGAGGACTATTTACTTAATTGTCTCGTTATCTTCCAAAATCCCCAACCTATACCCTAACCTAACTAAATTAGCAAAAGACGTAAAACCATCTGGTAGTTCGGAAACAGAACTAACCGATGACGGGGACATGAGACTAGAACAGAATCACTACCACTTTCATTACTTTTTAAATTTATCAAGCCATTCAATGGGGATAGAAAAGAACTCACTACATTTATCCAAATTTGTAATAGCGCCGTTGAAATGGCGCAACCAAACCAAATTCCTCATTTATTCTTGTATATTGCATCACAATTTTCGAGTAACGTAGTCAATGAAATTAATTTAGAGGAACTTCGAAATTGGGGAGAATTAAAGAAAAAACTAAAAAGCTACTACAGTAGAGTAAACTATTTGAATCAGTTACATAAAGAACTTGAAACAATCAAACAAAACTTTAACGAGAATATTACGGATTTTTATAAACGGTTAGAGTCTGTAAAAAATGAATGCATCACTGTAGAAATGAACGACTGTAGTAATCCCATTGAACTTAATGGTCTTAAGAGATCCATTCAAAGAACTGCTCTTAGACGTTTCATTTTACATTGTCATCCCGAAATTTCTCAAATGTTAAGAGTTAGGGACATCAATACATTAAACGCGGCATTTTCAATAGCCTGACAAGAAGAAAAAAATCTAACTTACACAAAGCCAACTCATAAAAATACTTCGCAATTTTGCTCATATTGCAAGCAGAATAATCATTCTACACAAAATTGTATGCGAAAACCCAGAGCTCCTACACAAGATTATTCTAAATTCCAACCTTTAACAATTTTGATAAACCACAAGTTACAAGTAGTTACGATCCCCGTAAATTTTGCAATTACTGTAAAAATAAGGGACACCTAATAAATGAATGTCGTAAACGGCAGTATAAGGAACAACATTTTCAAAATTTCCAACGTAGCGGTCCGACCCACCAAAGGGTTAATCAGGTAGGCTCTGTACGCAAATTCATGTTTGCTGATTACCCATATGCCTTACCGATGGAATATTACAAGACAAATCCTCCTGGACCGGGAGACGTAGGCATCCCCGGGCCAGATGATGTCTATGTTAGACCAAATTCGAATCATTTAAACTCCAATGTGCCACTGGAAACGAATGCCCTTCCAGCGGATACACAGATTCAAGAGGCATTCAACACTATGTTAGCAATGTAACTTCAAATTCGTCACAACGTACACTTATCTTCAGATCGAGAAATTCGCATAAACCACTAACATTTCTAATCGATATGGGTGCCACAGTTTCATTAGTAAAACACGATTCTTTAATTCAGTCAAAAACTTGGCTCCGAAAAAACGAAATTATTTCTATCACGGGAATAAACCCGAACATTCCTATCAACACAATAGGATCCACTGACTTACATTTACAATTAGACAATTTGGAGATATCGCCTAAAATACATGTCATTAACTCATCCAAAATTTCCACTAATCACGATGGTATATTACGAGACGATTTTTTCCAAATTCAAAACGCTGAGATAAGCTACAAGGACCATACAATTAAGATACAGAGTCACGTAATTCCATAGTGTATATGATATACAAACCACAATTCAATCACAGTTGCATAAAGTGTACACTATAAGTCAGTATAAGAAAGTCTTAAGTGCTTTAGATGATAAAAGATTTTTGATTAACAAAATCGAAACTGTTCCATGGGATCACTATAAGATTAACGAATACAGACAGCGACAGTTGTTGTAGGTTATGCAACATATAGAATTAATGTTTGATATACGTACATATGTTTACATAAATGATTGTATATGCACTATGTATATAGAACTATAAAATAAATGTGTTTATTGTCAATGTTTTCACCCCTTTTTATTTTAAAATTTGTAAAACCAGATGTGCAAACCGATACCGCACTAAGTCGTTTTAAGTCATTGTGTTCTGTTACCTAGTGCATCTGAAGAGGGGCCCCAGACGAAACGTCAGTATGGACACTGCCTTCGTAGATCTGCAAGGGTTCCGTGGTGAGAAGAAGCAGTTTATTCCGAAAGAAGTGGCTGTTATTTCAGCAGATGGTAATCAGCTAGCAATTTTCGTTTTAAAACCCCCAGCAAATTATGTCACTCTGCCCTATTTCGTAAAAAAAGGCATAAACTATATGGAGCATAGACATCACGGCCTAGCATGGAATTCTGGTTCTATACATTTTGATAAATTTGAAACTGAGCTAGCAAGACTTCTCAAAAAATTTGAAAAAGTGTACGTTAAGGGTCAAGAAAAAAAAAGAGGTTCTAAGTGTTCTGAATAAAATCGTCGTGAATCTGGAAGATCTCAAGTGCCCGTCTTTAAAAGTTCTGCGAAAAACTACTGCTGCCTTACGCTGCCTTAATCACAATATCCGTTCTCCGGTGTGTGCATTGGAAAACATACTAATTTTATCAGATTGGTGGCGCAATGAATACAATGGAAGTTCAGAAAATATTGCAAACAATCCCGAGTCTGTTGAATGTGAAACGCCATGTTTTTGCTTTTGATCAACTTCCTACAAGAATTGTGCGGCTGGATTGGGAGCGTCTTAAACTTTAAAATGCCACAATGAAATTTGTCCTACGATCCCATGTAAACGAATTCTGATTTTATTACTTGCAGCCTTTTTAATTTGAAATGTTGTACACCTCAAACTACAGTTTTGTAAATTGCTAGCGGATTTTTAGAAAATAAGACATTCAGCTGTATATTTATTTTTATATTATTAAGTATTATACGAAATAAGAACAATATATTTGTTTATTACAAAGTGTTTGTGTTTTTTATTTCTACTCTGCTTTTGTTTTTCACGAATCTGCTCAAAAATAATTTACATGAATTTGATACTAGTGACTATGAAAAGGACAACATTTTTCCGTCAGTGATTAGCGAGTGCCAGGAACTCAAGGTTAGTGCCGCCCTTGGCGGTAATCAGTATATTCAAAGCAGATGATTGTCCCGGCCTTCGAATTGATTTGGCTCGGTTGTTTAGAATTATTTTCCGTTAATTATATTTAATATTTGGAATTTGAATTCCGAAACCAAAAGATTCGCATTCACAATCACTGTAATTACTTGATTATATAGTTCGATTTCATTCATGCCTTTGTTTGATATGTATCTGGATATTATTATATTTAATCTTGATCAATATTCAAGGTTTTAATTTTGATGTGTTGACCCTTTGTAAAAGGTGCATTCACGCCTTTTTTATTTCAATAGCCTAAACAGAAAGGTTTTATCAAATGACTGAGATATGCATATCCCACGATTGATTTGAAGTTACAGTTATTAGAATAACCCGAAAGGGGTTTTTGATTTTTATGCGTGTCGCAACCTTCAGTTAATGTACACAACCTTGTCTTGACTTTAATTGCATTTTAATTATTCTGTTTATTTATTACTCACTCTACAAGTCCATTTATTAATTACTAATTAAACGCTAGTCACTTGTAGTTCATTTTAATTCTTTGAAATCTTTTGATTTCTGGCGCCCATTTCCTTTCCCTTTTTTTTAAGACATTCCAGGGTACACAGCTGATGATTTGAACCTACGATCCAAGGCCGCCGAAATTGAGTTAGCTCGGCCATCGCGGTAAGTAAAGATTTTTCAGAGCTGCCGTGGTGTATAAACTGTAGGGGAGTTGATCTGCGATTTTTACTACTATCGATTAATTTTATTAATTAATCACAGGTCGGCTTCTTTATTTTCATATCTAAAATTGAATCTCAAGAATTCTCATAGTTTAGCTAAAGAACGTTTACTTTCTAGTAAAACCAAATCTAAAGAATACTACGATACTAAACTCCAAAACCCCCGTGTCTTACCTGGAGATCTAGTACTTCTTCGTAATGAAGCCTCTCGATTATAAGAAAGTAAAAAGTTACAACCAACTATCAAGGTCCTTATGAAATCGAATCTATAACTGATTCTAATGCTATTAGAAGATTAGGTAACAAGACATTTCAAGTTCATATCAATCGATTAAAATCTTTTACAGATTAATTATTCCATCCCTTTGCCATGGTTACAACATCGATCCAATCACAAATGGCTCCGGATTAGTCTACAATTCTACATCCCTCAAGGTACATCTAGTATTACAGCTACAACCTGGGATCTTCTTATTAACCTCGATCTATCTGTTTTAGATACCGAATTTCATAATTTTCTTCACCTAGAATCTCAGTTACGTACCCTATGAACATTTTTTTCAGACAACCCTATTAAAAAACCATGCGAATACGCTTTAAATCCGTATTTACATCAACAACCCCTTATTCAACGTCATTATTCTACTCCTGCCGATTTAGTCGAACACGACAAGAAACACACTAAACGATCCTTAGATTTCCTTGGTACTGCCTGGAAATGGATTTCTGGTACGCCTGATGCTTCTGATGCAACTTATTATGATGCTATTAAAAGTTTACAAGATGACCAAGATAAAATTGAATTATGATTAAAAGAACAAACTCATGTTGTTAAAAATACTCTAACTTTATATAACGAATCTGTTTTCTTTGAAAAATCTAACTGACAAATTTAATAAAAATACCGATCAATTTCAAATTCTAGCTAAACTACAAATAACTACTCCAGGAGATTTACTCAATGCTGTTCAATTAATTGACCTCGTAAATCAACTTTCCTTTATAATGAAATCCCTGACAACTAAATTGGCATGGTGTTAAATAGTATTTTATTTGCTAAACCAAATATTCTGTCTCCTATAGTTATCGACCCTAAACAACTTATAATAGAATTAAATAAAGTTTTCTTCCAGTGTCTCGAAAGTTCCCAGTGACATTATTAAACGCGTTACGCACATCTATTATTAGATCTTTCGACCCTTAATGTTCTATAACATGCACCCAATTTAATTTTTATATTGCATGTTGCCCTTATAGACTCATTTATTTACAATTTCTATTCCATTTATTCATTACGATTCCTAATCCAAATGACTTTAATGAACATCAAATGATTGTTCCCTCTCACAAGTTTCTCCTTATCACAACAGATAAGCAACGTTATGTATTAATGGATAATGATTCTCATTGCAAGTCTATAACTTCCACACATTTTGTATGTAAAACTCAAGAATTACGTACGAACTTCATTTAAACACACTTATACCAAGCTACCTTCAACTTGCCCCAAGTTGTCTCTACAACGTCCATTATTTCTATGGAATTACATCAAACCCAACCAATGGCTGATCACCACCACTTCTGAAGCACATATGGACATCACTTGTGACGAGAAGACGAAACATATACTTGTGCCTACTACTTTTCTATTATACTTACAGCCGACATGCTACGCATATATTGGTTCCGTTTCTACAGTGAGTCAACGTCTGAATTCAATGTTACAATCTATCTACCTGAAACACCTATCTTCCTGGATTGCTGTGATCAATCACCACACGAAAATGAAGACATTCCTGTTCTACATTTTCAACATCTGGATCCAGTACCAATGCACATAAGTGACATTCAACTTGCATCAACTTCAACATGTATCTGAAGAAATCGACATTCTTCGTTTACAAAAGCATGTATACCGAAATTTACCTTGGTATTCATTTTTATCAATTATTGTTTTGATTCTCATTTCTCTTTGTTTATGTCATTGCTAAGTGTAATTCTATCTTATTTTGTTACAAAGGCTTCTGTAACTCTAAGCCGGACAACCATCTGCCCTGCATTCGAATTTTGAATAACTGCTCTGGACAAGACACCGATTTCTATCGACCCCCCCCCCCCTGTCTCTCGTTCTCTGCAATCTATCCATTCAAGCACCGACCAGGAACCTGAGCAATTTATGATGACTTCCTTGTTAACCGACATTGCTCCACGTCGCTCTAAACGACTATCCAAGGATACAACTTCCTGGCCTGCAGAATGATGTTCTTATCAACAAAACATCATACCATATATGTCGCTCAAATCAACGACCGACACGTCGCTCAAATCAACGACCGACGATGATCATCATTGATCAGCTGCTGCACCATCCTCAACCAAGCACATTTCCTTGCTTGAGTCCTGATCGGGGAGATGTTATGTGCCTCTGTGCCTATATTATTGCTCTCAGTGCTTTTATGTACAGTTGCTCTGTACCTAGTATTTTATGTACACACCTTTATGCTATGTTACCTGTGTACATTTGAAAATGATATAAACGATCGCTCAACGCAGCGCTTGGAATATTTCTTAATACTTCTTAGAATACATTTAATCATGAGACACGAGCCGTTAGCTCTTATCAATTGCGAGAAACTGTTTTCATTCATATTTTCTTGGAACTCAGAACTCGTGATGCCAAATCATGCAAAACACTTCCAAGAAATAACTGTCAAAACATATTTATTTATTCACACTTTTTTACTCTTTTACCTTTCTGTAGCAAGTGCAATTGCATTTATCGATCACATTATTAACTTATTGTACTATTTTAGTATCCTTTGTTACATTATCATTCAGATTTCTAATATTATGTGGAAATGAACTATTTATCTGTTGACGCGTGCCATGAGAACGATAACGTATTTTTCCTATTTTAATTCTTTGTTTACGAGTGTGGTAACTGTTCGGGAGTGTTAACAAGTCCAATAGGAGAGTGTAAAGGATGCCTAGCATGTTATCACAACAAATCCATCTTAAAATGCTCACATCTTTCTAACCCTATTTTCTTTACTATAGGAGTGTTAGTTGGGTGTACTGCAATAGCTATCCTAAGTTGTAATTACCTCAAATTTAAAAAAAGGATTGATCTGTTGTACTATCCTTCAACGTAAGAAAACAGAGGGAAAACAAAAGAAAAGGACAGAAGAAATACTATTGGAGTTAATGGAGTATAATGAAAGACGAAACGGGAGAGAAATTGAGGAATCCGAAAGTTGATTTTCATATTTCTCTATGTAATATACGCCTTCATTGTATATTCATAATTAAAAGTACTCAAATTATGCTACAGAATGTTGTAAGTGTTTTAAACTGATTATTTTTTCGTAGCGATCTCAACCAATCAGAAGGCTGGATTTAGTAAGTTATCTTATATAATTTCGATTATACAAAATCGATTATACTAGAGTAACTTCACTACGCGACGCAATACATAACTTTTGTCAACTTGATGTTGTTTTCATGGAGATGACTTTCAGCTAGGTTAATATACACAAATCGAGCTGCCAATAAAATATTTATTTGTTCCTAATATCGAAATTTACGCAAAAAATAATCAAATCGAATACAATGCGTACTTCGAACAGGTTATACGTCGCAAACTTCCGCTAACGCGGTCGGACTATTTAACCTGTCAAACTGACACCTTTTTATTATTGTGCAACAAGTTATCGACATATAACCCGATAATATCGAAGTACTTATAGTATTACTTCCGACTATACCACTCCCTCTAAGATCAATCAATGAAAAACGGCAAAATGCGTAGTTACGCATGTACTAACTTTTGATAATGTACATGGCAACTGATAATCACCGTACCTTCCTGATTAATAGGTGATAATCACACGCCTTCAAAAACATCACGTTACCTGTTGTCAGTACAATTGTCATAACAACCACATTAACTGTACTTTTAATTTTTAAAATACACTATTCAAACGTTGTTTATTGACTCGTGATATAATCTAGCCGAATGCAACTCGTGTCTTCTTGATTATCAAATCATTTCTGTTTCCACTCGATATATTGTTTTGCGTGATTGCCAAACAATATATCTCGTGTAAACAGAAATGATTATTTGATAAACAAGTAACAAGTTGCATTAAATATGAAAAAACATATTTCTGCAAATTTCTTTATTAAAATCCTTTTCGTGACCAACGTGCCGCTACGCCACATAACAGTGCGGTGCCCTGAGTCAGTCTATTAATGATGAGCACAGCGTTGTTTTCAATACTACTCCGTCCTCTCAGCAGGACAAAACCCCTTCCAACAGATTCTTCATAAAATTTTGCCTATCTGTTGTGCAAGTTTGAACTTGCTAGGAACGATAGCAGCCGAGGTACAGCGGATTAAGCATTTTTCATTAAGAATTCAGTGTGTTCAGTGGCGTGTACAATAAGTGTGAACATGGAATTTTGTCTCCAAAAAAGAGTTTTCACGAAAGCTACTAATTTTGACGACAAATTGAATTCCAAACGGAGTAAAGCAGTTTTTGGAAATGATTATCTAAATGCAGTGTGCGAAGGGACCATTACAAAACTTGATGGATCGACTTCAACTGTTTTGTGGGATTTCGACCATAAGGAAATTAAAATTAATACTAAATTGTTAAAAAAAAGCGGGTAAGTGAATATAAAATATATATTTTCTTCATGAGCTGTACAAAAAATATTGTTTACATTTTGAGTAAAAGGAGTTTTTATGGTATTTGAACTTTTGAACTCACTTTGTTGGTTTACACTCCTGCCATAAAAACCTATTATTTCTAGATATAAAAATCTGGTGTGATACAAACACACAATTTCCTTTTACAGTGATCTTATAATTAGCCAGAAATTTTATTATTTTTAAGCATTTGTCAAAATTTTTCAAAAATTATAAGTTCTACAGAAACTGTACAAAATAGATTATTAGTTGAAGAAACAATTGTTTTTTAATTTTAAGCTGAATTTAAAAATGTAATAATATACCGGGTCTTCTATTTAAAATAGGAGTTAATAAAAAAGGGAAAAATAACACAAAAGAAACCCATTTTAGAGGTATTCAACTTGAATATCACCTATCGCACATCAATACAAATTAAAAATGTAAGAAAATGAATCCAATACTCTATTTAAAAAGAAGTAAAAAAGTACAATTCTAATATTTATTTAAAATAATGGACTATGAAATCAGTAACTAATTTGGTATCTTTTTAATCCATGTAGCCCCAATAAAGAATCAAGCCACTGATCGTAAACGCAAAAGTATTGAAAATTCTCTATCATGCACTGAAGAGCCTATGGCCAGCACAAGTCGCACAACTACTTCGCCACGATATGCAGTTTCATCATCTTCGTCATCGAGTGAAGATGAAGATGCACATCAGGGATATTTACAAGAAGAGGAAATCGAGCCATTACCTGCTGAAAAAATAATAATTGCGCATGAAACGCCATGGAAGCTTGGGGAATCAACAAAAGTTAACGCATTTGGCGATATAAAATACAAACCCAAATTAAATGGTGTTAATAATAACATACATAATATGAATGAGCTTGATATGTGGCTTTTGTTCTTTCCATATGAAGAAATGGATAATATCTTGGAGGCTTGCAATGCAAATGTAGACTCTCTAACAACCAAAATTGGAAAATCCGAGTTTTTTAAAGTTATTCGATTTTTATACGCCATGAGTACCAACATTTTACACACCAGGCGCGAATATTGGGCCACAGAAGATGAAAACCAAATGTTTACCAGTCCGTCATTTGGAAAACGTTTTGGCATGGGGTTTGAATTTATTTTAAATCATCTAAACTTTTCAAAAGGCGTTGATGCAGAGATTGACAGGTGGAAGTGCATCAAAGATCTGATTGGCATGCTGCATGCGAAATTGAACGATGTTTTTATACCAGGATACAAATGTTGTGCTGATGAGTCCATGTTCACCTGGTATGGAAGAGGAAGTTATGATACACAAGGACTGCCAGCTGTAATTAAAATTAAATGAAAACCAAAAAAAATTGGTTGTGAAATGAAGACTTTGGCAGCCGCTAAGAGCAATATAATACGTTTAGAAATAAATGAAGCAAAATATTTAATGCGCCAATTTTACGATTGACAGAATCGTGGCAAGAATTGTTGTAGCTGATTCGTGGTTTGCGTCCGTTAAAACAACATTGGAGTTGGAAAAAAAGGTCTACATTTTATAGGAATTGTAAAAACTGCAACCAAAGAATTTCCTATAAAAACTATTAAAAGAGAGATGCCCACAGGAAAGGGGAGCTACAGTGGTTGGGCAAGCAATCGTCAATTATGTAAAACTTATAAGCTGCGCATGGCGCGATAAAAAATTCCACGTCTGTGAGATCATGCAGCACAACTTTGGAAGGAGCCCCTGCAAAGAAAATACGCAGTGACGAAAATGGGCGAAATTATGTTTTGCAAGTGCCTAGAATTAAAATGGTAGAGGAATATTTTGAAGGGGCTCCATCAGTTGACGTACATAACCATTTGCGTCAGTCCGGGTTAGCCTTAGAAGTGTGGCATACCCAAAACTGGAAACACAGAATGTATGCCTCAATTCTAGGCATTATAGAGACTAATGCGTACTTGGCTTTCCGATATTTTAGAAAAGATGTAAAAACGTCACATGCCCAATTCACCAAAAATTTAGCATACCAGCTGGTAACCAATCACTCGGAGACTGATAATAATCAAGCAGAGGGTCGGAGAAGCAAATAACTCCTAGAACTTCGGTAGCTCTGCCAAATCATAGCTTGATAGCATTAAGCATTACGTCAAACAGAACAAGGGTGCAACGAAAATGTGTCATTTGTTCAAGAGTTAGAAAAGTACAGCAAAAAGCTAGTTATTATTGTCTGGGTTGTGGTGAAAACGTTGTTCTCTGTACGCCAACAACAGGGCGTGATTGTTTTGCATACCATATTGTAAATGGTGTTACTAACAAAAAATAGATACCTACATAATCATTTCTTCAATTAATTGAAGCTCAATACCAGAATACACGTTTTTGTTAAAATACATTTAGTTATGGAATTTTATAATTATTATTTTTATATATTATATTTTTTTAAACAGAAATAAAATATTTTTCCTTGAACTACCATGCATTAATTTTTTTTAGTAATAAATGATAACTATATTTTGCTTACTACGCCCATGGAATACAGCTCCGTACTGCCGGTATGAATCCACGTCCTGCTGGGAGGACACACGCTATTTAAAAGTTACGTCCTACTGGCAGGGCTTATGTCTCTGTCCAACTGTCCTGCCGGAAGCTGCTTGGACACTCTATCATTAAACCAAACAAATTGAGATTACGATACAAACAATTGTGATACGATACAACGTAAATGAGTTAAAAAATCGTCGAGGTTAACCTACGAAAATGGAATGTGAAGTCTGTAAATAACCCACAACAGCAATTTTTAAATGTGATATATGTAAAACACGAAGTTGTAAATCTTCGGAAGTAAGTGTTGGAACTGAATTCCTGCGTTTTGAAATTGTACTGTGCAAAGTGCACAAAGAGAATATGAACTAGCATCGATGTTTCAACTTTTAGTGCAATGTAAGGACAAATTAATTGACACCAAAGAAGTCATTATCACAAAGGATCATTTGATAGAGTTTGGAAGAACGGATAGCACAATTAGAAAAAGAATTGGAGGAAGAAATAGAAGTAGTCAAGTAGTCGATCAGGGTCGATTAAGAGAGAGAAACAACTTTATTTATAACAAAGTGAGGCTGCTTGCATTTTGCAAGTTGCTTTGTAACACAGCATACTTATCTATCTACACAAAGTTTTGATTAAAAAATATTTTCAATAATTCTAACCATAAATATGATGGTGGACTATATGAATTTAATCGCTTAATATAGATTCTGAAAATTCTATTAATTTCTTCTTTTCTAATCAAAATGTGGTAAAAAAACCTAAAACATTTTTCGAAATAGTTCCTCGAGCACCGAACCAAAGGCCATATACCTCGAATTGTCTTTTCCCATATTTTGTACTGTATCTTCTATTAAGCGATTCATTGCAGCTTTCATAAATAGATTGCTTTTCACGTTGCACTTTTTCGCCTTGGTCTTCATTGTTCGTTTCAAATCGTATCGTAGGGTCCACTATTATTGCTCTCTGTGATTTATTGTCAAATGCTACAATATCGTTATACCTATTACTCCCGTTGCTATCAACTGCGTAAACTTCCTCATAACAATCAAAATCACGCTCACTGAGAAGACTGGTGATTTCATGTTTTATTTTATGATGGCGATTAATAATCATCAGGGAATTAAATGAACAACTGCCGATTACATGAGCAGGAGTTTCATTCTTTGCCGCATCGACGGCAAAGGTTCGACTGTTATTCAATGTATCCCCAGGTACATCTACGTTTTGATAAGCGTAGTTATACTCTATGGTCTCGATTGGAATTTGAATGTGGCAACGACGCTCGGCATGGGCATGATGCTTGTCTTCATGCATAATGCTCCATGTATTGGAAACAACTCATCGGCAACTGTCATGATCTTCCTGGGGATATTTATTTTCTTTACGTATACCCAATTCGGTCGTGCAGTAACTGATTTAGTGTTGCAATTCACCGAAACGATGGTGATATCACCAGTGCGGGTTAACCCCCCAGTGGAGATGGAACCACTCACGACGGTTAGAAACGCATGGCACTTACTTGAGTGGATTATGCCGCAGACAACCGTCGGGATATGGTACATCGTCCGTCAGACAATGGGATGTGCTTTTCAGACAGCCATGTTGCTGGATGAGATATCTGGACCAGGAGCTGCCATAACAGCAGGCGTTGCTACAACTAAA
Source organism: Agriotes lineatus (assembly GCA_940337035.1). Taxonomy (NCBI): domain Eukaryota; kingdom Metazoa; phylum Arthropoda; class Insecta; order Coleoptera; family Elateridae; genus Agriotes; species Agriotes lineatus. Next base: position 154,817 of record CALNHX010001541.1, read on the forward strand.
GATTAGCGCCGCGTGGTTGGACGATCTGGGAATTATGGATCCAAGTGGATTTGCATATTCCTAGGCGATATCGCTATAAGTGTGATGTTCGCAGGAACTGCTAAGATTACTGGACTTGCAATTGGAGCTGTATTCGGTACATTGTACTGGGTACTAATAATGAAACCAGCATGGCAAGGACGAGGAGTGGTTTGCGCTTGGGTGAAGATGAACGTGACCACCCAGTTGTGCATAGGATCTGGTCCAAGTGGATTAAGGAAGTTAACAGCCTATATGTTCATGCTTGGCGCCATCATGGCTCACGCGATGGAAGCCATGACCTCACAGATATTTGTGTCTGTCTCGAGGATTCTCGCTTCAGTCAAAGGTCGTCTGAATAAGCTGCAGGTGCGTTCGTGGTAAACATACGCTTATCAGCTTATCAGTTGTGCAAGAGCTTATACGAGCTAATAATAAGATGGCAAGAAAAAATTCTAGTAGTGAAGCCAAAAAAAGTTCAAGAAAGTAAAGTAACAAGAACCCAAATTGAAGAAAAGATTGACCCAGGAAAAATCAAAGCTGAAGTCTCAAGAATGAAGTTAATTAAAGATGGAGCAGTTGCACGAAGTTGTGAAAGAAGAGAAGATTTAGTGAGTGTATCTGATAGTATTCAAGAGCAATTTGGTGAAGATTATGAGGTAAAACGGCCAGAAAAAAAAAGTTTCCAAAAATAAAAATTATAAACGTAGAAGAAAAATTGTTGACCGATGAAAATGATTTTATAGAGAAAATTATCTTGCAGAATGCCATCACCACTACAGAAGCTGAGAGAAATATATCTGTGATAACGCACTTAAAAGTAAAAGAGGTAAGCAAAGTGTAGTTATGGAGGTGGATTCTAATACATATAGTCTAATACAAAAGAAAGAAATATTGTCGATTGGGTGGAGATCTTACACATATTTTGATCATATCAATATAGTGCTTTAAATGTTACAAGTTTGACCATATGGCAAAAGACTGCAAATCTGAAAAAAATGTTTGCCCAAAATGTACAGGACATCATAAAATTGACGTATGTCAGTCTCAACCAATTGTCTGTACTAACTGTAAGTATGCAACAGATGTATTGAAAGTTCCAAATAGTAATTATAATCATCACGCATTTGACAAAAACTGTGAGGCGTACAAGAGAATATACAGAGAACTATAACAAAAAGTTAGTTACCCAAGTATTTATCCTTCATAGAAATAGCAACCAAAGGGTAAGTTAATGTATCTAAACATACATAAAATTCAACTAAGTTTAATAATTAATAGTTGGAAACCCTTGATAGTGTGATTATCCGAGACATGTGCAACATATCAAATATCTGATTGTGAAATTCATCTCGCGGGATATTACCTCATAAATACAATATCACACAGCAGGCACGCTGGTGGAACAATCATTTACATAAAAGAAGAACTACGGTCAAAAACATTGTTAAGAGCATCATATCTGAATAATGTGTGGATAACAGGTGTAGAACCTTCAACAAACAACCAAAAATTATTAATGTTTAGTATATATCATTCACCTACGAGGAAAAGTCATTAAGTAAGTCACAAAAGGCTATTATAAAAATACTTAGAGAAATACTTAGTCGAAAACAAGTTGCATTTTTCAACAACATTTATACACTTATCCCATCGCTTTATGAATGCCCCAATGCCTGGTGCATAAAAATCTTTGGGCTGCCGTCTGAACCACATGCGTACCTCTTGTTGAACAGGTCGCTGTTCGCCAACAACTTTTGAGCGTCCTTGAGAGAATTTCTCGACCCAGTTGTACACTGATTTACGCGACAAAAACTTTTCACCGTAAACAGTAGACATTTGCTTATAGAAATATTTTGCAGAAAGTACTTTTGCCCAGAAAAAACGCACGACAGCACGCTGTTCTTCCACAGTACACTCGCCATTTTAACACTGCCTGCGCACGCGTGTTATTGGAACACGGCACCTGTTACTTGACTATCATAAAGCTGGAATGTGCTGCCACCTAATGACACATAGGGAAATAGCTCACTGCTATTTTCAGCTTTCCCGCATCAGTTTGTGACTTACTTAATGACTTTCCCTGGTACAAGTAAGCAGTGACGCTGTTTTTTTATCATATATGGAAAACTTTTTTGAAGAATATGAATCTAAAGAAGGCAACACTTATATGTATTGATGACTGTAATATTGATATGTCAAAAAGCACTCTCTACTCTGAAAAATTACGGAAATTGATATTACAAAATGGATTATACCAAAGTCTGAATAGCTTCACAAGAGTGTCAAACCAGACGTCAACAATAATAGATTTATTAATCAGAAATGACAAAAATCTAAAACCCCAAGTACATATAACACCAAAAATTACAGATCATAACATATTAACTGTTGATATAATAGAGGATGACAGTGATAAAGAGGGTATTACTAAGTATTATAGAGATTACAACAATTTTGATGAATTAAAATTTCAGATTGATCTGATGGATACAGAATGGGACAGGAACTGTGCAGACACAGGCACACTAGCAGATAAATTGGTAGAATCCATAACCACAGTACTAAATAGATATGCTCCTATAAGAAAAAGTGATCAAAAAACAATGGGCTGATAAAAAAATACTAGAAATTAATGTTAATGTACAAAGAAGAGGCCAATTATAAAAAGCTGTAATAACTAAGAGCAATGATTATTTTAATGAATACAGGACTCAAAGAAATAAAGTAGTAGATATGATTAGACAACAGAAATAGTTATTTTCATTACAAGCGTCGAAAGTAGCAAATATCGTGCGAGTGTTGATTAGACAAACGAGGGCGTAGCGAAGCGAAGCCCGAGTGGATCTAAAACACGAGCACAGATATTTGCACTTTCGGGCGAGTTATGAACACTATTTTTTAGACGACCACTCAAAGTAAATTGTATTTTTAAGAATTGTTTTTATTTCGTTTTGCAAAATTGATTGTTATATTATTATTGGTACAATTGGCAAAAGCGTCTGGATGATTTAAATCACGGTCTGCTGAATTGTGTGACAAACGTCAAAGTGACGTTTGTCACACAATTAAGCAGGCCGTGTTTTGAATAACTTTGTGCCGTTACGATATGACTAGTACGATATAATATCGTGCTAGTGTTTGAAATTGTCAACTTTCTGTAGTAGGCTGCTGTCGCGATAATGTTACTTTCATATGTGGTTTTCTAAAAAGTACTTATTATAATTCAAGAATAGATCTAACTAAAAATAACTCAACAGAAATGTGGAAGACCATTAAAACACTAGTAGGGGGAAAACAAAAACTAAAAAAGCAGGAATATACTTTGAAGGCAATATAGAGAGAGAGAGAGAGATTGTTGTAGTAGAAAAATTTTACAACTATTTCATAAAAAGTATAGAAGCAATAACCATGAAGATAAGTAACCAGGACATCATGGAGATAGTAGGAAAAATAGAGCGTTGCAATACAAGCATGAAAAAATTTAGATCAATCTCATTAACAGAATTAAAAACTACAGTTACGAAACTCAAAAAAGAAAAACAGTAGTGTAGATGGAATAACAACAAACATACTGCAAAATGCATTTGAAGTTACTGGTGACAGATTTTTACAATTAATAAATACCAGTTTAGAATACGGAACTTTTCCAAAATACTGGAGGAAGTCTACAATCATCCCCATAGAAAAGAAAACAAATACAAATAAAAGTGAAGAATTTCGACGTATCAACATCGTTCCTGTTTATGAAAAATTACTAGAAGTAATAGTTAATAAATAATTTACAGAATATTTTGAAATAAACAAATTACTTAGCGACTACCAGGCTGGCTTCCGAAAAAAAAATCCTGTGAGAGTGCATTACAACAAAAACACAAAAGTACTAAGATCCTCCCGGAACAGAACCACACATCAACTAAACCAGCATCAAAATGAAAGACTTTCTAACTTTAACGTTGATATCTCTTTTTTGTGTCATCTCCGAGGGAGTAGTAACCCGGAATATAGGATTTTCGGGAATCGTTTCTCGGGATTTACACGAGATGTATGAATTCTCAACTCACTATATACTTCCGTTTGAAATTCCTAACCCTAGAATTCCTGATGTGCCGTACCCCCTTCTAGAAATGCTTCGATCAATGAAGAATTCCCCTTATGTGAGTCTATTCCTGAAAAACTACGAATTCTGGAAGAGTACAGAACAAAATCCTAGAACAAAACGGTTCCTTGACCATGGACTGTTCCCTCCTTAGGGGTGGTTGCACCAGAAAATAGGTGGAGTTGCGACTACAGCAGACCTAGATGATCTACGAGTCCAGTCACAAGCCCTCAGTCGGCACATAGATGACATCAAGGAAGTCTTAAAGGACCATAACTCAATTGTTCAGACTCTAATAGGGGATGTAACCGAAATTCGGGACCACCTGAAAGAGCTTGATCAATGGGCACTTGATGTTCATAACTTTACAGACCGTATGGCTAACGCTCTTAACAACATGACGACGGACCTGCACATACAAGAAATTCTAAGTGATCTTTCTCAGTCCTGATTCATTAACCTACTAATCTGGCTTCAATCCTGGGGGGAGTACAATCAAGCTCTCCACTCTTGCAATTCACGTCGTTTGAGCCCAACCCTGGTCCCACTGTCTTCCCTCAATGTCCACCTCACCAACCTGTCTGCTCAGAGTCTTGGACATCATTATGTCCTCGTTATTCCAGATAGCCACAAAGATTTGAGTAGTATATCAATGAAACTTCTGGCACACAGGTGCAAAAGGTTGTACAGGTGTGCAGGTATAGGTGAAAAGTGCATATGATACTTCTGGCACACAGGTGCAAAAGGTTGTACAGGTGTGCAGGTATAGGTGAAACGTGCATATGATACTTCCGGCACACAGGTGCAAAAGGTTGTACAGGTGTGCAGGTATAGGTGAAAAGTGCATTTAAGGCAAGGTAAGGGGTGCAGGTATAGGTGAAAAGTGCATTTAAGGAAAGGTGAGAGGCGCAATTAGGCGGAAAGTGCATTTAAGGAAGAAATGCGAATCAAGGTGACGGTAGGAGGGATTAAAATGATTAAAATGATAATTAGGAGATGAAAGATTGGTAGTAGTTTTTAACATTGATGGGAAATGGACGCTAAGGAGGAAATAAGAAGTAATATTGTGAGAGTGATACGTGAAAATAAAGATGCAAGCGTGGGAAGAAAACGTCATTTAGTGACTAAACTAATAAATTATAAGTCAAAACGACTTCGTTCGCAGGTGATTGGCAGCGGTGAGAAGGAAAATGAGGAGAAGGAGGATAGTAGAAAATTGAAATGGGCGAAGGTGTCGAGTGCATTCAAGATTAGAATTCGCACGGGGACAGTTGTCAATTTAAGGCCTACGGAAGTGTATGAGTTTTTCGAGGATTCATTTTCGGTGGTGAGATATCAGTTAAACAGTGCACTGAAAAGTTTAAACAATATAAAGGTGAACTTTGTATTTTGCGGAGAATTTATAAAGAAAGAATCGGACGAAGTGAGTTTAAAGTATTTCAATACTTGCAATTATAGTGTGTATGAAAGCACTAATCTGAGAGAATTATACGATTCTGCAATAGATAACCTAAAGACAAAATTATCAGATTTTCAAGAGAAGGGAAGTGGCTGGACATTAAAATCGATAATAAATTTGACTGTAAGACATGATTGGAAGAATTGCGTTGATTGCGGTTCTTGTAAGAGTTGTTATAGCAATACCTATACCTATAGAAACACAAGAACAACGACATCCTGCGAAATTTGATTCGCAAATGTGGTTAAACGGAACAACGAGTGTAAATAAACACTGTCACAATGGTAGTACAAGAATACATTATAATGAGATACGCCATAACGGGGTTCCATTGTTTAATTATTCGAGTGCATTTCAAGCTTTAAGAGATCAGATCGAAGAACAGAGCACCTTTTCCTCTTGAAGGGCCGACGAGTGCAGTGCAAAGATATTGCAAGAGTGTGAAGGCGATAAGATTCAACTGGATTTTTTGCTGGCAAAGACAACATCTTTAGAAATTGAATTTGTGAAATTGCAAAATATACAGAATTTTACATCTAGTCAATTGCAAGAGTGTAAAACAAATGAACTGGTCCATAGACGCGGAACACGAAGAACTTCTGCCGACTAGTACCATTATGGACCTTTCGGATCCAATTTTGATGCATAGGATGCTGGGTTTAGCAGAGATGACACACGCCGAAATGTTACGCTTGCCGTTATCATATTTTCCATGCATTAAAAAGAATTTTACGTATTATGGCAATGGTTCGCCATTATCATCAGAACCCGCAGAACCAACACAAACAACCAGCAACGAATGCAATCAACAATGATAATGCGGAACTGCAGTCAAGTAAAACCGACATTAGTAGCATCAGTGATGGCAACATCAATTGCATGGACAGCAATTGCAATTATGTAGCCCTAAAGGAGGAACTGTATAAGGAACCAATGCTAATTGATGCATCAAGGTATCAACTGGTGAAGCCGGGCGCAACTGTAAGGTGGTATACCAGTGCCAATTTTGTAGACGTTGGTCTTAGTCCTAATACGTACTATGAACCAGTTGTGAGTGTAAATTGTGGAAATCTGACCTGTAAAAGTGCAAACATTATTTGTTCGCAAAAAGAGTGGTTATCGTTTGTTCATTCTAGAATAGAACTAAAAGCTAGGAAATTTTTCGAAAAATATTTTACGGAGTATGTAACGGAAGAAGTATGTCCACTAAATATAAAATCATCATTACTATTTGGTGATCTGAAGCAAACTGACATACAATTTATATTTAGAAATATAATACAGTGTGAGAGAAGCGTAATAATAACTGATTTGAATAAACAGTGTATTATATTAACGTATGATGACTTCTTAAATTTATGTTCGTTAGCCTCACTAATAACTCATAAGTTAGAGTTACTAGATGCGCAAAAATTTTACGACTTTTATTGTACGTTTGTTAGAATTGTCTCCAATATGTATAAATCTAATTCGACTATTGATATTATTTTCTATGCTAAAATGTTTTGTGAGAATATTCCTGCAATATATTATTATAACATTCGTGAAGTGATAACATTCTATCCTCGAAGTTTCATTGCAGATGTACACAGCGAAGCGCAGACGTTATAGAGATTACAAGAAAAAACGAAAAATATTATATGAAAGATTAGAAAAATTTATAGAAGGTTTAAAATATTTAAATGAATCTTTAACCAAGTATAGTATAGAAAATGATTTATGTCAAAGTTTTAGAATGTTATGTGTAGATTAGAGCTGTAATGTGAGCAGTTTTAATGCTATGTTGTATATGTTTAAGAATTTTGATTTGTGTTAGATAAACTGAAAATGTATATCAAATAAATTGTATTGTTGTATAGCAATGAGTCTTTATTGCGGTTCGAATTAGGGGGGTGTAAGGGTTAAGGTATGGAGCATTGTTTTCAGTAAATGTTCGTTTACGGCAGAGGTGTGATCAATACGCTAATCAATAAGCTCTATGTGGAGCTCCACATCCCGGGATACAATTATTGCGGTCCAGGTTGGTGTAATCAGTTGCCTTCATAATTGAGCTTTTCTTAACGATAAGTATTCTATTCTATTCATATAGGCACTAAACTTGAAAAGAGGCTTGCTAGAGGAGATCGAGGCATCAATCCTTTGGACGAAGCGTGTAAGCAGCACGATATAGCATATCATAATTACAAAGACGTAGGTCAACATCAAGCGGATACGATACTGGAAGAGGCAGCTTGGCAGCGATTCAAAGCGAAAAATTCGTTGTTCGGTAAAAAGGCAGCAGCGTGGGCCGTTAGTACTGCAATGTCGGGAAAAAGAAAATTGGGAGCAGCGGTTAGTACATCGACGAAATTTAGAAAAGAAACGTTTGAGCACTAAAAAAGTTTAAAAAAGCTAAAACATCAAAGGGAGCAAAAGGACCGTTGGTGATTGGCGGTGGTAGTGTTAAAATAGTAAACAATAAGAGACCTAAAAACCATAAAAGGAGTAGCGTAAATTTCGGTAGCGTATTGTAAAAAGAATTACAAAAGTAATTAAGAAAACTGATATTGGAGATGTTAGCAATAATAAAAACTTAAAAAAACTAGTTAAAAAGGCTGTAGTTGCAGCAAAACGAGTTATAAAGCAGGTCGGGGGTAAAAAAAAATGTGCAGATGCCCAGACAAATAGAGTTTCCAAAACAGGGCGGCATTATTCCTATAGTTTCCATTATTTCGGCTTTAGGTGCTTTAGGCGGCTTGGCAGGTGGTATTGGTAGTGTTGTGAAAGCCGTGAAAGATACCCAGCATGCGAAAAAACGATACGACGAAGGTGTAGAGGATAGCGGGGCAAGATGACGAATGGGGCAAGATAACGAGCTCATTTTTTAAAGAAAACTGCAAACATTAAAAAACTGATTTAGCTTTCTACAGAATACTTGGGGGTGGGTCTATAATACCTGAGGGCAAACACAGATGGCGCTATCAATTCTACATCGCGTTTAGGAAAACATAGCCTGTTCTCAGACGTGTTGTTTATAAGAATCCGGCTGAAGCAAATAAGCAATTTGGCGATTTTTAAGAAACATAATAGCATTTTTTAACATAATTCCGGTTTATAGTGAATATTTTTAAACTAAAAAGGTAAGGCACTATTTAATTTAATTTATTTAGTTGTTAATTTTTGTCGTTGATTAAAAAAATTTCAGCTGGGGCAAGTTGACGGGGGCAAAATGACGAATTCGTCAACTTGCCCCACCGATAATAGAGGTAGATAAAAAATTAGTTAAAAATATTTTTGTTGTTTTTAGATGGAGAAGATACAAAAAGAAGACGAATAGGCGATCTTGGTCGGAAGACACGCTGATTGCCGCAATGCACTCTATTTTGTAAGAGCATAAATCTGTAAATTCAGCCAGTGTTGAGCATGGAATACCAGAAGCTACATTAAAAAACAAAATAACAACAACCAATTGCACTTACTGGTGGAAGATTTAGAAGAACTTTTTCTGATGCTCAAGAAAAAGAGTTTGTGAGCTATGTTACGGATCTGAGTATCAGAGCCTTTGGCCTCACGTCCATGGAATTCAGAAAACTAGCCTATGAATTCGCTGACATTAATAATATAAACCATCAGTTCTGCACAACCACGAAATTAGCAAATAAAGACTGGCTAGTCTTTCATGGATAGGCATAAGATAAGCCTTGGAACTCCAGAGTCTACGTCACTGGGACGCTTAATGGGATTCAACGAAGTTGAAGTTACGAGATTTTTTGACTTACTTCGAGAAATCCGATTAAAATACAATTTTACGGCGGATCGGATCTATAATGCCGATGAATCAGGATTATCAACAGTTCCTAATAAAAAACCAAAAATTTTATCACCCACTGGATGTAGGAGTCTCAAAAGTTGCTAGTGGCGAGCGTGGAAAAAATACCACAGTTGTGTCTGCCATGAACGCTCAAGGTACCTTCGTTCCACCATTTTTTATTTTTGGAAGTCAGAATGCGACCAGAACTTCTTAATGGATGTCCCCCAAACTCTGATGGCATAGCACAACCCAGTGGGTGGATGAATACAGAATCGTTTGTCCTATACCTTAAATATTTTGTTAAATTTGTTCGCCCAAATAAATAAGCACCCGTATTATTGATAGTTGACAATCATTCTTCTCATACATCTCTAGAAGCCATCAATTTTTGCAGGGATAATGGAGTGGTAATGATGGGATTACCTCCGCACAGTACACATCGATTACAACCACTAGATGTTGGGTTCTTTGGACCATCAAAGACATTTTACAGTCAAGCTTGCGACAATTATTTAGTAAGCTGCCCTGGAAAACCCATCACCGACAAAGAAGTGGGGGAATTGTTTGGAAAAGCTTTTCTAAGAGCTGCGACAGTGGGAACAGCTATTAAGAGTTTTTCTGCCTGTGGTATTGAGCCGTTTAACCCCGACGTATTTGGAGAAGCTGATTTTGCCCCTTCCATGTTAAGTGAAAGGCATGTAACTGCCGAAGAAGGATATTCGAGCAGTGACGATGAACCACTAGCCCATTCTATTAAAAAGCAGCAGCACGAATCTGTGGGTTCAGACCTTCCCGGTCCTTCAGGTTTAACACGTAGACCGCCACTTAATATAAAAAATTTTGGTCCCTCAGGCCATTACGTCATTTTTTTTTAATTACATTTATATATCAATAAATGATGATATTTTAATGTAATAAGCCATACGAACTATTTTAAAACGTTTGTTTAAAAAAAAAATGTTGCGGCACAGTATGTGTGCCGCGCGGCCTGAAGCGTGCCGTTTTGTAGCTTCAGGCCGCGTGGCACGTACACAGTGCCCCACCATTTTATCTCGCCTGAATGCATCGACAGGCTCAAACTTGTCTGTTCCTGTTGCATTGGCAGTCAGAAGCAGTTGTTTGTGTCTATTGCTTTGTGAAAGTCGTTATAAGAAAGTGCAGTGATGAGTTACGAAGAAGAACAACGTAAACTTAAAAAATTGTTAGAAGAATTTTTGTCTGATGACGACGGTGAAGATTTATTTGGAGAAGATTCTGCTGATGAATATAAACCTGAGAATTCGGAAAATGAATATTCTTATTCCTCGTCAGAAGAATCTCCTTTGCCTAAACGCAAAAAAGTAAAACCAGCTAGGCACACGAATTTACCGAATAATTCCACTAGAAGTGGTAAGTAATAGCTTACGTATAAACAAGAATAAAGTTGTTACATAGTTTGATCTTTGATATCTATTTTAGATTTAAATGTATTTAAATTACTTTAAGACATTTTATGTATGTAAACTATGAAGTTATAGCTTTCGCGTGGTCTTCCAAACAGAGTATATTTATTATTTACAAATATTAATTCATGTTACCGTTTAAATCATGTAGTGGCTCAATTTGCCCCCAATAGTTGTATTTGCAAACTTGTTTAGCAGTTCCTAATCTGTTTACAGAAAATGTTGAAGATACTGAGGTTTTCCCAAAAGCTGGTCCTAGCAAGGAAAACGTATCCACCGATGAAACTCACAACGACGATCAAGAGCCAGATTCAGTTCAACAGGCAATCGAGAGAGTTATATCAGAATTTATACTTAGTGATGATAACAACGATAATGCCGATGGTGAATCTAATGATAGCGACGATGTTATTAATTGGTTTCTACCTGATGGTAGTTTTATAAAACAAATTGCATTTACAGAACCAACATCTGGAGTAAAACAGTATATAATTGATAGTTACTACAATAAAGAACCATACGACTTTTTTAAATTGTTGCTAACCGATGATATTTTAGCAAAAATTGCTACAGAAACCAATAGAAATGCAGAACAGGTAAAAACGAAAACCATTTATAAAAAATCTCGTTTACAGTGGTGGCGAAATACAACGCCAGAAGAAATAGAACAGTTTTTAGGCCTTGTTCTGTGGATGGGTCTATGTACTTTTCCAAGCATTACAAATTATTGGTCTAAGAGCATGATATATAGTAACAATATAAAACTACATATGTCCCGAAATAGATTCGAATTACTGCTGAGGGTATTACACTTCAGTGACAATGAAGATACAACAGTTCCCCTTACAGATAGATTACGAAAAATATCACCCCTTTTAGATAAACTGAAAGAAATATTTCAAGAGGTAATTACACCGTCAGAAGATTTGTGTATCGATGAAACAATCGTACCGTTTAGGGGAAGATTATCATTTCGCCAATATGTCAAAAATAAAAGACATAGATATGGAGTAAAACTATATAAATTATGTCTAAAAGGAGGATACACTTATGATATTAGTGTATATTGTGGAAAAGATAGTCATCCATTAGGAGCTTCTGCGAATGTTGTTTTGCAGCTCACAAACAAACTTTTGGATAAAGGGCGCACTACTTACACCGATAATTTTTACACTAGTGTTACTTTAGCGCATAAACTTCTTGAACACAAGACTCATTTGGTTGGCACAGTAAGGGCAAACAGAAAATTAAATTGTAAAGAGGTGGAAACTGCAAAATTACAGAAAGGAGAGATGATTGCACGAGAAAGTGATACGGGTGTACTTATGTTAAAATGGAAGGATAGACGTGACGTGTTGACACTAAGCACAAAACATACATCTGCTATGAAAACAGTTATAAACAAAAGAGGGCAGACCGTTAAAAAACCTGAATTAATATTGGACTACAATAACTCTAAAGCATTTATAGATTTGTCTGATCAAATCAAATCTTATAATCATGTTCTTTTATTGGGAACGACCATAGTAAATGCGTACGTTCTGTACAAAGAAGTGACAAAAAGTAAGATTTCTATAACAGAATTTAGGGAGAAAATTATAGAAACCATATTTGCACAACAAACAATGCTGGATGAACAAAATACCGAAGAGAAGCACGAACTCGAAGATACGAAAAAAAGAAATCGCTGTGTAATATGTTACAATAAAGTTGCTCAAGAGTTTGACAGGAAAACTGCCTCAAGTAAAACTCCACGATCTCCATGGAAATGTACAGCTTGTAATAAGCATTATTGCGTTTCATGTTTTTTTGAAGACCATTCTGCAAAAAAATGTTAATGTACCCACATGATTTTGTAATTTCCTCTTGTAAACGTCGAAATATAGGCTAATTTTGAATTCGCTTTTATTAGTTACATATAATATCAATTATAATCGTAATGTAACAGTTTATTTGGACATTATTTTCTAATAAAACTATCCATAAAATGTTCTATTTGTTCTTATCAACCTATTTTCCTGTAAAACCAATATTTAGAGACAGAAACTTTCACGTATATCAGATGTCAGTATGTAATAATACATTTTATAATTTATTTTTGACAACTTTTCTCATTGATTAATCTAAACTTAGCAATAACGCAACCTATAATTTAATAATTTTGATTTTTAAACACTTTAAAACTTAAATTACATAGACAATAAATTATTAAAGGACAGCGAGCAACAAGTTAGCGTAAAAAGAGACCAAAATGTAGAAATCCCTGGGAAGTGACTCCATCTGGTCCGTCAGGCCACCTATTTTATATGTTCATATAAATACATTGATTCTGCGGCACGAATGCAGTGCCACACAACGAGAATAATATTGCAAGGCCGCGGCACAGATGGTGTGCCATGCAACCTAAAGCAAAAGATAGCGCGGCACAAGTTAATGCCGCGCGGCGGTCTACGTGTTAAATCGATTAAACCATAAATCTAATAATGAACAAGCATCTCCTGAGATTAAGACCAATCATCAGGAAAATCTCAGTTCAACTTGCACTAAAAATCCTGCAAAAGGAGACGAAACACAAGATCTTTTAGCTACTGTTGCTTCATCTAGTTCTATTCGAAGATATAATATTGACAGTCAAATTTCACTTGTCCACATGAGACCGCTTCCCAAATCCGATCGTCCAGTTAAAACTACGAAAAGAGTCAAACAAAGAGCTTCTGTTATTACCTCAACGCCAAATAAAGAAGAGCAAGAGAAGAAAAACGACGAAAAAAACGCAAAGGAAATGAAGAAAAGAAAGATTGATGTTTTAAAAGTAAAGAAAAACGTATTTCAGGATGTCAATGAAAAGAAGGTAAAAAATAAAAAGAGGAAAAAAATCAGACTTATTCTGTCCAGGATGTCAGGAGCCATACAATGAACCTCCATCGGAAGACTGGATCCAATGTATAACGTGCGAGAGTTGGTGGCACGAATCATGTACAGCTTACAAAGGGAAAGGTACATTTACGTGTGATCTGTGTTTGTAGTCGCCAACTTGCCCCCATAGGCTCGTCAACTTACCCCGGTACTGGGGCAAGTTGACGAAAATGCAACTAATTTTATTTTTTATATTTTTTTACGAGTTGAGTTTTGTTTTGTTGTAAACATTTTATTATGTATCTTAATGAAGATACTAACAGATAAAATTGGCTCCTTCATTAGAAACCCAGTAGTTAAGGCTCCGTAGCCTTTTGCCCTTAGCTTCGTCAACTTGCTCCGCCTTCCCCTACGTCAAAACAACGCTATGGAGACTATAGCTCAAAATCGAAAGAAAGGTGAAGCATTGTATCTGCAGCCATATAGAAAAGGATATGCATTGTTCTTGATGATTTAATTAAGTACGCAAAAAATGTTCCATATTTTAGAGGTGTTTTTATGAGGAACAATTTGCCAAAATCGAAATCGTGGCGAAATGAAAATGCAATAATTAATTTGGATGATAAATCAAATCCAGGTGCACATTGGACTTGATACCGCAAACGAGGCAATCAGGTTTATTATTTTGATTCGTTTGGCAATTTACAGCCTCCAATTGAACTGAAACGTTATCTTCGAGGTTGCGAAATTTTCTTTAATTATAACTGGGAACAAAACTATAACACAAACATTTGTGGTGATTTGATTAAATTTTTTGTATAAAAAACGAGTTCAATAAACTGATTTGTCAGAAGTCAAGTAATCATGGCAAACGACATTTCGAGAGAGATAATTGTAGAAGGTCTTGGAGCCGAATTTTCTACAGGTCCGTTAGACACACCAATAATATTGCGACAAGATTTAAACCATTCATTAGGAGTATCAGCATTCTATTCGTGTAATGCAATTCTCAATATCTATCCTGGCAATAATAAGTTCTATTATGGCGTACACCATGTAACGATTCCTTCCGGCTGTTATGAGGTTGATGAAATTGGTGATTATTTGAAGAGCGAAATCGAACATCAGCAAAAAAAGAGAGGCGAATCGGCAAAAGAATCAGAGACAGTCATTAAACTGTTTGCAAATAATAATACTTTAAGATGCTAAATAACTTCAATATACGCTATCGATTTCACTAAAGAGGGCAATATTGGAGGGATGCTTGGATTTAGTTCTAAGATATTAGAACCAAACCAAAAACATGTGTCTAATAAGGACGTTGAAATTACTAAAACATCGACTATTTTTGTTGAAACCAATATAACTGAAGGAGCATACAGAAACAACGCGCCTTGTCATAGCGTTTATCATATACCAATATCAGTAGCACCCGGATATAATTTAGAAGACAGTCGAACTCAAGTTCCAATACGAGTAAGTGAGATAAGGGAAATCACTATCAGTTTGGTCGATATTAATGGAGATCTAATAAAAATTAGTCATGACACTCGTACAATTATCTGTTTAGAACTTAAAGCCGAAGCGTAGCCTTTTAATGATATAAAATAGGTTAACTGTGCAATTAGTACCATTTGTTTGCCAGTCAATGTAAGAACAACAACGACGATAATAACAAGAATAATAAAATGGGGTTATCACTTAATAAAATCTATAAAAATAAGCAACACGCGAATCGTATAGTTAGTACCGTTCGAGGTGGTAGCGTGAAAGGAACACTCACCTGTAACGATATAAAATTTTTAGCGAGACTTGGTTTTAAAGTTTTACCTAGTTGTCAGTGAAAACAAATAGTTAGTTGTGACGATGAAACCATCAAATGGTAACGCTGCAACCCCGTACAAGAAAGCTAAATTTAGCGATCCTGATCATCAGCTTAATATCGTAAAAACAGCTCAAGCTGACGATTTAATTACGAAGGAGGATTATCTATCTTTTACTCCGTACGTGCAAAGCTATAGAAATTCAGATGTTATTCGAATTGAAATTCAAAGTGCTGCTCAGATTATAGCCCCGTATGCAAGTTATTTTAAAATTACCGGAACCATTACACCTAAGACACCGGGCAAAGTATATACGATTGTCGAAAATGCAGCATGTTTTCTGTTTGATGAAATACAACTTAAAATGGGTCAGGAAATCATCGATGTATGTAAATTTCCGCGTATAATGTCGTGCTTAAAGGGAATAGTTTCTTATACGAAAGACGATAACGAAGGTTTAAGTGTTTCATGTTGGCGTAATGCATCGCAAGTTTTTAAGAACGGGAAATTTTGTTGTACCATACCCCTGAATCATATCTTTGGGTATTGCGAAGATTATCAAACAGCACTTGTTCGTATACCCATGGAAGCAATATTGATAAGATCTAAAAGCGACGTGAATTGCTATCAGAGTGCAACTTGAATTTAAAATTACTAAAATCTCATGGGAGATGCCCCACATAACTTTAAGTGACGCTGCAAACTTAGACATGTATGAAACGCTACGATCACACCCTGAGATTACGATCCCGTACCGGAAATGGGAGTTGCATGAACTTCATTCTTTGCCATCTACCAGTAAAACTGTATGGCGTTTGAAAAATGCAAATCAATCAGATAAACCGCGATGCGTGTTGATAGCATTTCAGACAGACCAAATCGGAAATAAGGACAAAGATGCTACTGATCTTACTCACGCTAACATAACGAACTTGAAACTGCAGTTAAATTCAACGGAATTTCCGTATCAAAGAATGAACTTAAATTTCACCGAAAACGACTATATAACTGCATTCATCGGTTATCGCAGGTTTAGACAATTCTACTATGGGAAAACGAAATCGAATAAGTGTTTACTTAGCTACGAAGATTTTAAAGATTGTAAAGTTTTTGTCATTGACTGTACTCATCAACTGGAATCTGTTAAAGAGTCAGCTGTAGATGTTCGAATTGAAATTGAAGCCAGTACAAATTTTTCTGATAAAACTAAATGTATTGTCTCATTTTACACGACCATATAATTCAGTATAATCCATTTACTGAAACCGTTAGCAGAATCATTCGCGATTAAAGCATCACAACATATTAAAGAGTCATTGACCTGACCTTTTAACTTTTTCATCGTGAAGATCATAAGGTCGCAGACATGTCTATTCTCATGAAATATTTTAGAGTTCATCAACCTTATGTCTATGTATATAAATGGAATATCCTTTCAACTGCGCTTCAGTTACTATCGTTAACTTTAAACCGTAAAATGTGGATGTGCTATGCGGCAGAGTCCTGGCCTGAAGCCACTAATTTACCAAGTACTTTAGAGCGTTTTAAATGTGAGTTTGAAGCTCGTGCATTCCAATGCGACCACGACGCGGTATATCGTATTTGGGGTGATGAAGAAGAAGTCGAAAGTTTAAAGATCCAGGCTGAGAGGCTGGAACTTGCTGTCGAGAAAATAGCCGATTTTCTCCTAAATCAAAAATCAACCAGCAATTCTGGGTGTGTAACCTGTCTGTGTATTGAATTACGGAAACTAGGATTTAAAAAAGAATCAAAAACGTTAATGCCATACCGTAATCTGGAGACTCATCGAGCGCACCGCCGCCGTCCGTCTGCAACTAAACGAAAACTCGAAGAAGCTGTATCTGATGGTATTGGACAAGTTGAAAAACTCGGTTCTGTTAAGAATGCCAGTGCCTGCGGATGACATGCATGAACATTTACATTTTTGTAAAAAACATAACTATTGGTACCATCATGGTGTTGTTCCTTGCTCTATAATGGGCAAGCGGGGCTGTTTTACCAAGAAAACCAAGTGCTACCAGGAGGACGATCAGCCTGGGGAGATAGTATTTGCTTGTGCCCAGTAGTACGAAGGCGGAGTACAGATCCGTATTCAGTTAAATTAATAATTATACATTCAGCCCAATTGAACCTAACCGAGAGAAAGGGTAATTGCTTACCGAAATTTTGAGCTAGCCATAATAATTGTTAACCCTTTCACTGCGTCTGCCGTCTATAGACGTCGTACAAAAATAGCACGAACTGTGCGTCTGTCGCCTTTATGCGTTTGAGATTCTACGACTGGCTGCGTTCGTCGGACATCTGCGTACACATTTGATAGCGCAGCCGCAGACATGTGTCAGCGATTCTAGCCATGCGTCGATGTTATCCGGCAATGATTCACGAATCAACACCTGTCTGTGTTAGTTAGGCACATTTGTATTGTTACGAGTGTATTGAAAGCGTGAAGATGGCAAATATTCCACCACCACGACAAGGTTCTTATTACACAATAAAAGAACTAGAAGAAATCCTAACAAGAAGCGATTCTGAAGACGAATTTCAAGATGACCCCGAGGATGAATTAGGCGAATTGCAACAAGTGTTTGATCAAGAAATGAACGTGCATTCGGACGATGAGGTGGCAGAAGCATCGCCTGACATGCAACAGGTTAGCGAAGAACATTTATGTTACGATAAGCATGGTAAATTATCTTGGGAAGCAAAAACGATCGAACCACATATTTTTCCATTCGATTCGGGAAAATCGGGTTGTAATGTGCCAGATCTATTTGAGAATAGCACTGAACTGGAGTGTCTTCAAGTCTTTTTGAATGAAGAAATCATGGATTTTATTGTTCAAGAGACAAATAAGTTTTACGATTACGTTCTTCAACAACAAAAAGGTTTGCGGCCGCGTTCTCGGCTGATGTCTTGGTCAAAAACAAATATTGATGAAATGTATTGTTTCTTTGCACTGAATTTTCTGATGGCGCGTACAAAAAAACTTCAAATTCAAGAATATTGGAGTACAAATCCTCTACTTTCAACACCGGCGTTTGGAAACACTATGCCCCGAGATCGTTTTTTGCTTCTGTTGAGGATGCTCCATTTTTCTGACAACAATATTCCCAAGGACGACGATACTTTGAGAAAAGTTCGCCGTATCATCGATCATTTGCGAAATAAGTTTTCAGAATCCTTCAATCCCTACGAAAACTTGTGCATTGACGAAAGTCTCATGTTGTATAAGGGCAGGCTGTTTTTCAAACAGTTTATACCTTCGAAACGACATCGTTTTGGAGTGAAATTTTTCGTATTGTGCGATTCGCTTACTGGATACATACTGGACTTTGTGGTTTACACTGGCGCAACAACAAATGTGATCACCACCGACCTTGGGAAATCGGCTGATGTAGTTATCACGTTGTTAGAGGGCTACCTAAATAAGGGGCATACCCTCTACATTGACAATTGGTACACCAGCCCCGATCTTTTTCTTTGGTTATACGACAAATCGACTAATGCATGTGGAACGGTGCGTAAGAATAGAAAGCAGATGCCAAACATGGCCGAGAAATTGCAGCGTGGGGAGTTTACTTTTTGTACGACAAAGGGTATAATGATTGTTGTAAAGTGGTGCGATAAACGGGAAGTATATATACTGAGTACGTACAATGATCATCGTACAACAGAAACCGGAAAACTGGACAGAACTACAGGTAGACATGTCGTCAAGCCTACATGTATTACCGACTATAACAAGAATATGGGAGCAGTCGACAAAACTGACATGCTCCTCAGTTCGGTCGAATGCGTTAGACGATCGACAAAATGGTATAAAAAGGTGTTCTTCCACCTTCTCGACTTGGTTCTGCTCAATGCTCATGTACTATTTCAAGAAATTGCAAAGAAGAAAATACCTTTAGCAAAATTCCAAATGGAACTGATAAAGCAAATGATTGAAGACTACACTTCAGGAAAGGTAATAAATACTTCTCGTCGAGCATTACAAGCAGCACCGGACCGCCTTATGGCCAGGAATTTTCCGAAGAAAGCAATTTCAGATAATAGAAACGCCAAAAAGGTTCGCCGTCGTTGTTACGTGTGTGCCCAAAAAGGCATCCGAAAAGAGAGTGCTTTTATTTGTAAAGAGTGCAATGTGGGGCTGTGCGTAGTTCCATGTTTTGAAATATATCATACGCATCGCAATTTGAAGGTTTGAGACTCGTTGGAACTTTATTTAAACGATTTTGTGAGAAAATGTATTTTTATTTGCATTTGATTTTGAATGTAATAATAAGAGAAAATAGTTCTTTATTTTGTACCATTTGTTAGAAGTTTGTCAATAAAACATTCCAAGAATGGACCTGTATCGTTTTAGAGTGTTTATAATAGTGTGGGAGGGAAAAAGATCATATTTTGCAATTAATTTCACATTTTTTTCCGAGTCGCTGCGTCTGTCGCCTTTTAGCGCCGCACTGGCCGAGCCACACGCTCTTAGATAGCGCCGCAGCGAAAGTGTTAATATTTCTAGATAAATAAAATAACAACAGGGCATATAACAATTTATTTCAACGAGTTAGTAAATTACAACTCCTTTTAATCGACTTAGAATTTTATAGGGTAAATAAAATATTTGCGAGGTGGTTATTAATTATTTTTTTAATTAGTTACATTAAATTAAAAGAACATAACCTTTTCAAATTTAAATGGCAAGCACAATTAGGAGCTGTCATTAACCATAGCAAATATAAATGGTCGCCAGCAACGTGGGGCAAAAGCAGGATTAGCAAGAGCAGAATTAACAGGGACAATTAATAGGTGACAAAAGTAAATTATGAATGCAGATGATAGAAGGGATGTGCGGATCCTTCCCATTCAAATTCGCTCTAGTAATAAATATAAATCTATCGTTTGCCTCTCCTCTCTTTGGCTCATTTTGTTTGTACTATCTATGATTGTAGGGGTTATGATCGGTAGATATGCAACCCCACTCTGTGATACAGAAGAAAGAGAGACATCATTACAGTTATGTATAGATGAAAACAAGAAGACCCTGGGGGATAAGATGACGGACGATATAAAAAAGTATTCTAATAAATCATTAGGGGCATTTAACTACAATATACGGAAGAAAAGGTCTATCTATGAGTTAGAAAATGCTGAATTTGATGATGAAGAGATACTGCCAGTCCCTCTAGAGTTCAGGAATCTGTCATCTACTGTTATATTCAAAAGTGGGAAATCAAAGAGAGATAACCTGGAAGTTGAAGATGGAAGTCCAAGAATACCTGTGCCCTTATGTAAGTCAAGACTGGAAATCTGTGAACAATTCTATCTAGATAATAGCTCTAGAGTACAAGACAAGAAAACAAGGTGTGATTTCCAAGTGCTGAAGGGATTAGTGGAAAAGGAATACGAACACTTCACTCCCAATGAACTCCAGCATTCGTTTACCAAACGAGGATATAGAGAAAAAGTTAAGTCAGTTATAAATAAGTATAGAGGGGATGATGTTGGATACCCAGAATTGAATGACATAGTAACTATTGAAAGGTACAGGGTGCGCTACTATAGTCAACTTGGGATAGTAAGGGAGATACTGGATAGATAAAACGAGTTGGTGTTAGTTGACAGAGTCAAGCTTGGTTCAGGACTCTTCTCTTACAACACAAATGCAAACACTCCTTGCTGCTTTGTGAATGGGTCAATGAACCTGGGAAAGGCACAATATTGCTGTGTCAGGACGGTGCTTGGGCAAATAGTGACATCAAAATTGAACTGGTCGTTATTTCCTGGGTTGTCAAGTTTTAAGGGATCAAGAATGGAGTTATTTGACAATGATAAAAGCGACCTTATGTGCAGTTCTATATCAGAAGGTGTTGTTCCTTGCTCTATAATAGGCAAGCGGGGCTGTTTTACCAAGAAAACCAAGTGCTACCAGGGGGACGATCAGTCTGGGGAGATAGTATTTGCTTGTGCCCAGTAGTACGAAGGCGGAGTACAGATCCGTATTCAGTTAAATTAATAATTATACATTCAGCCCAATTGAACCTAACCGAGAGAAAGGGTAATTGCTTACCGAAATTTTGAGCTAGCCATAATAATTGTAATATTTCTAGATAAATAAAATATCAACAGGGCATATAACCATTTATTTCAACGAGTTAGTAAATTACAACTCCTTTTAATCGACTTAGAATTTTATAGGGTAAATAAAATATTTGCGAGGTGGTTCTTAATTATTTATTTAATTAATTATATTAAATTAAAAGAACATAACCCTTTCAAATGTAAATGGCAAGCGCAATTAGGAGCTGTCATTAACCATAGCAAATATAAATGGTCGCCAGCAACGTGGGGCAAAAGCAGGATTCGTAGGAGCAGAATTAACAGGGACAATTAATAGGTGGCAAAAGTAAATTAGTAAAAATTAAGACATCCTAACGTGTAGGCGAGTTTTAATTATAAAGAATAGGTATTAACAACTACAATTAAATAAAAATTGCTCAGTTACTTGAACTTTTATCCACGGGATATTTAAAAATTGTCAAATTGGTGTCTTAAATTAGTATTAGAATTGACATTGTAAAATGTACTCCCAAATAAAGTTAGTTTTCACAAATTATTTTTACAAAAAAAAATTATACCGGCCAATTCAGTGCAATTTTGTGGTCGTGTGGTGTTATTTGCATCAAAATCCAACACCATAAGTTGTATAGTTCTCCGAAGCACGAGCACCATAACCTCACATCGGAACCAGCCGTTGGATCTCTGCGTGGAGGCCTGCAAGCCGAGACAGCCCAGATGGGTGACTGCAGAGCAGCAAGCAGCTACGTGAGGACGTGCCCGAGGAGTTGCAGCAGCAGCAGGTCCACAGCAGTTTGAGTACGAGATCAGCGTCGCCTACGAGCCGCGATAAGAACGGCAACTATAAGTACTGTCTACCCCTAAAATTAAGCTAAGTGAGCACCGGGAAGTTTATGCATGAGTGCCAAGAGTCATACCCAAGGCAATACAACCCATATTGATTGCCGTAAAGTGAATCCAGGCCGCAAATTAGCCCAACTCCATAATTTGGGGTTATGTGACAGTTAGATCCGAAAAAGACGCCAAGTAAAACAATTGGTGCGTGGATCTGGGTCCCTTTTAACAAATGCTAGAAAAAGAAATGATGTAAATGCCGCGAAACAGCGTAATTCAAATATTTACCGGTGGAACTGTGATAAATTTTCACTTTATTTTAAATTCACGATCGCAATTGTCTGCGGGAACCATTTTGATTAATCAGATGAATAGAGGTGACAAATTTGAAGAGAACATACCTGGAGATACAGTTCAATTTAGAACACCGGAAAACAAAAAGTTACTCATTATGAATGCAGATGATAGAAGGGATGTGCGGATCCTTCCCATTCAAATTCGCTATAGTAATAAATATAAATCTATCGTTTGCCTCTCCTCTCTTTGGCTCATTTTGTTTGTACTATCTATGATTGTAGGGGTTATGATCGGTAGATATGCAACCCCACTCTGTGATACAGAAGAAATAGAGACATCATTACAGTTATGTATAGATGAAAACAAGAAGACCCTGGGGGATAAGATTACGGACCATATAAAAACGTATTCTAATAAATCATTAGGGGCATTTAACTACAATATACGGAAGAAAAGGTCTATCTATGAGTTAGAAAATGCTGAATTTTATGATGAAGAGATACTGCCAGTCTGTAATGAGACTTTAATTTTATTTCGACCTGGTTCGTTCTACCTGAAATTTTACTGGATTCGCCCCGGTATAGTTACATTTGAATTTATTCCGGCGGGCATTGAAATGCTTGCGCCTTGCATTTGTTTTCTTAAGTAACCAATTCTTCAACGCTGGCGCAAGGCCATAGTAATATTTCTTGCCTCGAAACTATATTATAAATATCACCGTTTATGTTGTATTTGCCGAATTGTGACCATGAATTCATTCTCTGATTCCGTATTGCTGATAATGCGGGTTAACGCTTCGAGTTCCGCGTATTGCTTCTTGTTGTCCTTGCAATCTGATATCTAAGCCTATGGAATTTCTGTACGTGGCGTGGCAAGTGTGTGGGAACCTTTTTCTTTGTGCTTTGTTAACCGGGACTTCCCCGGATTACTTTGGCAAACTTACATTTCGTTGTGCAATAAGTGAGACAGAAAATTCCATCTGTCACTGCTCAAGAGAGATGCTTTCCCGGGGAACGGGGAAAAAATTATGGTGGTCGCTTCGCGGCAATCCATTGAGAAATTAATTAGTAGCCTCTGGCGGATTGCGCAAGAAGTGATGGGAGGTGCAGCAGGAACCTCAGCTTCAGACTTCGCATGGACTCCGGAAGCCAGATATCATAGCCAGGAAGGGAGTGCATGGAGTGATCGTAGACGCTTAGGTCGTCTCAGCCACGACCCTTTTCCGCGAACATCACCGTTATAACCGAACTTGTCCTTAGCGCAGGTAAACGATGAAAATATTAACAGAATAAAAACTCTTTTAGAAAATCAAGAACATCCGAATTACGAAATGAGGAATGGCCTTGTTTGCCGTAAAAATAAAAGTAAAATTCTTTTTGTTGTTCCGCAATCAATGACGAATCAAATATTACATCTTTATCACGATGAAATCGGACATGTCAGTGTCGATAAGGTGATTGAACTTATTACGAGAACTTACTGGTTTCCAGATATGCGTAATCGCGTGAAAAAATATGTATAAAATTGTTTAAAATGTATTGTTTATTCGGCCACGACAGGTAAGAAAGAAGGAGAATTGCATTCTATCGATAAAGGTGAATTGCCATTTTTACAAATTCACGTTGATCATTATGGTCCATTAGAAAAAACGCCAAGAGGTTATAAATACATATTCGAAATTATTGATGGCTTTTCTAAATTCATTAAACTATTTCCGTGCAAAACAACAAATACCCAGGAAGTAATTAAACACTTAGTGAGTTACTTCAATACCTTTAGTCAGCCTTTAAGAATAATTTCAGATCAGGGATCGTGTTTTACATCCAATGCTTTTAAGGAAATTTTGGAATCTCGCGGAATTAAGGCCACAACAGTTGCTGCGGGTACCCCAAAAGCAAATAGGCAAATAGAAAGAAGTAACCGTGACATAACCCCCATGTTATCGAAAATATCGCCATCGCTAAATAAATGGGACACTGTTCTGCGGGAAGTAGATTTTGCTTTAAATAACACTTATCATAAGTCAATAAAAACAACGCCGAGTAGACTGTTATTTGGAATCGACCAAAAAGGAAAGGTTAGCGATAGGTTAAGGCTTTACATTGAAAATGTTAACGGAGAAGAGAGAAATTTAGATAAATCTAGGAAAGAGGCTGCTTTTAACATGATTGAAGATCAGGAGAAAAATAAGTTATTTTGATAGAAAACATAAAAAACCAAAAAAATACGCGGAGGGAAACTTTATGATTTTAAACACTGATGTTACACCAGGTGTTAATAAAAAACTCATTCCGAAATATCGTGGCCCTTATGTTGTGAAAAAATGTTTGCCAAATGATCGATACTTAGTAAAAGACGTTGAGGGTTTTCAGATTACGCAACTACCATTCGAAGGCATATATGAATCAGGTCGGATGAAACCGTGGCAAGAGTCTTCGAATACTTTAAGTGAAGATTATATCTCTTATTGACGCTAATTACATACTTTTGATAATTACACTAAATTTGATGAACACTCTTTAATTATGACGTTTGACTCGGAATTGACAATTTATGTATTATGATGTTGGAAAATGTTTCCGAAATATTATTTTATGTGCACTTTTCTGTATTTTATGCCGATTTAGTGTTTGATTGTGACTTACTATGATGTTCATCATATTTACGTTTAGGATTATGATTATGTTTATGCAAGCTAATTATTATGGTTATTGTAGTGCAATGATTTTTCCTGTGCATGATTGTGTTACGATAATTTTCAATATTGATTGATTGATTTATGGGACACTTTGACATTACAAGTTATAGATTTTATGTAGTCATATTGCGCTTATTTGTGTTCCTGATATTAGATGATTTCAGTTATTTAGCATTAAAGTATTTAAATGTGATGTTTAGATTTGATCGGGGTCGATCAAAGGTCAGGATGGCCGAGCTGTAAGCGCATCTGGCGAATTTTGTACCTAATGGGACTCAGGATAGGTACCTGGCTGGGGGACCCCGTAAACTCGTTAAGGGTTATCTGACATCCTGTTGTCAGTCGGAGGCAGAGCCTGGGACGGGAAGGTTGTTGGTTATAGAGCCATTAGGATGTTTATGTGCATTTTACGAATTTTTACCAATATATATCTTTTAAAATTAAGCATCTTTGGTTATCCCGCCTCCCTCTCACAATTCCAAGAGATAATTGTAGAAGGTCTTGGAGCTGAATTTTCTACAGGTCCGTTAGACACACCAATAATATTGCGACAAGATTTAAACCATTCATTAGGAGTATCAGCATTCTATTCGTGTAATGCAGTTCTCAATATCTATCCTGGCAATAATAAGTTCTATTACGGCGTACACCATGTAACGATTACTTCCGGCTGTTATGAGGTTGATGAAATTGGTGATTATTTGAAGAGCGAAATCGAACATCAGCAAAAAAAGAGAGGCGAATCGGCAAAAGAATCAGAGACAGTCATTAAACTGTTTGCAAATAATAATACTTTGAAATGCAAAATAACTTCAATATACGCTATCGATTTCACTAAAGAGGGTAATATTGGAGGGATGCTTAGATTTAGTTCTAAGATATTACAGCCAAACTAAAAACATGTCTAATAAGGACGTTGAAATTACTAAAACATCGACTATTTTTGTTGAAACCAATATAACCGATGGAGCATACAGAAACAACGCGCCTTGTCATAGCGTTTATCATATACCGATATCAGTAGCACCCGGATATAATTTAGAAGACAGTCGAACTCAAGTTCGTCATTTTCCAATACGAGTAAGTGAGATAAAGGAAATCACTATCCGTTTGGTTGATATTAATGGAGATCTAATTAAAATTAGTCATGACACTCGTACAATTATCTGTTTAGAACTTAAAGCCGAAGCGTAGCCTTTTAATGATATAAAATAGGTTAACTGTGCAATTGGTAGACTCTGTAAAATGTAAGAAGTACATGATGACTCAGCCAAATCTGACCGGCAAGCTCCAGTCAGCTGATGGGCAGTGGCGTAGGGTTTTCGTTGTAAAGTTGGGGTACTTGTGTATTACAAAATATAGAACTTTTGAGTATAAAATTATTGTATTTAGCATATTCTGGAGATTTTGTAAAGACAATGTATTTATTACCTTTAGCAAGGAAAGACAAGGAATCACGTTGCGAAACAAGAATTACACCTCCAGAACAGCTAACTGCAAATGCTAGGTTATAGGTTATAGAGAACGTGTTCCGCGTGCTGCGCCACTGAATTCCAACCTCCCCTTATATTTGAATGTGAACTCGTCTAGGCGAGAACTCGTTTCTGCGCATTATGTACTTCTTACATTTTACAGAGTCTACCATTTGTTTGCCAGTCAATGTAAGAACAACAACGGCGATAATAACAAGAACAATAAAATGGGTTTATCATTTAAGAAAATCTATAAAAAATAAGCAACACGCGAATCGTATAGTTAGTACCGTTCGAGGTGGTAGCGTGAAAGGAACACTCACCTGTAACGATATAAATTTTTTTGCGAGACTTGGTTTTAAAGTTGTACCTAGTTGTCAGTGAAAACAAATAGCTAGTTGTGACGATGAAACCATCAAATGGTAACGGTGCAACCCCGTACAAGAAAGCTAAATTTAGCGATCCTGATCATCAGCTTAATATCGTGAAAACAGCTCAAGTTGACGATTTAATTACGAAGGAGGATTATCTATCTTTTACTCCATACGTGCAAAGCTATAAAAATTCAGATGTTATTCGCATTGAAATTCAAAGTGCTGATCAGATAATAGCCCCGTATGCAAGTTATTTTAAAATTACCGGAACCATTACGCCTAAGACACCGGGCAAAGTATATACGATTGTCGAAAATGCAGCATGTTTTCTGTTTGATGAAATACAACTTAAAATGGGTCAGGAAATCATCGATGTATGTAAATTTCCGGGTATAACGTCGTACTTAAAGGGAATAGTTTCTTATACGAAAGACAATAGCGAAGGTTTAAGTGTTTCATGTTGGCGTAATGCATTGCAAGTTTTTAAGAACGGGAAATTTTGTTGTACCATACCCCTGAAGCATATCTTTGGGTATTGTGAAGATTATCAAACAGCACTTGTTCGTATGCCCATGGAAGCAATATTGATAAGATCTAAAAGCGACGTGAATTGCTATCAGAGTGGAGAAAATGAACTTGAATTTAAAATTACTAAAATCTCATGGAAGATGCCCCACATAACTTTAAGTGACGCTGCAAACTTAGACATGTATGAAACGCTACGATCACACCCTGAGATTACGATCCCGTACCGGAAATGGGAGTTGCATGAACTTCATTCTTTGCCATCTACCAGTAAAACTGTATGGCGTTTGAAAAATGCAAATCAATCAGATAAACCACGATGCGTGTTGATAGCATTTCAGACAGACCAAATCGGAAATAAGGACAAAGATGCTACTGATCTTACTCACGCTAATATAATAAACTTGAAACTGCAGTTAAATTCAACGGAATTTCCGTATCAAAGAATGAACTTAAATTTCACCGAAAACGACTATATAACTGCATTCATCGGTTATCGCAGGTTTAGACAATTCTACTATGGGAAAACGAAATCGAATAAGTGTTTACTTAGCTACGAAGATTTTAAAGATTGTCCAGTTTTTGTCAGCTGTAGATGTTCGAATTGAAATTGAAGCCAGTACAAATTTTCCTGATAAAACTAAAGTTTATTGTCTCATTTTACACGACCATATAATTCAGTATAATCCATTTACTGATACCGTTAGCAGAATCATTCGCGATTAAAGCGTCACAACATATTAAAGAGTCATTGACCTGACCTTTTAACTTTTTCATCGCGAAGATCATAAGGTCGCAGACATGTCTATTCTCATGAAATTTTTTAGAGTTCATCAACCTTATCTCTATGTATATAAATGGAATATCCTTTCAACTGCGCTTCAGTTACTATCGTTAACTTTAAACCGTAAAATGTGGATGTGCTATGCGGCAGAGTCCTGGCCTGAAGCCACTAATTTACTAAGTACTTTAGAGGATTTTAAATGTGAGTTTCAAGCTCGTGCATTCCAATGCGACCACGACGCGGTATATCGTACTTGGGGTGATGAAGAAGAAGTCGAAAGTTTAAAGATCCAGGCTGAGAAGCTAGAACTTGCTGTCAAGAAAATAGCCGATTTTCTCCTAAATCAAAAATCAACCAGCAATTCTGGGTGTGTAACCTGTCTGTGTATTGAATTACGGAAACTAGGATTTAAAGAAGAATAAAAAACGTTAATGCCATACCGTAATCTGGACTTATCAAGCGCACCGCCGCCGTCCGTCTGCAACTAAACGAAAACTCGAAGAAGCTGTATCTGATGGTATTGGACAAGTTGAAAAACTCGGTTCTGTTAAGAATGCCAGTGCCTGCGGATGACATGCATGATCATTTAAATTTTTGTAAAAAACGTAACTATTGGTACCATCATGGTGATAAGTGTCCAGCATGCAATGGAGAGGATTAAAATATATGTATATAGTTTTAATGTTATAATTGTAGTTTTTAATTTTAGCTTTGTTGTTTTTAATAAATATATGTATTAAAAATATTTTGAGTTTTATTTGCGGTGTTTCAATTATTCAGACGTAAAGACAAAGAGGGGAGAAAAGAGAAAGAAGAATATATATGCAGATTACAGTCTATATTTCAGTTAGAAAAATGAAAATCGTGAAGCAAAAACAATCTTTGCCGGTTGCAAATCTTGATGATATGGTTGAAACTAAAAAAGTGCAAAAACATGGAGAATTATTACCATATTCGATTCGTTGCATTATCTCTGGACCATCGAATTCAGGAAAAACCAATGTTATAATTAGTTTACTACTAAATCCGAATGGTTTAAGATTTAAGAATGTTTATGTCTATTCTAAGTCTCTTTATCAGTCTAAGTATAAATTCTTAAAAAACATTTTTAAATTGGTGAAGGGCATAGGGTACTATGAATTTAATGAAAATGATAATGTCATCGATCCTGATAAAGCAAAATGTTATTCCGTCTTTATATTCGACAATATTGCTTCCAGTAAACAAGATAAGATTACACAGTATTTTAGCATGGGTCGACATAAATCTGTAGATTCGTTTTATCTGTCAAACGTATGCAAAAATTCCAAAATATTTGATTCGTGATAATGCGAATTTGTGCGTTCTCTTTAAACATGTATATGACGATCATGTGAATACTGACATGTCGTTTCAAACATTCAAAGACCTTTGTTTTCATTGCTGGTCAGACAAATATGACTTCCTCGTAATCAATAAAGATTGTGAAGTTACTGACGGCCGTTATAGAAAAAATGTTGATTCGTTTATATACCTGTAACCTCTAAACCTGTCTTCATATCAACAGCGATCGCGATGTTATGCACATCTGAAATTAATCAAAAGATCAGATCCTGCAATTGCTCCAGCATCGGCAGGACAAACCTCAAGCCTACTTTAAATGACAGTTCAAGTTCTTTGCGACCACCTAGACCTTCTTCACCTAACGTTAAACCACCTGAAGCTACTGAATGGAACTCAAAGATACCGTCACCTGAACAAATTAGACCTCATCCAACAGCAGCTGCTAGAAAACAAAATACCAAACCGCAAAAAACTACCTCACTTGTTCTAACTTCTACCCCTGAGAAATTGAGATTAGTTATGAAAGATTAACTTAAAGAAAGAAGAAAAAAGAGGAAGCCCAAGAAAGGAAAGTTTTAAATGCAGTTAGTCAAAGAAATAACGTAGCAAAGTTGAATAAAGGCAAAAGAACCCTTTTTACAAATTACAAAGAATCAGTGGAATCTTCTGAATCATCAGTATCACATGACGATATCTCTCTACATGACTCTGATTCTTCTATGGCAATGGAATTATCAGATGAAGAATTCGCTGAAGTATTGACAGTGGGATCGTTTGCACTTACGAAATTTTATGGCAAAACAAGATTGTTACCGCTATTGTTTGTGAAATTAATGAAGTTTATGAGACTGGATTTGATGTAAAGTTTCATATAGGAGCATCAAGAACTTACAAGTTTGTGCAGACAGAAGAAACTGGATTTACTAGACCCACAGACCATGTCTCAACCTTACCAAAACCTGTAAAATTTAGGAATGGAAGATTTGCTGGAATGATCGCTTTCGCCTTCGATTTTGATGAATACAGCCCGCTTTTCTGATTTGTTCTTGTCTTGTTTATTTTTTGTAATATTAGTTTTTTACATTTTATCTTTTAAGATTGTTGCAATAGTTTCTTCAGTAAATTTTCTTTTTGTAATATATGGCCCATTTGACCTGCCTCAGTGGCTCCGCTGACCTTACCATTGAGGTCAACTGGACCACTTTCCCAAATTTTACTATTACAAAATTTTTTAAACCATAATTTTGGTTCTTCACTATATTAAAATTTTTCCTTTACGTCAAATGTATACCAAACATGTGCATTTTTTTAAAAATTAAGATCTTTTATAGAAATGAAGAAAAAAATTATCAAAAAAAGTAGCCCAGTTGACCCAGGTCTACCCTACTCCTCCAAAACACATGTTTTTTTAAGTACCTGGTGCTATTCATCATGTCAGGTGGATTGGCAAAGGCCATTTATTCTCTAAAAATATATCTTTTCAGAGATCAAACAGATTTAGAAAAAAAAAGGTATCACAGACATCTGTTTATTTATAATCAATATTTATGTAAAAGCGTGGTTCAAACCACTTTGGCCCCCAACCAAGACCTACAATTGTTAAAATCTTTTGTGAATTACAGACAAATTGATAAAGAACTTGAAGACAAGGCACTGTCTAAAATGATAAATCATCTGTGATATCTAAATGCGGAGCAAGTCGCATTTTCGTTTTTTGATGAAACTTTAGAAAAAAAATAAGGACAGCTATAGTCTAAAATTAATTTCTTTTGGGACACAAAATTATGATGGGGATGTGAAAGCAAAGCTCAGACTCGAACAAGCGGATGATTTATTGGACAAAGTAGATTTTTTTATTTCTGATCAAACTAAATTTCTTCAAGAAATTTGAAAATATAGAAGAATATAGAGAAAACATAGTTAACAGTTTTACGGTTGTTAATGACACAGCTGAAAGAGGGGTAAAATTAATACAAGATTTCAATTCCTGTTTGACGAAAGATGAAGAACAACGGCAGTTGCTGTTACAAGTTGTATCTGAATGTAGGAAAATTTTTCCTGACTCTTCAAAAGCCACCTTATCTAAACCATTACCACCTTAATCTGATAGTAAATTGTAAATGTAAATAATAATAACTTGTTTCCTTTATAATTCTTCCTTTTTTATAACTCAACTTTAAACAATAAAATGCATTTAAACATTATTTCTTCTTATTTTTATACCTTTTTTGCTTTTATTTTCTCCTTAATCCTTCATTTTCAATTTGGATTTTGCTGTACCTATTTACTTTTGAAAACAGTTTTAACTAAACCCCTTTTATTTACAAATTGAAAAAATAAAAGTAAAATCTGGAGAGTAGATGTAATTGAATCTTGCAATTACATCAATTTTCGTAAAAAATAAAAACTTCAACCTTGGGTTAACGTTATCCAATTAAGCTGAAACTTTACCAATCTCATTTTTTAGCCAATTGACAACTTTTAGGAGGGTCCCCCAAAAAAATTCAAACATTGATTTTTTGTGACCACCCTAAAGGCCAACGCGCACTTGGGCGACGCGCGGAGCAGCGCCGCGAAGCGCGGCGAAGAGCCGAAGAGCCGTGCTAACGCGCACTTGAGAGCCGTTTCTGTCGACAACCGGGTTGGTGTTAACGGAATATTTTGTGGATTTGTTTGTGTTCGGTAGCTTTAATAAATAAAATGGATAGCTCGGACGAAGATACTCTAATTGTCTCTTTGCTTTGTGAAGAAGCTGAAAAGCTGGAAAAAAGAGAAAAAAGCCGTTGTCAACTCCGAAGTCCTTTTCGATTAAATTGCGACCAAGAGATCACTATGCAAAAAAACTACGTATACAACACGTTTTGAAAGTCCTTTTATTCATTCATTTGCTTGATTAGCTCGGGCTTCGCCTTCGTTATCAAACTGCAAATTCATGAAAAAAAGTATGACTCAAAACTAGCTGTACAATAGTAATTTGTACAACTAGTTTTGAAAGGAATTGATCGAGTTAACTTGTCAACCAATGGCATTCTTCAATTTAAAAATAAACTACCAATCGAACGATTATTCTAGTGACAATATTTCGAGGAGCTTTATTTCAGCGATAATTTTTTCTGTAGGTAACTATTTTTTAATGAAAAATAACTTGGATTTTAGTTTTAGAAAAGGATACAATTCAAGGACCGCTAGTTTTGTGAATTTAAAATTTTAGTGTTAGGAATTTTTATTGACCATTTTCAATAATTGAAAAGTTAAATTGTCAAGACGAATAGGACTCTAGGTTAAAATATTGCCGAAAATGTTTTGCTCTTCCGATTGTCTCGTTTCTGTTGCTTTAGAAAATAACGACTCGTGCAAGCATTCGTGGTTATTTTCATCGCCACAGAAACTCGTATGTGAATCGCAAAAATTATTATCGGCAATATTTTGACCTCTTGTCCTATTATTACTGAAAATTAGTAGCGAAATGCTGAATGTTAATGGAGCGGCGAGGCCGAAAGTGAAGTTTGCATCCAAATTATTTCAGTTATTTTATAATTCGCATTATTTTGATTTGTAGATTGTTTAAAAGAATGTTGGAAATCCCAATAACCTATAATTCATCAAATATCATGTCTGCTTAGAAACACATAAGCCCCCCTGTAAAGATAATCCTTTGCCAGACGTCAATCAAACGGAACAAATGTTGCAAGCCACAATTCAGGTCGCATTTTCTACGAATTTTAACGTTAAATGCGTCAGGTTTGTAGTTAATTTCTATGAAAATGAGACAGTAATTTTAAATTTAAGACGAAATAGATGTTTCTAAGTAAAACAAGCATTTATGATTAAAAATATACTGCACAACAAATGAACTGGACCACCCATAAAAATGTTATTATTGATTTTTATTGATTTTACGACAAAAAGTCATTCTTTATAAAAAGTTTTGCTTTCAAGCTTCAACGAAAGACAAGAAAAAAATTCAACTCTTGCGTTTAGCGTCTGTCGGAATACATTCGGCTAGTTCCAACTGCTTTCGGAAAACTTCGTAAACCCCAATTCCGGCCACTTGGTCGCAAGGTAACGCGCACTTGGGCGAAGCGACGCGCGGAGCGGCGCGGCGCAGAGAAAAATATTCTCTGGCAAGAATTCCGCTAGGGTAGCTTCGCTGCGCCGCGCCGCGCTTCCGTCAAGTGCGCGTTAGTAGGTAAGAAATACATTAAAGATATAACTGCTCGTCGCCGCGCTTCGCCGCGCTGCTCTGCGCGTCGCACAAGTGCGCGTTGGCCTTAATGAGCAACCTTACCCTATAAATTGTGGCTAATTTGTTTTTTACAAAATTAGAAAAAGCAAAAACTTGGGAATTTTAAAAAAATGTCCCATTCATGGTGACTCTCCCCTATTATAGGATCACAAAAGGCTAATGGGAGGGCGCCAAATTTATAACCGCCAAAGGCGCATTGTTGACTGGTTACGGCTCTACTTCTTATTAACATTATTTCGTTTATATGTACAATTATGCAGGTACCCACCTTACATGCTTATGGACTATCCAATCTTAATAGCATTTTCTTCAGTCCTAGGTAAACGATTGATCTAGTTCACCAACCAGTACCATGATTTCCAGTGAGACTTAACTTCAGTAACCAACTACAAGTGAGTTAATATATGAAGAACTTAAAAATTCGAAACCATTGCAAGAATACGAAGTCTTGCAGGTATAGATTTTAAGCCTTTATGGCCTATAAAGATCGGTTATTGCCATGCTAATGAGATGCTAATAGGATATTCCAATTCCAAAATAACAATAGTTTCCCGGATGAAGAAATGCTGTAAAACAAATTATACTGTTGATGTATTCACAATCAACACAAAGAAAAATTAATGCCTATTCTGCACAGGATAGAAACAAATTCTACACTTCTAAATCTGTTGAAAACATACTATTGCTACAGTGCAACAATACATTCCCAACGAATCTACAATCTGGACTTCATGTTCCAGATATTAAAAAAAATAGTGAATTTACTTAGAAAATCACTGATTCAATGCTATAGAAGCAATTTTACACTGGGAATGCAGAGTGAAATAACTCTGAAAGAAGAATCACAAAGTCCCAATAAAGAATGATTTTGAAACTCCAAAAATTGCACTTTTGTGTAATGCAACATTATTGGACTTGACGAACTCAAAAGTTGTCATTCTAAGGAGAATTGCTGACATTTTTTAAGAACACCGATATGGTCAGAGTTCTATTCAGCAGGTTTCTCAATAGCAAAGCTACAGAGCTAATCAGCCTCGTTAAAACATGGAGATGGTTAGAAAGCAGATACATCAATGACTTGATCGTAGTCGGTCATTTTATTCATGTTGGACAGTTTCTGATTGGTTGATTTCATTTCTTAATGGTGTAGAACGGTTGATTATGGTAGAAGAGCTCCCTGCTGGTTTTTTTAAGGTCATCCCTGGTTTGTTTCTATTTATTTTTCTTCAACATCCTTTATTTTTTATCCTAGAACAAACAATAATTTACTATGCATACAGTAGATAGTCTGTTAACATAAAATTCAGCTCATATTATAAAAATACAGTGTAGTAGAAGGAATTTCAATTTTATCTGAAGTATTGTAATCATAAAAATTCAAAATTACAACTTGACAATAAAATAAAAATAACATGAATAGAGATTAAGACTAACACTAATTAATGCAGATGGATCATAGTCCAGTGCACAGTAGTTTAAATTTTTGGATACGTTTGCGAGTTCGGAGTGATAATAAAAATTACAAATTTTCCAACTTTTCGGCCCGCCGCTCGTACCACCATCTTAAAAAAATGGCACTTAAAACCGATTTTTCCATATTTTCCCTTTGCCAGTGCATTCTAGGATAAAAATAGCTCTTATCACTATTATAGAAGACAACCGAATTTTAACCCACTTTGCGGGTACTTTGAACACCTACATAAGAAAGTAGAGAAGTATAAGAACTTTACTACAAGATCAGTACAGTACACAATCAATTGGAAGCTGAGGGAAGAATAAAACAGCTTATTTAGGCAATTAAGGCGGTGAGAAGAGCACAACCTTTGCAGAGTTGATCTGGGTCAAACTCTTATCGCGCCACATTAGCACGCAAACCATTTGATACAGGGCCGGCCTTGCATACAATTTATTTTGGTGCGGAAATTTTTATTTTTACTGAGAAAATTGAGAGAAAGATGCAGGAGATATTAGAAGGAGAACAGAGAAAATGGAAGAGAGATGTACGAATGGAAAAAAATTGACGATTTTAAAATAGATTTAACTGGGATTAAGGCTGAAAATGAGAAATTGAGAAAGGAAAATAAAATACTTAAACAAAGTATGCTAGAGCAAGATAGAAGAATGGAAGAAATAAAAAGAGAGATAAGGAAAAGAAATATAATAACACACGGAGTAAAGGAACAACGAGAAGAGTAATTTACAATTAAAAGAAAAAGTAAGGGTAATTCTAAGAGATATGGAAATAACAATGAAACTAGAAGAAGAGGTAAACGAGGTTAGAAGAATTGGAAAACAACAAGAGAGGAAATGCAGACCAATTATGGTAGAAGTTAGAAGCTGAAATAAGAAAATAGAGGTGCTTAGAGCGACAAAAAAATTAAAAGGTACAAAAATTTATATAGAGAAAGATTTCCCAAGAGAAGTGCAAAAACAAAGAAAAGAGCTGATAAAACGGATGAAATCAATTATAACAGAAGGACATGTACCTGTTATCAAATACAACAAGCTAATAGTAAATGGCAAGGCTTGCTCCCTGAAACAACTAAAAAGCTTTAAAAGCAGGAAAAGAAGATGAAGAAAATATGGAAACAAATGAAGACGAAAATACAATTACCAAGGACGATGAGGTGTTATTTGAGACGACTGAAGCACAAACCGAAAAAGGGGGAGATAAGAAGAAATGTAGAACGATGAGCCAAAGATCACCAGGAAGTAATGAAGATGAAGTACTACTAGAGGAACTTCTTAAGATCACAATAACAGGAAATACCTCAAAAAACTGTTAGTAAAGAGCAAGAGGAGAATAAAAGGAACGACACAAGCAAAGAAAAAGGCAAACGATAAAGTAAACGAAACAATTATTGACACAACTACAAACAAAACAACGCAGCATAGTCTATACATTATGAGTACCAAGTTTGAGCACAAAGAAATTCACAAAAACACCTAACGGAAAATACACAAATTTGGTTGATCAGGAAAAAAAGAAAGAAAATGCGGAAGACATAAAAGATGTATGCAGCTACAGAGGGTCAGATGCAGACAGCGACCACTTTCTGGTAATAGCAAATATAAAACAGAAATTCTAAATTAGAACAAAAAGCATAAGGAAAGACGAACGAATAAATACAAGAGGATTAACAGAAGAGAAAATAGCAATGAGGTATAGAGAGAAAAGAGAAAAAATAGAATAAAATACAATATGAAGAGGTAAACAAGAGGTGGAGGCAAATAGAGGAGGCGATAAGAAGCACAGCGATAACAACAATACCACAGAGAATGAAAAGGAAAGGAATGACGTGGTTTGATAAAGAATGCAAAGAAGAGATGGCAAACAGAAGATGAACCAAAGAGAAGATGCTGCAAACAAGTACACTTGAAGATAAACAAAAACAAAAAAAAATATGCCGAACTAAGAAGAGAGCATACATGGAAGAGAAAATTAAGAAAATTAAAGTAAAGTTTGTAAATAAAGAAATAAAATTTTTTATCAAGAAACTAGAAAGAACAGAATAAGATTCAGAAAGAAACCCCACTATATAAGAGACAAAGAAGGAAAGCTAATAATCAAAGAAACAGAAAAACAGACAGAAGAAGATGAAGAAGCGAACAATCAAAAAGGAGGAAAAAAAGAGGATACTCTGTCACCGACTATAGAAAATTTTCAAGAAATAATATAAAAACTAAAGAAAGGCAAGAGCCCAGAAAAACGGAATTAATAAAGTATGGAGGAGACCTGCTGCCACAAAAAATACATCAGATGATAGAAGACATATGAAGAAAGGAGAAGATGCCGGAAGAGTGGAAAACAAATCAGCTACTACCTATTTACAAGACGGGAAAAAAAGAAGACTGCCAAAATTACAGAGAGATTGCCCTATTGGATACTGTATATAAGATAATGGCAAAAGCAATAGAGATCAAAATTAAAGAGTATGTGGAGAGGGTAGTTGGTGAATACCTAAGTGAATTTAGATCCGGAAGATCTGTAACGACCACATCTTTATGCTGAAACAAACACAAAATATGCTAAATTAGTACGGGGAACATGGTGCTGATAGATTTCAAACAAGCCTACGATTCTGTAAACCGGAAAGAGCTGTTACAAGGCAATGAAAGAACTAGGAGTATCGAAAAAACTAATAAACTTAACAAAAATGACACTAAAAGTTACAAAAAACGAAGTTAAACTCAACGGCTGGATTTCTAAGGGCTTCCAAACAGGCACAGGGCTAAAACAAGGAGATCCATTGTCAACAACGCTCTTCAATATACTTTTGGAATGGATAAAAAAAAGCAGCATCAACAGGTGTGGTACCCTAAGAACTAGATCACACCAAATACTAGCATACTCTGATGACATAGTACTTTTGGCCAGGACAAGATGCGAGCTAACCCAAGTATGCCAAAAGTTTATAACAGCAGCAGAAACAAAAGGAAGATTTGATAGTACAAACAGGACCAACAAACAGAATAAAGATAGAAAAAGTAAAAAAAATATATACTTAAGGAACTGTCATAACGGAGACAGGGGACGAAGAGAAAGAAATTGAAGCAAGATTAGCCAAAGTGAATAAATGTGCAGGTGCTTTAAACA
Organism: Agriotes lineatus; assembly: GCA_940337035.1. Taxonomy (NCBI): domain Eukaryota; kingdom Metazoa; phylum Arthropoda; class Insecta; order Coleoptera; family Elateridae; genus Agriotes; species Agriotes lineatus. The sequence goes on from CALNHX010001541.1 coordinate 193,547, forward strand.
AAGTATTAAATTCTAAAAGTGCATCTAGGAAAGCTAAAACCCATCTATATAAAACAGTCATAAAACCAACGATACTGTATGGGAACAAAATGTGGATCCTTAATAGAAAAGAGGAAACGAGAATAGATATATGGGAGAGGAAAATCCCGAGAAGGAAGAGAAGAAGAAAGGAGAACTATGGTTAAGAAGATCAAAAGAGGAAATAAGGAGCCTATACAAAGAACCGGAGCTCAGCAGTCAAGCTTAAGCAGCAAGGCTGAGGTGGCTAGAGCACTTAGAAAGACAATCAGAAAATAGGATTCCTAAGAAGCTAATGGATACAAACCTAGGAGAAACGAGAAGAGGAAGGCCGAGAAGGAAATGGCTAGAAGCAGTTAAAGAAGACCTGCGAGAAAAAGGGATACAGGACTGGAAGACACAAGCTAAAGATCGGAGAAAATGGAGGGAAAGCATCAAGCTATGGGCCTAAAATGCCTGAGTACAGCAACTATACAGGTTGTCCGAAATCCGTTTTGAACATAGGAAATTAATGAGTGCGACAAGGAAAACATAAACAAAACGAGTAGCAGGACAAGGACAGAACGTAATCATGGCTAGCTAAATTTTTCAACTAAAATTAAGTCAATGAAACAAACAAACACTTCTGTCAAATATTTTAGCTGTTGTTAAAGAGTATAAAGTGAGGTTTAAATATACTATTGTTTACTATTCACATAATTATTTTAATTATTTAAACCTCACTTTATACTCTTGATGACAGATAAAATATTTGACAGGATTGTTTTTGTTTCATTGACTTAATTTTAGTTTAAAAATTTAGCTAGCCATGATTACGTTCTATCTTTGTCCTGCTACTCATTTTGTTTATGTCTTCCTTGTCGCACTCATTAATTTCCTATGTTCAAAACGGATTTCGGACAATCTGTATATGTATTATTATGATACACATAGGTCACTTATTAAATAAAAATTAAAAAAGAAATAAATTTGGAAGATTAATACAATCAAATTTAGAAAATTTTGAATAAGATTGTTGGTTAAGTTGAATTGAGTAATAGAAATTAAATTTGAGACAATTTATAATTAATTTTGTGAAGTTATAGCAATTGAGTATTCAATCAGGATGGTGAAAGTTAATATGAAAGATAAGATAATGTTATCATGTGACAAATATGCTTTCTACTAGAATATATCATGTAGTAGGTAAAACATTTAATTTTAAAAAAGAGTGCATTAATAATTGTAACTAGCATAATTTTTAAATTTTGTTCAGATAGTGATAATAACAAACTCATAAAATGTACATATTTTTGGAAAAAATAATTTTGTATTAATAAAAACTGGAAATTTAACCTTTATTTGATTAAATAATCTGGTTGAATACAAATAAAAAGGTTTTTAACAAATCTGCGAGGTGAAATTAAGTGAAAATATAATTATGAAATGATACAAGTGTGCAGTCATTGGAAAGATAATGGAATATGGTTTAATTAGATGTAAGTAAGAAGAATAAAATAATATTTAATTAGAATTGGATGATTTACTACAGACAAGGAATAAGTTATACTAATTATTGGATTTGGTGATTATACGGAGGACGGATCAATCATTTGAAAGGAGTTACCAGTGTAGCTGATTGATTTGGGTTGGTTACTACAAGGTAGGAGCTGAGGACAATGGGAAATTAGTTTGGATACCATCTGTTAGTGGAAACTTACCAGGAGGCTGTTTGATTGACAGTAACGTGCAGGAGCCTGGGGTTTGGACGTGTTCGAATTAGTTAGAGGAGTATCGAGATTCGGCTGTTAATGAGCTTAGCTGTGAACGTCAGGAGCAGTGGTGTTAAATGTGAATAACAGTGAAATAAGAGGAAATCAGGTTGGTTTTTAATTAGTCTTATAGAAGCATATTGAATAAATGACAATTAAACACTTGAAATAAATATAAAACAGTACTTACGTTAGTGAATTGAGTCTTTGATTTGTGAGTAGAAAGATTATTTGTCATTTTGATTTGATTATTGTTTGATAGTTGTTTAAAGTCAAACTGACATTTAGTAGCAGTCAATAGTTGAAAATTCATATAAAATTAAAGAACAGATAACTAGATTAACGACCCACACCCTATGAAAAGTCTCAAATTGCATTAAGTAATATTAAAGTAAATAAATATAGGATTTAAAGGAGAGAGGTATAACCATTTCAGTATATATATAATACATACTGACGGTTATAATTTTGTGTTTACTTGTTTTCACACCACGAGAAGATTTCATAATGTATGAAGAGTCAAACACTGCAGAAAGTGCCGATGTGTTGATCGTTAACACACCTTCTACTGACAGGATTTAACATCATTCAATGATAATCTCTACATTGAGAAACCAGGTAGAGGTAAAACTACAGCAGCACTGCACTTCACAAAATCATTGAAGTATGAACAAGCAGCCAAGACCGTTCTATTTTTACATGCTATTAGTGGCTGCGATACATCTGCTCATTTCAAGCAAGGAAAAACAAAAATTTATTAACATCGTCCAGAAGAACAAGCATCTCAACCAACTTGCTAAAGTATTCCAACAACATCCAGATCCAGAAAAAAATACAGAGGCATGAGAACAATTTGTTGTGGCTTTGTATGGCGGTGAACCAAACATTGGATGCATTGCGCTACCAACGTTTTGCAAAGTCCGTCACAAAAACCCAATCCTGCTACTCTTCCACCAACAAGAGATGCTGCACGGTATCCCGCGTTAAGGATGTACTACCATATTCAAGCATGATATGTAACAATAATTGGCTTACTGCAGTGAAAACTATGAAAGATCCAGCCTCTGAGGCCTTGCACAATTTTATAACATGCGAATGCAAAAAAGAATACGACACAACGTGTGGCTGTAGAAAAGTTGGGTTGAAATGCTTCATTATCTGTCAATTTTGCAATGGATGAAAATGTACCAGAAGTTATGATTGCTGACGACGAAGGAAAAGAAGAATTTTGATCTTAAACCGACAAAGACGACAATGTTTCATATGAGGAAAGAAGTACGAATCAACCGGGACCATCAAAACGACAAAAATGTAATAAAACACTTTGATTATAGCTATAAGTGGATTAGACCTATTAAGTATACGTGCCGTCAATTCTACATCATGGTGGTAATAGTGTGGAAATTGTTAAGTAATTAATTAACAATCACAAAAGATATGACTGGGATTCCAATAAAAGAGGGATAATTAAATCCAGGATTGCTATGCCAGAAGAGACGACAGTAAAGCCAAGTAAAGCCGAGTCAGATTGACAAAAAATTAAAAAAACTAAAAAACACGAGGACTGCACTTAACACGACGAAACTTGCAACAAAAGGAAATACGAGAATGAATACAATAAAACAAAAAGACATAGACGCGAATGGAAAAAGACAAATACATGACACGAGAAAGAGAATAAGAAGAAGACCTGGAAACATGAAATATTAGAAACTTAACAGGAAAAAAAAAAGAAATTGAAGAATTCATGAAACCTGGATTGGACATGTTGGCTATAATAGAAACAAAAAAGAAAGGTCAAGGGGAAATAGAATTAGAAAATGAGAACTTACTGATATATGGAGGTGTTGCACAAGAAAAATGGGCACAGGTAGGCATTGGATGCATTGTAAGTAAAACCTCGAAAAGTAAACTACACAATAAACATTTTATAAATGAAAGGATCATGACAATAGAATTTAATGAACTCAGAAAACGGATTACAGTTATAATAGCCTACGGACCCGACGAAAATGAAAAAATAGAAATCAAAGATGAATTCTGGAAATTGCTGACATTGGAAGTTGAAAATTCCAGAGGAGAAATTGTTATAATCGGAGATTTTAACAGTGGGGTAGGAAAAGGAGACAAGATATTACAGGAGGTAGTAGGGCTGCACGGGAAACCACAAAGAAAACAGCAATGAAAATAGACTTACACAATTTTGCATAAACAATCAACTAATTGTGACCAATACACTCTACAAACATAAGGACATACATAAATACACTAGGGAGGTGAAAAGTAGCAAAGGTCTATAATAGACTACATACTTGTAGAAAAGCAGCATAAAAGTAAAGTAATAGATGTTGGAGGCAAACGAGGCGCTGAGATATACAGCGACCATTACTTGGTAGTAGCAAAAATAAAGGAGACACAAGAAAATTTACTCAAACTAAAAACAGATGAGAAGGCAAAAAATTGGGGTAGCAATGCAATACCAACAGCAAATTAGTATAGAGTACCAGAGAATAAAGAAAAATCAAAGATTGGGATATAGAATATTCATGAAAGATGATAAAAGAAACTACTAAATGCAGCTAAGAAGATATCTGGGACAAGAGAAACAAAGATCATAGGAAGAGTTTGGAAATTGCATGGAAGAAAACAGTAATGAGAATCAAAAGCTATTTTACAGGACGTTAAAAGCATTAACAAAGGAAAAACAAACTACAACAAATATTAAGGACAAGAATGGGAGATAATAACAGAAGAGCTAGAAATATAAGATAAATGGAAAGAATGCTTCAAGGAACTACTGGGCACAGACGAAAAATAAAGAACACTAGAAGCAGCTGATATAGAAAATAGTAGTCAAAATGAGAGAGAAGAGATAGAAGAAGTAGAAGAAATAGCGACAGAAGAAGTAATCAAAGCCATAAGACAACTGAAAATAGGTAAGGCAGCGGGAAAAGATAACATCAAACCAGAAATGTTCAAAGAAATAGAAGAAGATGCTATCGAAATGCTGAGCAATTTCTACAATAAGATATGGAAAGACGCAAGAATTCCACAAGAATGGGAAATTGGAATTATCGTACCCATATACAAGAAGGGCGACCACAAGGAAAGCAAAAACTACAGTGTGCCAGCCAAGATATATGAAAGATTTCTGGATGATAAACTCAAAATAAAAAATTGAACATCAATTAATTGACTCCAAAAGAGGATATGGAATACAAGATCACATATTCACTCTAAAACAACTTACAGAGAAAATACTAGAATAAAACCTAGAGGCATATACATACACCTGTCCTAGACCTAGACAAGGTTTTTGGTAGGATACAAAGAAGGGAGCTGTGGGAAATATTGAAACTAGTCTACAGACAATGTAGAAACAAGGTAAGAACCAGATATATTGAAATGGAGGAATTTAGAACTGAACAAGGCCTTAGACAGGGTAGTATCCTGAGCCCTACGCTATTCATTATAGTTATGGATGAGGTCATCAAGGAAGTTAGACTGACAGCAAGGAAATTAGAATTTGGATATAAAAATTTGACGAGCATAGGAATAACAAAATGTGCATTTGTGGACGATATCACAGTCTTTGGGAAAAGTGAAGGACACTTGCAGACAAACATTATCATAAAAACTAAACGATAACATCATAGACCACGTAGAAGTTTTTAAGTATCTCGGAAATAACTAAGCACAAGGACGGCAAGACATAGAAATAAATGAGATAGTTAAAGCGGCAATAGGAATATACGGCAGCTTTTGAAATAGCTTTATAAGCAAAAAAGAAGTATCCAAACAAACAAAAATAAAAGTATTTAAATGCATATACTACAGACCAGTGCTCACCTTTGGATCAGAATCGTAGGTCTCGATCAGGAAACAAAAAAGTAGAATTCAGGCGACAGAAATGAAATATTTGAGAAGAACAAAAGGAGTGAACGGAAAAGATAGAATTAGGAACCAGGACATAAGTAAAGAGCTAGGAGTGGATTCAGTGCTTAAGATAATCTAACAAAACCAACTGAGATGGTATGGACACTTACACAGAATGAGAGACAGTAGACAGGTGAAGATAGTATGGACAGCGAAAACAGTATCAAGGAGAAGAAGAGGATGACCAAAGGCCACGTGGGGAGGGGTCCTCAATAATACTAAAAATATATTCAAGGATCTTAGAAAAAAGGCTACGAGAAAAAACCGAAGACAACATGGCAGAGGAACAAGCGGCATTTAGACCCGAAAGACAAACACAAGACCACATATTTACGATACGAATGCCCATAGAAAAAAGATTAGTGCGGGGAAAAACGCTATACCTTGCATTTATTGATATTGAATCTGCATTTGACAAGATATCATGGGAAGGCATATGCAAAGCACTTTCCCAACTAGAGGGCAATTAATAACCTATATAAAAACACCAAAGGCAGAGTAAGGTTAAATGGAAAAGAATCAGAGGACTTTGAAATGGAGAACAGTATAAAGCAGGAAGAATCACACAGTCCTTTACTCTTCAGTCCGGTGAAGAATCAGATTATAAATGAAAGCAAAGAAACAAGATTTGATGTAAGAATCGGATATTGGAACCTAGATCCAATTAACATACAAAGTTTAGTCTATGCGGATGACATTGTATTATTTGCAGACTCAACACAAAAACTGCAACAGATAAGTAACAAGTAGAATAGGACAATAGCAAGGTGGGGAATGGCAATTAACCCGAAAAAGAGTAATGGAAATAATGAAGATGGACAATCAACAAAACGTACAAATACGGTGTCATGGAAGGGAGCTAGAGTCGGTCGATAATTACGAATACCTGGGCGTGATTATTAATAAAGCAGACAACCTAGAGCAAGAAATACTTAACAGAACAAACAAGGCTAGCAAGATCTATTATGCCCTAAATAAAATAATCATTAATAAAAAAGAAATAAGCAGCACCGCAAAACTTAGGGTCTATAGAAGTATCTATGTACCTACCCTGACATATGCATCAGAAAGCTGGGTCATGCAAGACAAGGTTAAGGGAAATGAAGTACCTCAGAAGAATGGTGGGAAGGAATAAACGAGACAGAATAAGAAACGCAGTGACTAGAGATGAACTACAAGTAGAACCATTAGTAGAAATAATAGAGAGAAAGCAGTTCATGTGGTTCAGACATGTTATGAGAATGGGGAACAGGAGAGACCCGACAAGGATATTGGAAGCAAGACCAGAAGGAAGAAGATATGTGGGAAGACCCAGGGAAACAGATGGAGAGAATGGAGAAAATGGCACAGGCAAGAGGGAAAAGTTTACACAACTAAGGAGAATGGCGGCCAATCGTGGACAATACCGGAAATGGACGAGCAACCCAACGCCGATGGCATAAGGGATAGGAAAAAAAGAAGAATATAGACCAGTGCTCACCTTTGGATCAGAATCGTGGGTCTTGATCAGGAAACAAAAAAGTAGAATTCAGCCGACAGAAATGAATTATTTGAGAAGAACAAAAGGAGTGAACGGAAAGGATAGAATTAGCAACCAGGACATAAGAGAAGAGCTAGGGGTGGATTCAGTGCTTAAGATAATCGAACAAAACCAACTGAGATGGTATGGACACTTAAACAGAATGAGAGACAGTAGACAGGTGAAGAAAGTATGGACAGGCCACATGGGGAGAAGAAATGGAAAAAAAACTAGCAAAGAAGAGACTAACGACACAAGAAGCACGATAACTCACACAAAACAAAAAAGAATGGTGTGCATTTGTATATAACATAGTATAAGCACAACATGAAATGTAAAAAAAGACAGTGAATGAGGTAAAACAAGAAATAATTGTCAACGGAAATCTAACAACAGAACAGAAATTGTGTAAGAAAAATGTATCTTTACACCTAACGGTAGATAGAATGTATTCGATAAATATATAAAATCATGAAAATAATAGCTCAAAACGGAGCATTGTTGAAATGAAAATACAACTAACTTGAAAAAAAAATTGCTAGTTGTCAGTCAGATGAAGTAGATAGTTGTCAGTTAGGTTGATATTATATGCTATGTTTAATGAACAGATTTAGTAAAAACCCCTCCTATAAATAAACTTTACATTTGAATAGAATACTGCGATTGGTAAGCAGTTACACTCAGCTCAACAAACCAAGACATGCACTGGTCGAAGTTTGCGATTACGGTTGGGAGTTTTTGTTATAACTCGGTCTAAATTTTGTCTTTATTTCACATTTTTATAACGCTTATCGTTAAATTCTTCAACAATTTTACTTGAAATACAGTAATATTTCAATTCTCCCAAGTCTCTTAATTTGTATCACGTAAACCGGATTTTTGCAAAAACTGTACGCGGACCGTCCCAGTAATTTAATTAATAAATCTATTCATTACATACAGTGTAGATATAAATGACGCTAATGGAAAAAAGCTTGTTTAAGGCACACGCTTGAAATCATACAATTCATAGAAGTGCCTTCAATATACTTTCACACAAGCATCGTACAATATTGTTAAGGTTCGCAATTCCAAAAGGAAGCCAAAAATTATGCACACTATCATTTATTCAAGTATGACTTGATAATTAATACTGCAGTATAATGAAATACATTTGTTTTGACAGGCTGATGCAAAACCTAACCTGCTAATCGCGAATTTGACATAGACTTACAGTGCCACCAACATATTATTCATACAACAAATATTTCAAAGAGAACTTGATGGAAAAGCATTTATAATCACAAGGTATATACATTTTTATTTACTTACCACTAGTTTTAAACAGCTTTCAGAATGTATCACAAGAAGAATAGCAAGTGGAAGTTCATTTGCTGTTGATTTATTTTCATCACATGTGAGTTTGCAGTTTATAATACACTGGTTCTCAGTTCTACGATCTTTTGAAAACAGTTGATTTTCGGTTCACACGTTTTGAGAATTGTTTGTTGTACAAACTGTATATTTTGTAGGAAGAGCAGATAGATGCTCGTTCAATAAGCCAACTGCTTCTGTAACAAATGAAATTATTCTAATACAACAGATAAAATATCTATTTTTACAAGGCGCTTTCGGTCATGAAGGTGGGTTGACAATTTTTTTACTGCAGTTTTATAAATAAACAAACAAAATAAAACAGATTTTAAGACTATTTGAAGTTGGATTTATCCAAACACTATGTTACTGCGGTTAAAGTAATAGGGGAAGTAGAATTAGATACAGATCACAAACTAACGGGTGTTCATAAACAGTCGTCATCCCTGTTGCGTTGAAAAACAAAATGTTATATCTTTGATTAATTCGTGCCACACAATGAAACGTCATTGAGTACTGTCATAGCGCAGTTTTTCTCAATTATAATAGACATACGTTTTTGAAGTCAAAACCTACTGGGATGACGACTGTTTATAAACACCCGTTAGTTACTATAAAAATCAAAATGAAGAACAGAAACAGTACTGGAAAATAGAAAAAAACTAAAATGTGAAAAAGCAAGACAAAAATACAAAGAACAGGTAGAGAGAGAGTTAAGTAGATAGGAAGAATCACAACAGACTTGGACGCTAGAAGATAGCTGGAACAAATTTAAAGGAAGACGTAAATCCAAAGTATAAAAGGACAAGATGGTGGAATGAGCAAGTGAGAGGAGCAATAAGGGCCAAAAAAGCAGCATGGAATAAATATTACAGAACAAAACAAATTAACAAGATAGAGAGCAATACATAAAAAAAAGAATAAGGCTAAGAAAGTCTTAAAAGAGGCCAAAGCGAAAAGCTGGGAAGAATTTGGAAAAGAAATGGAAAATGATTATGAATTAAACAACAGAAAATTCTGGAATACGGTTAAAAGAATAGGAGAAAGAACAAGAATAATAAATAACAGATCTATAAAAAAACCAATTAGGGCAGGCTGTGATGTGTTATACGTTTGGCAGTACTGAAGTGTATTGTCAGTCTATGTCAAATTAGAGATTTTCAGGTTAAGTTTTACGTCAGTCTGTGTCAAACAACAAACCTAACCTACTAATCTCGAATTTGACAGACTGACAATACAATTCAGTACTGCCAAACGTATAACACATATCACAGCCTACCCTAATTAGTTTTTTTATTGATCTCTCTGTAGATTCATCAAAAATCGAAATGGAAAATTAATGACAAATGAAGAAGAGATCTTAGAAGCATGGGCAGAATACTACTGTGAGATAATGAATACAAAAGGGCAACAAACAAATAAAAGAGGATTTAAGTTATGAAGAAAAACCAGAGGAAGAAAACGACCATACTACAAAAATAAATGAAGAAATCTAAATCAAATTAATTAACTTTATTGCTTACCAGCAGCTTTAGAAATCCTTGGCAATGTCAGTACCATTAGTCTGCACTACAACATCAACAAATGGGTGTCCATTTTGTGGGTGTTTATATTTACTACATGATGTAAATATGATTCCGGTTTTCAACCAGCTTCCGATGCTTCCCTGACTTCATGACGTTCTAGAATCCATCATAATATTTGGTTTTGTTGTTAGAATTACATGCTGGCAAAGCAACGAAGAACTGGTGCTAGATGTTTCTGCAATAAGTTAGTTGCTTCTGTAACAAATGAAGTAATTAATTTTTAGTGTTACACAAAGAATTTATAAGATGGTTTGATACATCAAAAATTAGAAAAAAATAGATGATAAGCAAGGCTATAACTTCCCTAACAGAAATACGGTGCTGGAAACGTTATCTGAAATAACAGTACCAATGAGTGGGCGAGTCACAAATATTTGTAAGAATTAAGGCAGTGTAACCCCACATCTACTACATCTTTTAAATTAGTACTGAAAGCACTTAAATTGGGTACAAATCACATTGCATAAATCCCAAAATATCTAGGTTAAGCCTAGACGTTTCCGCACATATGGCATTTCCACATAAATGTTGCTTGTGGATCATTTTGCAAGGTTTATTGCGCGGGATTGACCTAACCTCAAAGTTTTCTTCATATTGGACGTCAACCGGGTTGTTTCTCCGCCAATTCTTATATTCACAGGTTTTTATTTATTTATTTTTGTAGCCAACAACTAATAATGCCAATGACAGGCTACATTTTAAATAATTAACATTGGTATAGGCCACTTTTCAACCATAGAAATTAAGAAAAAAAAACAATTAGAAAAAGAAATGGAACAAAATAACTATAGAGTAATGTCGTCAATAGCAAAAATTGTTGAATAACTTAAAAAACCTGATAAGCTAGATTAAAACTAAAGTATTAAGCTCGCCTCAATATCAGCCTTAACTCTCGGTAAATTTAAAGCATATTTACACATATTTTAAAATATCTTTATTTTGAGGTTAAAAAAATCAACTATCCACTTACAATATTTGCATATTTACATATTCTATAAATTGGTGGATTTTTTAATGAATTTCTTCGCGAGGGTGGAAGATAAAATATTTTATTGGAGTGGGAAACTTGTCTGGGTACAAACAAACGTAAGTTGTGTAATATAGGACTAATATCAGTTTCGTTGTGTAAAAATACAAGAGCTGCCAAATAATGCCGTTTCTCTAAGGTTATAATACCTCAATATTTCTTTAATAATTCTGAGTAATGCGATATAAAGGGTAGTACCCTGTTTGTTTTTAAATACAAGTATTTAAGGAATCGTTTCTGCACTATGGCATTTATATCGTTAGCATACATGGGACTCCATATTAGCAAGGCACATTCCAGTTTACTTTTTACAAAATAATTGTATAAAGTTGTGAGGGTATTCCAACTGGAAAACATTTGTGATTGTCATATTAGAAAGCCAAGAGCTGTGTATGCGGTGTTAACTTAATTTTCTATATGAAAATTAAGAGACAACTTTGAATCTTACGTAACGCCCAAGTCCCGTATTGTTTCATTTTTTTAAGTGGTTCCTGATTCATAGTATAATTAAATTGGTAATGTGTAAGTTTTTAAGAGAAAGTTAAATAATAACATTTAGCAATATTAAAATAAATTTGATTTTTTTTACTCCAAAAATATAAATTGTCAATATCTTTTTGTAATTCAATATAGTCTTGGACTGATTGTATGTTTTTCCATATTTTTAAATCATCCGCAAACAGTAATGATTTAGAATATTGCAAAACATTGGGTAAATCGTTTATTAGTAACAAAAAGAGCAGAGGGCCTAAATTGGCACCCTGGGGAACTCCGGAATTAACAAAATATCTATGTGACTCACAACTATTATACAGTATGTCCCCGGATTGGGTTACAAAGAGGTGAGATGGACTAAAAATGTTTGAATTTTATTTTAAGGTTTTGGGATTCGGTCCTGCTTGGTCTGAAAAGAATTTTAAGAATATTTTCAGATTTTAAAAAACAAGTAGGCCTCGACTGGGAAGCGAAAACTCTTTAATTTTCAGGTAAACTACCCTTTCTTTTCATGATACGGCAAAATTTTATTGAGACAAGTTGTTCAGAATGATAAATTATGGCCCTATACAAAATTTCAGAAAGATCTGTCGACTTAGAAAAAACCGTTATTTTTGAGATTAAATAAAGATTTTTTCTAAGTCGACAAAACTTTCTGAAGTTTTGTATAGGGCCATAATTTTTCATTCTGAACAACTTTTCTTAATACAATTTTGCCGTATCATGAAAAGAAAGGGTAGTTTACCTGAAAATAAAATAGTTTTCGCTTCCCTGTCAAAGCCTACTTGTTTTTCAAAAATTGAAAATATTCTTAAAATTCTTTACAGACTAAGCAGGACCGAATCCCAGAACGTTAAAATAAAATTCAAAAATGTTTAGTCCATCTCACCTCTTTGTAACCCAATCCGGGGCCATACTGTATACTACATATTGAATTCTGTCAAGATAAGATTCAATTAGATTTACAAGACTATCTGAAAATCCATACTGTAACGATCTTAGGGCCGGGCTATTGCGAACATATGACTCAGCGTCTAGGTCATTCCAGAACGACCTAAGGCGGGGGCAGTGTCACGACCTTGAGCCGGTTCACGTGCGGACGGATGACTCACAGCCTCCCCGACTTCGAGGAACGACCTTGGCGCGCGAACACGTCAGCGTTGCCGGAAGAATCGAGCAAGGTCGCGAAGGTTCCGGAATGACTCATTCGTTGAGATATAAATACGGGCAAAGGAAATAAGAAGTCAGTCAAAAGTCGAAATCCGAGTGCCGACTCCAGCTTGGAGCGTGCAAGCTGCCATATAAATAACGCGTGTATAACAAATAAATATAGCCACATAAATCATTCAGTTCGAAGTCCCGAATTCAGCTTTGAAGTATGCGAAAGCTGCCATATAAATAACGCGTGTGTGTAAATAAATCTAGCGAGATAAATCATTAATGTTTAAGTCGCGTGAAAATAAATTAAGTGTATTTGTTGTTAGAAATAGTTCCTGATTAGTTTATAGATAATTTGTGTTCCGCCTTTATAGTCTTGTGTTATGTAAATAGTAAAGATAAATTGTGGTAAATAAATGCTTAAAACAAGAAGCGGCGTATAATTTTTAATAGCCCAAAAACGGTAAAACGTAACAATACATTCTCAATTTCCACAAAAGCACATTATGAGAAATGCTATTGCGAAAACCGTATATATTACATCTGTCTGTAAATTTTCATATACGGCTTCAGATACATCCTGCGTAAAGTGCAATAGATTTGTTACTGTAGAACGCTTAGGCAAAAAACCATGTTTATTATCGCAAATAAGAGTTTTAACATGATTAAAAATTCGAGAGTGAAGTATCGATTAAAAATTTTTTGACACCGCTGGTAATATACAAATTGGTCTGTACAGCACACACAAGATGAATTTAAACTCGAGAGTTACAATCTATACTTATTTGCAGCGCCATCTGCCCAGTTCAATTACATAAACAGAGTCGGTGATTATGTATTATTTACTAGTGAGAGCCAGTGTAAGTTTTGGAAATATTTAGATCTTGGGATGTCGGAATCTTTGTGAGGGGGGTGAAAAATGCATTTTTAGATTCGGTTGACCCTACCATCAAAGTTCTGCACGAGCCACCACTGTTCTAATGTAGCAAATAAAATCCTACGTAGTAGAAGACAAATCGTTGACCTTTGTTTTATATTAAAAATTACATAATATTTTGAGGAACTAGGAGTCACATTATTCGCTGAACTAAACTCTAAAAGCTATATTTACACAAACAACAAGCCCATTGTATGTAGATAAGAATATAGCCTAATGAACTTTTTATCAGAATGGCCATAAAACTATGCTTTATCAAAAATATTTTGTTATTTAAAACTCGACAGTCTCAAGCTAATTTCTAATCTACAAATACTTTTTATCTAGGACAGAGTATAAAATTGACCTTTAGTTGACAGTTTTAAATTTCTAAAACGAAGTCGTCAGTAGCAACGAGGTTATAATTTTTACCCAAGCAAAATTACGAGCGGTTGCCAGGGTGAAGTTCTTTTTATCAAGACAAACATGTTATTTAATGTAGTAATCCTAATTTACATTTCAAGTAATTTTTTATATTTACCATGTTTTCGAGATTCCATCATACATAAAGCAATTTTTTTTTCTATAATAATTTTCAAGGTCAACTTTCTAGGGGATAAGTTGCATTCCTGCAGGGTCCCTGTTAAAATATTTGACTATATAAACATAATCTGCCAGCAGCCCCCACTTTTCCCATAGAAGCAATGTATAAGGAATAAGCCAACATAGAATCCCTTTCAAGAGTTGAATTTCGAGTGTTGGGTGAATAATAGTCTGGCGGGGTTAGGGGAAATCTCATTTTTATGTTGGCTTACAACGTGAAGTTGGTGTTGGCAGTCCATGTTTATACAGTCAAACGTTAAAATGAATCTTTGAATAAAAATTAGAGAAATAAATATACTCATACAAAATAAATAACATTTTTACATTATTTAAAATGCTTCTACTTATTTTAAAAAAAAATAGAGCATATTATTTGCATATATTGTAACTTTGGGTGCATATATTCAACAACATTTATGCATACATATGCGCCTATTTTTGTACATTTGAGTGCATATAATTATCAGCTTTACTTATTATAGTATTCCATAACATACTTGTTAGAAGATTTCATGTAAAATATCGCAAAACCTTTTGTTCTACATGATATCGTAATGAAACAAAAATGAAATACGAAACAATACTATAGTCATTAGTAATTAGTATTAAAATAAAAATTACGGCAACATTGTAGTAGTTACTAAGTATTTCAAAAAAATCATGCGCAGTTCAAATCAAACAAGAACAATGAGTGAGTGACTATATGTATTGCAACATCAAAGCGAAATCAAACCAACTGGATTACTAATGAACTGGGGGTTTCCTCAGTTAGTGGAAACCTTTCAAGGTAAGTCAAACGTTATGCACCTATAGGATATACTCGAAATCTATTGATATATGATAACAAAATCTACCGGCAACCAGAGCTGTTTAAGATCATTTTAAAAAAGATTTAAATCAAAGATCATAGATGCTTTTCATTTTGACAAATGATTTAAATCAAAGATCGTTTTTAGATTTAAATTTTTTTTAAAGGTTTAAATCCTAAATATTTCAATCAAAAAGTAGATACTGGTAGGTATTTAAATCAGCAATCAAACTTTTATTTGTGTTCAGAAAACATAAAAATATGACGTCAATAAATCTATGTTTTAAAAATCTTATAGTATGAAATAAACAAAAAAAGCATTAAAACCGAAACTAAGAAGTTAACTAAAATTTGTTCCGCCCACAGATACTTTTTAATAAAATCACAGTTGAAATAGAAAAAAATGGGAAATGGGTTTACACTATTATTTTTATTATTGAATTGAGTTTTCCTTAAGAGTATTATTAGTCTAGCTAAAAAATCTATGTAACATTTTAGCTAGGGTTTTCTTTGTTTGTCCATTTCAGACTGATTACTCTTCATGTTGCAGAAATCAGTAACAACAGTTGCCTTAATAAAGTATGTATGTGTATGAATGTATGATGTATGAGTATAAGTGTTGTATGGTGTATGTAACCATTGTAGTCAAGTTTATGGTGAATACTGTTGCTGTATAGTGTATTGTATAAATATGTATAAAGAACAAAAATACACTTTTAAATAATTTTTATTGAAAAATACAAAACAAATCATATGTAACTGATAACGTAATAACTAAAGAACTCATCAAATAACAACACACATTTTTTAGGTACTTTATGAAAATTTAAACATCTTTTAAATATTATTTGATTTTAACAAAACAAAATTTTCTAAGTTTTTGTAGGTCAATGCATGCCGATGTGGAGAATCAATAAAAGTAGCAAAGGAGAACATTCGTTCCATGGAGGCCGAAGAAGGTAAAATGCAATTATATTTTATAAACATTTTCTTTAAAATAGTATATTTGTTTAATATGCCTAAGTCATTGGAAGGGTCCTGCAGATACTGAAGAAATTGTAATTCAAATTCCTGAGAAACTGAAGGTGGTTCATTTAAATGCCAAGAGTGTCCCTGCACTCAGATAATTTTATTGGGAATTGTTATTCTGTAATTATAGGAAAAATATAATTTTTCTTTATTAACTTATATTTCAAAATGATCGCAGTGAACTTTCTGCACTGTTTCTATAAGTATGTCTAATAAAATTTAAAATTATATTTTTTAGAAAATGAAATGAAACCTTTAAAAAAGTATGAAATCTAATAAGCTTTTTTTTTTACAGGAGATAGGTGATCTTGACCCCGAGTTACAATTAAGACGGGAAAATTATAAGGTACGCCATTTGACGGAACAACCAATAGCTGCTATAGTAGGAAAATTTGCAAACATTGAGGCATCATTTGTTATTATTATTAACATTAAATATACTGTGGAAACGCCATTAAAAGCGATAGATAACTGTTTTAAACTCTACCATGCCCTTAACACGGAGTACCCAAAATTGCCGATATTAAAAGACTAAATAATAGTTAGTTTTCTGTACTACTTCTAGTTTATCGCTGTTTCATTATTAAAATTAGGTTTTGTTTGTTTTATAATGCCGTTTGTTACATATTTTTACTGTAGTAGTAGGGTTGCCATCACTGTCATTTTAACCCGAAGACTTCGGGTTCGACAATCATTTTTCGGGGTTCCGGATTTCAATAAAATTCTTCGGGTTAACTACATACATGAATTGCAAAACATTTTACTCCTATTTAAAAGCTTCAGAGCAGAACCATTGGTTGAGAGTGGCCAAAGAGAAAAAAATATATAATTTTACAAAATATCTTAATTTTTTTCAGAAAAATGTACTTTTGTAATAGTTTATTTAATTTCTAAGATGAATTTTTAATATACTTTTATGGAATGTCAAAATAGTTTTGTTCTTTAACTCATATGATTTACAAGGCCAAGAATTATGCAATGTGTAATGAGCCAGCTGGATCCCTTACCAATGTTTATTTTCATGCATAAATGTAGAAGCCATGTTGGATTTCCAATGTTCTATTATTACATTTAATATTATATTTTATGTAAGCGAATGCTCGCAAAGCCGGTCCTACACTGGACGTTTATTATGAATTTTTGTTTTCGCAAGTGCAGCAAGAAACACGCTGTGCACGGGATTCGGGGATTTTCAACTCATGAAAATTTAACAAAGAAAGCAGCAGTCGCACGCAGCCTCTTCTGAGAGCTGCATGGATTTGTTAGATTGGAAAGTATAGTACGTGAATTCGCCCAGGGAGATATAAGTTAATTTAAAGCGGCTTAAAAGCGCCTGACAGCCAACGTTTGCTGCAAACAGTGTTAAAGTGCAGCGAACCAGCGTTTGCAAAATTCCGCAAACGCATTTTCCGTGTGTACATCTAAGTACACCCATTGTGCTATATTTATAGGCTTATTTGAAGCATTAATTTTCAGACTGCACGCAGTTAGTGGATTCCAGCATCATGTTCGCCAGAAGCAGGTTATATAGGCCTGCCGTTTCCAAGGGTATGCAGCAGCCAGTTCCAGGTAAAATGTTTTCAAAACGGGATAAGGTTGCGTTTAACTGCAAGTTTTTGCAAACACGTAGGAATGTGTTTTATCAGCGACTCAAATAAGTACCGGCTTCAGGCAATTTGGCATTCTAGTTTTGTTAAAGACATTTTGACATTTGCGTTATTTTAAAAGATACATAGCAATATATATAGCACGTAGGTTTTTTGAGAATTTAATTCTATTTTCTTTTATTTCTTTTGTATTTTTATAAGTGTTTTTGTTTTTTGTTTTTGTGTTTTGAAGTCAATAGATGATGTAAACAATTCGGATTTTTTATGCATTGTTTAAAGCTAAGTGAGGGATAAAATGGGCAAATAATTATTTAAATGTTAAGACGTACGAGACGTCTTGTTCAAATTTATCCATGGTGGGGTAAAAATGTCTCATTTCATAAGCTTGTAAAAAATATGAATAATTTTAAGAATTATATACTTATAATGTAAAAAATTATTTCACCTTGAACTTCTTTATTCATATTATCCCACTTTTTTCTCCCACAAAAATTATTTTCTTCGGGTCAGCATCTACTCAATGTTGGTAACCCTATGTAGTAGTAGCAGTAGTAAAAGTAGTAGTAGTAGTTGTCATATTATGTCAAGTGAAGCATTCTTTAACCACTTTAAATTAGATCACAAAGATCTTACAAACTTTAGTTTTCATCATTTAAATTTTTTCGTCGACATATTAAAGATGACGAAAATAATACGCATAATGGTGAAACAGAATGTAATTGTGAAACTTCACAAAGTATTTGTGAAAATGGCTCCTCAAATGATTATTCAATTATTAATGAAAAGCTTGAAGTTTCGGTAAATGTGAACCTAACAAGTTTAAATATATCTGAAAAAGAATTTTCTAATCAAATTAAACTATTTATTGCCAAAATATATAACAACTCACTGATAGCTAGAAGTTTTATTCAATATGTTAAAGAAGAGGTAAATAACATCTTCTGTAAGGGGCTAATGGAGTTAATAAAAAAAGTTGTTCATGCAGAGTTAACTGAATACAATTGCTTAGGAGAAAACCTGAAAAAATGTTTACATTTGTTTGAAATAGTTACAAATGCATTTTCCAATTTCCAAACAGAATACAAACGCTTATCTTTTTTTTTAAATTGCGGGAAATTAATTCCACCCATTGATTTCGTTCCTCTGTTCATCTAAAGTCTTCAGAGATAATTGGTAAAATAATTCCACGTCATAGTGTTCACAGTTTTATTTGAAAAGCCAAATGTTTATGAAACTATTCAAAATCATGTTGAAAAAATGTTATTTTCGACAACTTACGTAAATTTCAATCCAAGGACAGTTGTGGAAAAGTAAAACCGTCGAGTATGTTAAAAAAAATAAAGTAAATTTCCTAACAAAAGGTTTTGCAAGCCTATAGCACTACAAATTGTAGTTGCATAGTCTACAATTGTAAAACATTTTCTTATAATTTTTTTCAGTGCAGTAACTGTATTTCAAAACATGTATGCTTTCGAAACGAAGTGTTGCGAACCCACAGTTGACTTAAAATAATGCAAAGAACACTCGGGTACCTACTTTATAATATTATGAATGTCCTGTTATGATAAATCCTGCATATTCACTCAAAAGTAAGTAATTAATGTCTGAAGCTGCCTAGAGATTGATACACCATGTAATAAATGCCAAATATCATACCTTTCAATGAGATCGATTATGCATCTGAAGTATATACACAAAAAAACGACACCTTTCAACGTTTTCTATTTACATCATTTTCAATGCCCACACACAAAAATGTTGAAATCAAACCATTAGTTCAGAATGAGAACTATGAACTTGACTAGCAGCTTATCTCTGGCAGGGTTATCTCATGACCTGTGGCAGATATCTCATAGCTATCATGTAGATAAGGAGTTGGTTGGTAAAATATTCTGCCGCTGGATTAAATTCAATTGCTAAATGGAAATTTACCACATCCTCCTACATTATTTTTGTGTGATAAAGAAGAATAATGCAATCTTTTAAAACAACATACAAATAATTTCACGCAGTATATGACATTCCCTGTAATTTAAAAATGATTTCTTTATGTATACATGATCCCAGGTACCTGTCACAGACATTAGACGAAATTTTTTTAGGGGTAATATAATAAGTAGTGTACTTATTATCTATGATTTTTTCATGAATATTATGAGTTATATTCCTAAAGCTGAAGATACGAGTCCGTAGGACGAGTTGTATTTTCTTGCGTTGAGATTATAACAAAATGATAATCTTTCAAAAAATTTAGCGTGATACACGCACACAACGTCCTTGTACAGTGAAAAATTACAAATTCTACAGAAACCGTACAAAATAGAGCATCATTAGTTGAAGAGACAAATTTTCTCTAAAATTTTAAGCTGAATTCAAAAATGTAATAATATACCGGGCGTTCAATTTAAAATAAGAGTTAATAAAAAAAACAAAACAAAACAAAAGAAACCCATTTTAGAGGCATTCAACTGGAAAATCATGTATTTCACATCAATACACATTAATAATGTAATAAAAATGTAAAGTTAAAAAAAATCGTTAGCCGTTTTGAAAAAAACTGAAAAATCACAAGAGTAAACACCATATTTCCGGTTATGCGATTTTCTTCAAAAGCTTGCTGTCGCATCTAAATAGTACACGAAACATATATGAAGTGTCAACGCCATACCTCTTTTTGTTTTTGATATATTCTATTCACAGACACACAGACAGACAGACTAATGAAAATAACTATGTTTTTTGGGTTCAGGGGACTCTAAAACATGAAGATCTGTTGAAAACTCAATTCCGAATTTTTGGGGTGAATCCAATGCTTTCTTTATTGTAAAAAGAAATAATTCGCAAATATATTTATCAAGAAAATATAATGATTTAAATTATATACCAGGGAGAGCGTAATACTATTTTAAGTATTTTATTACGCGACTATCAATGCTAATTTTAAAACATTTTTTGTTGGGTAATTATTGCAGTCAATTATTATGTTGAAGAAAAATTCAAACATTCATAAACAATATATATTCAGTTTTTTTACAAGCCTTCTTCAATGTTAAAGTTTTACAAATTTACCTGTTGAAATTTACATTGTATCTGAGATAAAAGTTTTGTTAGGATTGTAAGCGTTTATATTTTAAAAAGTAACGTTATCTTACTTCTTCTAAAAAATTATTTATTTACATTATGTATATGGATAGTATAACATGGTGGAATTATACACACCACTTCATAATGTTATGAATTCATGTAGAATAGGTTATTTCTTCTCAATTATTACAAGAATTTACTGTTGTAAGTGATTTAATTAGCACACGTAAATGTTGATAATAAAACCGGAAACAGATTGCGCATGATCCGTGGCAGAAACCAGAAAGCTTTTGGGATTCTCATTATTTCTAATAATTCTATTTTCTAAGAGTACGGTAAGTTTCAGATTTAAGACCAAAATATTTAAAATAATAAAATTGGAAATTATTTTATTTTGATTTATATAATATAAAGTTTTATCATTTTTTTAAAATTATGTTACGATAAATTACGTTTAAATTATTTATGTCTCTTATAAGAGTACAATAAATTTTTTACCAAAAGATATTTAATTTTTAAAATTGATAAAATTGGAAGTTATTTTTACTTTGATTTATATTTTATATTGTTTATAATAATTTTTAAATTTTGTTATGATAAATTACATTTAAATTATCTGTCTGTTTTGTAATTTATTGATTTTGGGCTTTTTTTAATGTGAATCACATCATAAATTAATCTTTTTCTTAAATTTTCTTTTTGTAATATTTTTGATGTACTAAAATTGAAATTATGGAATTTTTCTACTGTATGATCGGAGAGAGCTGTATTAGGTTTATTCGGAGTTGTTATTGTTATTTTGATAGTTTTTCTTGATTTATTATTTTTTTAAATTTTGTTTTGTTTGGCCTATGCACTGTGCATCACAATTATTACAATTTAATTGATATTTTGTATTAGTTTCATTTTCAATTCGTGTATTATCTTTCACTTTAGTAAAGAAATTTTTGCCTATTGTATTATGATTTTTATATGCTATTAGAAAATTATGTTTTTTAAATTCTTTTTTTAATAATTTGTATAGTTTAGGAATATAAAATAAGTTATTATATTTTGTTCATTGTTTTTGTTTTACTATTGTTCAATTCTTTTTTAAAAAATTAGGTTGTAAGTTAATAGAATCATTTATATGCTGATTTTTTATTATTTGTATTTTTCTTGTTATATTTTCATTTATAACGTGAAATGGGTAATTCTTTTTTTCTAACATATTTTTGAATTTCTTTGAAATTTTCTTTGTGAAATTTTTCTGATGACAGTACAATTGCTCTGTCTATTAGGCCATTTATTAAACTTTCTTTGTATTTTAATCTAGTAAGAGAATTGTAAATTAAGTAAGTCTGTTTTTATTTCTTTTCTGTACCAATTTGTTTCTATATTTCCATCTTGCTTTCTTATTAGTGTCATGTCTAAGAAGTATTACTGTTTTCTTTTTCTATTGTGAATTGCAATCTATGGTGAATGTTATTAAATATTTTAAAATGTTATCTATACTAGATTTGTCTGCACTTATTATTATATCATCTATGAACCTTTGATAAAAAGATATTTCATTATTATTTCTACTATTTTTTGTTCTATGCTTTGTTACTAAATAAAAATTGAATTTTCAATATTAGATAGTAGTTGACGGGCAAGCCTAGCCACATATCCGACCTAAGGGCAAAGAGGGTTCATAGAACCACTTTGTGGTTAAAACAGGCCATTAGCCTAAAATAAGAGGAAGAAGAAGAAGATAGTAGTTATATTTTATACTCCACATTGTTTGTTTACATTACATTGTTCATTTCTTATAATAAATATTAAAATATTAAATATTGAAAGGAAATTCATTTTGGCCGATATGACCGATACCGATATATCCCTAATTCGGCCGATATGTCGATATCGATTATTGGTATTGGTCGATCCCTAGTTATTTTCCACAAGATTTGTTATTTTATGTTCTATATTTACTATTATATTTTCAATTGGAATTTTGTCTTTAGGGTTATAAAAGTTAAAGTTCGGTCCCAACTCCAAAACACTCTGTACTTCTTTTGGCGAAACTATGTTACTGAGGTTAGTTATTAAGTTGTTTTTTTTATAATTTCTTTAGGTGCTAAAAGTTTGCTGCTTGCTTCGGTCACTCCGCTCTTGATTCTTTCTCTTTCTGTTAAGAGTTTCATTTTTTTAATATGTTTTTGGGTAATATATTTTTTTAATTTATTCATTTTATTAGTTAAATTAGCTAAAAATTTTATAATATGTTGCGGTATATTATTTTTTTCTATAAATTTTCTGCTGTTGCTAATTTTTTGTTTTAAATAGGTAGTTTAGTTTACTGTATAAATCATTTATTAATAATGAAATTGTGTTTCTAACAAATTTTTGGTATGTATTTTTAAATTTCTGTGTATTATAAAAATTTTGAAATTGAATGTTAGATTTTTTTAGTAAATTTAGGAGTTAAGGTTTTTTATTTACATTCTTTAAGAAATTTGATACGCTCCCTCACCTTTACAATAGATATGCTATTTTTTCTGAATAATTTAAATATTTCCTTGTGACTTCCATCTTATTGTGGGTAGAAAGTAGGGATGTCGGCGGGTACCCGGGTACCCGGGTCGACCCGGGTAATAGTCAACCCGGGTATATTTTCAGGACCCGGGTACCCGACTGGTAAGTTATGTAATATCTAGTAAGTCAGCCTTTTACAGAGAAGATGATAAAAACTTAAAAACAATAGGAATAACCTCTAGAAAAACATAACCATGCAGTAATTACCAGAATCACCCCATCCCATACCACATAATGTTTCTTGTTTCATACAATAAATCCCTTTCACGGAAATATGCAACCCGTCAATAGTACCATTAAATCGCGTCAGTATACGATGAAGTAACAAACATTCTCTGTGTGTTTTTGATGGGAGAGTAGGTACTATTTCAATTTAGTTCAGTTTAAAACTCGCGGCGTAAAGAATGTTCTGATGTACGCTAACATTTTTGTTATATATTTCGGGTACCCGGGTACTGTTTTCGGGTACCCGGGTTTGATTTTAGACCGGGTACGACATCCCTAGTAGAAAGGTTTAAGTTTTTCGTGGTATAGTGACATCTTACAAAGTAAATTGTTGAAATATGATGATTTTTAGTCAAATATGATCCACTCTTCATTGATTTGAATCAATTACCCTATTCATTCTTCTTAAAACATTTTTTGTTGGGTAATTATTGCAGTCAATAATGTTGAAGAAAAATTCAAACTTTCATAAACAATATATATTCAGCTTTTTTTACGAGCCTTCTTCAGTGTTAAAGTTTTACAAATTTACATATTGAAATTTGCGTTGTATCTGAAATAAAAGTTTTGTTAGGATTGTGAGCGTACGTATTCCGAAAAGATTATCTTACGGATTATGAATTTTTTTTAGTTATTTACATTGTATTTATATGGATACTTTAATTTAACATAATTGACTGCAATAATTACCCAACAAAAAATATTTTAAAATATAAATAATCTAGTCGTAAAACAAAAATTTACTACATCAATGCTAATGATCAAAGTTTGTCCCAAACACACTTTTTGTCGCTTTTTATGCTTAAAACGCACGACCTAACCGCGATAAATAAACTGCCATTCCTAAATTAGTTCATTTGACACGTGAAAAAACGTAAGTTTGCTCGTACCAAATCAGTAATCATGAGTGGCTATATTGTTAGTATGGAAGAAGGTCCTACGTTCTAAATTTAAGAGATGAATATTGCTGCACAATTCAACAAATTATATTCTCTTGTAAAATCTGTGTGTTGTCTAGAGTTTTAATTTTTGCATAAAATTAAAGGTATCCTGATAGGCCCCACCCGTGGGTTGAATGTATTGCTAGTTTCTTCTATGCATCACCACAACCGCATTTATTAAAACACTGGTGAAAAGGCAAAACCAAAAGTTGTTACATTTTACAATATTACTAAGGGAGGGGGACGCAGATGTGGCTGATAGAATGATTCTTCCTATAATGCAGCTAGAAACACTCATTGATAGCCCATGGTGATATTTATAGGTTGATGAACATTGCTGTAATCAACGCATTAACGCATTATACGTAATAATTAATAGCTGAACAGAAACGTTTAAAACTAAGTATGATTTATTTATTTCGTACTCAGCCAACAGCCGTTAGGCCAATTATAGGCGCCGCTGTACATTTATGGGGACTTCCAACCCCACTAACGACTGTCATGATGTTATTATGACATCCGGGACCAACTATTTCCGTGGCAGCCGTACCACGAGGCGCTGAGTGAAACAGTCGTGGAACTCCCATCCAAGTTCTGACCAGAAAGAGCGTTGCTTAACTTTACTGAACGAACGTGGATGCTTGTTCAAGCTACACCACCCGGGACCTTTATGAAGAAAGGAATTGTTTTTAAGCCCAATTTTTGAACTTATTTTATATTTTCATACTTATTTTGTATTTTATATGCTTTTTGCAGTACTACATTTTAATTTACTTTAAATTTGGTCATTTACGTTCAAAAAACACCCATGTCCTAACATTCTATATTCAATTTCCTGGTAACCTAATTATTTATTTTAGATATCATTATATCGAAGCAGAGACTACTTTAATTCATACGAGTGCCAGACAAATATCATCTCTCCTGCTCTACACCCTTTTTTACTTCCGTTTACAATGAAGGAAGTATAGGATTCACCCCAAAAATTCGAAATTGAGTTTTCAACAGATCTTCACGTTTTAGAGTCCCCTGATCCCAAAAAACATATTTTTTTCATTGGTCTGTCTGTGTGTGTCTGTGAACAGAATATCTCAAAAACAAAAAGAGGTATGAGGTTGAAACTTCATATATAAGTTTTGTGTACTATGTAGATGCGACAGCAAGCTTTTTGAAGAAAATCGCGTAACCGGAAGTATGGTGTTTACTCTTGTGATTTTTCAGTTTTTTTCGATAGAGCATTTCCACATACGTCATAGTGATGTAACTTTTGTTAACCGGCTTAAGGCAATTAGCCGTTTTTCGTGTGTTTATAGAGCTGTTATTACGAAGAAAACGGTGTGACCTTTTTTATATGTATAATAGTTGAGTAAACTTAGTTTGGTGTAGTAATTTTTTTAGATTTAGCGATCGTGGGCATTATAAATTATGGTTAAGTTAGGTTAAGGTTATAAAAGGCATTTTATTGGGGTTTTTTAAGTCGTTTTCTGAACATTTATTCATAATTTTTGGTGAGAATTAGCAAGGAATTAAAATTTGACAATAATTCTTTTGTAGAGCGTGCGTAAAATCGGTAAGTTTTTATTATTACTGATTTTAAATAAAAAATTATTTTAGACTTTTTCTTGGAGATTCACTGTGAGAAAAAATATACGAGTATATTCAACATTCTTGCAAAAATACTGCAACGGACACATTCCGTCTAAATTTACTGTTCACAAAAATTGTATCGATTCTGTTTCTAAGCAAGTTATGGG